>VZRI01001640.1:53139-105198 GCA_013397515.1 Upupa epops | reverse complement strand
AGAAAAAGGAGCTATGCTAACAGAGCAACCAGAAAGTAAAGTAATGTTGCTGCTGTTGGGAGGCTGAAGCTGACCTTTGTCTGGAGTGATGGCAAAACTTGCAATCAGGTTAGAAAATGAAAGGGTCCAAGTGAAGCCACAACCCCCTCTAAGGAGAGGTGCCTAGGAGAAATGGTGAAATAAAGGCTTTCTGCCTTCCAGAGAGCATTTCAAAGCAGCCTGGCAGGGCATGCCTTAGCACGGTCCCTTCCGTCTCCAGATAAGCCACCAAATTCTGCCATCGTATAGTAAGTTTAATAAACATACAGGGGAGCATGGAAAGTTCAGTCACAGGAGTCACTTACAAAAATGCCCACTACACAGCATTCACAGCAAAACTAGAGCATGAGAGGGTTTAAACACATAATCTAGTCAGTAATGACTTGGATGTGGGATTAGGGTGCACTGTCAACAGGTTTGCTGATGACACAAAGCTGGGTGGTGTCGCTGACACCCCAACAGGCTGTGCTGCCATTCACTGAGACCTGGACAGGCTGGAGAGCTGGGCAGAGAGAAATGTAATGATGTACAACAAGGGTCAGTGTAGAGTCTTGCATCTGGGCAAGAACAACCCCAGGGACCAGTACAGGTTGGGGAATGACCTGTTGGAGAGCTGTGGAGGAGAAAGGGACCTGGGGGTCCTAGTGGACAGCAGGATGACTATGAGCCAGCAATGTGCTCTTGTGGCCAAGAGGGCCAACAGCATCCTGGGGTGCATCAGAAGAGGGGTGGTTAACAGATGGAGAGAGGTTCTTCTCCCCTTCTACACTGCACTAGTGAGACCACATCTGGAGTATTGTGTCAAGTTCTGGGCCACTCAGTTCAAGAAGGACACAGAGCAGCTGGAGGGTGTCCAGCATAGAGCAATGAAGATGATGAAGGAAGCAGAACAGCTCTCTTATGAGGAGAGGCTGGGAGAGCTGGGTCTCTTCAGTTGCAGAAGAGGAGACTGAGGAGAGACCGCATTAATGTCATTAATCTCAGTTAATGTGAGTGGTGGGTGTCAGGAGGATGGATATCATCTTGTGACGGGACAAGGGGCAATGGTGCAAGCTGGAACAGAGGAGGTTCCATATAAATATCAGAAAGAACTTCTTCCCAGTGAGGCTAACAGAGCACTGGAACAGGCTGCCCAGGGGGTTGTGGAGTCTCCTTCTCTGGAGACATTCAAGACCCACCTGGATGTGCTCCTGTGCAACTTGGTCTAGGTGATCCTGCTGTGGCAGAGGAACTGGAATAGATGATCTTTCCAGGTCCCTTCCAGTCCCTAATGATTCTATAATGCCATATAAAGCCAACTTTGCCTTTATCCTCACGTCTGTAATTTTTAGCAGGACCTAAAATAAAAGCATCTATTTCAATACTATTGAGCACTTGGAAAATAATACTTAAGAGAAAACATCCCAAAAAAGTTAGGAGTACTTTCTGGCAGGGCTCACATGACTTGTGTCTAGAAGGTATTATCCACTCCTAGAGTATTTGGTAAGAATTTCAACTTTTCAAGCAAACAATTTCAGCCTAATGAGATGGATGCAATGTCCTCTAAAAGCAGGGGTTTTTCACCCACCCACAATGGGCTAAAACCATCATGACACACTGAGAACAGCTTTGCCCTCACCTGCCTTTTCTTGTCCCACCAAAGATTTCTCCTTCAGGTGTTCTGGCCAATAGGAGGAGAACAGCAGCCCCTTGGTTTATTTTGCTATTTACCAACATCCATACTGGGTATTTAAGGGCACAGACAAGAATCATCATTTCCTTCATCTCGTCTTCATCAATTCCTTGACTTTGAGTTTATCTTACAGCCTTTTCTTTGGGTTCATAATTTAGCAATGAGTCAGTAACCCACAAGTACCCTGAGTGAAGCCTGCGGATCATGTCTGGCTCCACTGACCACCTGCTCCAAGCTGTTTCCTGTGTGGGTAGCCAAGGTCTGAGACACTTAAAATATGAGCTACGGTAAGTTTTGTTTAACCTCCCGTACACTTTGCAGGCACTCAGAGTGGTTAAAACTGGGTGACACTGAACGTGATTTCTCAGCCCCTCTTGGCTTTGCTGTAAAGCTGGCCAAACTTCTGCTATTCTGTTCAGCCACATTTTATCATCGTTCGCTGCACATGCCATTACTTGCCCTCTTGAACCACTGCCCCCACCCTCCTGTGGTTGCCCACAGCCAACCCATCATCTTTCCCTGACCCCTTGTGACTAAATGATGCTTCTCCAGCTGTTGTCCTGGGAAAAACTGGGATGCTTTTTTTCTCCCTTCAAGATTGTAAGTGTAAGTTACCATCCCTTAGAGTTTTAGTGCCTCAGTCAAAAAAGAAACCCCAACCAACAAACCAACCAAAAAAGCATAACAACCAACAAAACTTAGCTAAGAAAACTGATTTGGAGGTGAGGAGAGAGAAGCAGACATGGTGTGCTCAGCCAGAAATGCTGCCAAAGCTTTAATATATATGCACCGTGAGTGCTGATCCAGGGAGGAGTGCTTGTAGACACATCTCTTTCCTGTCTGTCTCAAGCTTTCTCCCCCACAGCCTGACTCATTGCAGCTGTACTTTGGGGTTTCTCGATTTGCCTCCCTTATCACCCCAGGCTTTCCCACTGCCAGCACTCCCTTTGTTGTGCCACCCTGTACCCCAGCTCCTGCCCTCATGCTGTGTGAATGGTGCTGCTCTGCTTTTGCCTCTGAGACAGTTTGTGCTGCAGACCCTGGTTTGGAGAGTTTTGGCTCCTGATTCGGCCAGACACCTCCATGTACTGGGCCACAGTGTGTCCCCTCCTCCTGTCAGCAGCCATGTGGTGGGGAAATTGGGCAAAACTTGAACCCAGTGTGTGGCTGGTGTGGCTCCCCATCCTGCTCACTGTGCTTTAGGAGCAGGGCTGAACCCAGCAAGGGAAAGGTTTCCAAAGCAGGTGTCCTGGTTTGGAGTTAAGGGAAATGTTCTGCTCCTTTTTTTCAAGGAAAATATGTGTGCTGGTGTTGAAGGGTCTGATTTGTAAGTGGTGTGTTCATCTCTGTTGTTATTTTTCATTTGGTTATAAGAAAACTAGAACCAGCTCTCAGTCACAGACATATTTGTGAGAGAAAAAGATGACATCCAGCATTTGGCTCCGAAGTCACGGATAGACTATGAAATATTTTGCATCTTCTCCATTTCCAAAGCAAAAGGGAGCCCCAACTGCCTCACACAGTGAACTTTATCCTTCTGCTGAAGAATCTGGGATACTGCAATGTTTTGCTTAGAAAACCTCTAACCTTGATCTTTAACTCATCCATCACCACACACGCTTTTCGTGAGCAATGACTTTCACCTACTTTTGCTCATGAGTGCCCTGAATTGCTTTCAATTCTTTTGTACCTTCATTCAATGATTTCAGGAGGTTGAGGACTTTTTAAGGTGTAGTTTTCACATAACTATTACCAATTTCTTTGTAGAGCTAAAAACTATCACATGCATTTTAAAAGGTACTATTCTTTCCCCTCCTGCTGGATACAGAGGCAACAGAAAGATTCCAAAATTTGAAATATTATTACTTTTAAAAATTCACATCAAGGAGAAAGATGTATTTCAAAAATATGAACCACACTACATCATTTTTCCAACATGATCTAGTGATCCTGAGACTTCTAGGGGGATTCTTTCTCCCTGTGCACGCATTTTAAAACCAGAAGAATACAGCGTGCTGTGGGTAATTTGCTTTGCTTACAGGCAGAAAGCTGGGATGGCATCAATTGCCTCTATTTATTTGCTTTTCTTACACAGTTCTCAAATGATCGTTGGAGAGGTTTCTTTTAAGTTCCAGCTTTGAAAGGAGTAAACCTCTTTGTATTTGATGTTAGGCAATAGAAGGGATTAAATACAACACTGAGGCGGCACTACTACCAGCTCATTTCTAAAGACATTTACTAGCCTCATGATGGTGAACACTTGTTGAACCGATGATCTAGGAGCTCGTTTGCACTTTGCAGAAGGAAATTAAGTTGAAGATAGGAAGGGTAGATGAATTTCAACACTGTAAAGTGATATCACCCTGGGTTTAAAGGATCTTAGCTTTAAATATGCACCACTGGGCTCTGAGTCATCTGTGAGGATTCAGCAATGGAGTCCTAGGGCAGGAGTGCTGTGGAAATACAAGCTCTGTGTCAAGGGAAAGGAAGAAGCAAATAATGACCACTATCACTGCTACCTGGAATAAAACTCAGGTGTTCCCTTATCTTGAATATTAAGGAACTGTGAATACTATCCCTCCCAAATTTTTAAGGCCATACTGAGTCAAGAAAGTATGCACAGGAGGGTACTGACGATCATCAAAGGTGTAAAAACCTTCCGTGTAAGAATGAAGGGTTAGTTTAGGACCTTTCAGAGTAGCAGGGAACAATGATGCTGAGCATACAGGAGCTAGGAGCCACCAGATGGCTTTGAAAGGAGCCAGGGAACACACTGCTGCAGAACTTGATAGGAGTGGAGAAAAGAGTTTGCATGGAGAAACTCACAGAAGAACAAACACACCTAACGTGTCTACTGCAAGCAGGAACACTGAGTCTAGCTGACCGTCTGCAAGAACTAGTTGACCAGAAGTGTGGGATGACTGTTTCTAGCACTTAGATGGTTCTTTCCTGCAAATTCATCTGCAGAAATGGGACCCACATCCAAAAATTACAGGTTTGTCCACATGAGTCAGAGCAAACTGCTGCACGATGTGGGAACTGTAAATCTTGTAAGGGAGGTTTTATCAGCTTGTGCAAGTGTATGATAAACTTGAGACTGAAAATAAAAAGGCTTGTTTTGCTTTTCCAGGGAGGAGTTAGCCAGCATTTTTCTCAGATCCAATTAAGCACTTTCCCTTCTTTCCATTTTGTGATTTAGGGCTATTTCATTCATTGGTTAAATTAGAAAAATGAGCACGCTGAAGTGTGGAGATGATAGATGGGTCATGTAGTACAATAACTGGCACTGCAAATCATCAGCGTGATGCTTGCAGAATGACAAAGACAGCAAAGTGGGAAGGAATGGGGGACCAGATGCTGTGAGTTACTGCAAAGTCAGTATTTAACTCTGATCTTTGCATTTCAGCTCAGCTCAGTGGAATAAAGCTAGGGTGAGGAAAGTCAACGGGTATGTAGGCCTGGAACTAAAGCTCAAGTTTCAACTTTATTTCCTTCTATATTATGTTATGTATTTATTATTAGCAGCTACCCATTAGTGCCTTTGCTTGATTTACTGTAGAATTGTACTAGCTTATACTAGTGAAGTTCGTAAAGGACAGGAAGATTTGTCTCCTAATTCTATTTCTAGACTAAAATAGAAAACAAAGTGATAACGTGTCTAGCTGTACAAGGCAAAAAAACCACTGGCTTTTTCCTGAATGTACTTAGTGAATGCTCGTTTTGGGACAGTCAGGGCAGATTTGAAGTCCTGAAGTAACAAAAATGCAGAACATTCCACATTCCCATGGAAGGTGCTGGTCAGGAGCCCATGGAGAGCATCAGCAATGTGCTCTTGTGGCCAAGAGGTACAACAGCATTCTGGGATGCATCAGAAGGAGGGTGGTTAGCAGATCAAGAGAGATTCCTCTTCCCTTCTGCTCTGTGCTAGTGACACCACATCTGGAGTATCGTGTCCAGTTCTGGGCTCCTCAGTTCCAGAAGGACACAGAGCTGCTGGAGGGTGTCCAGCATATGAAGATGATGANACTTGGTCTAGGTGGTCCTGCTGTGGCAGAAGAACTGGAATAGGTGATCTTTTGAGGTCCCTTCCAATTCCTAATGATTCTATGATTCCATGAACATCCAAAGAAATACATGGTGTAAAATTCAACTTGCTCACAACACTAACTTAGCTGTGATTAGCAACTGCAGATTCACTTTGATTTCCCTCTGCATGTGGACCAGGGCTTCCAGAATTAACTAACCAGGCCTTGGAAAAGCACATCAAGCCAGTTACAGGGGCAGTGTAACTCACTAATACTGCTGACCCACACCAGTTGGACTGCTTTTATTCTGGATACATGGAGAGGCAGAGTCCACTGGCTTGCAGGTTATCTGCTCTTTGACAAGGGGAGGAAAGCACCAAGTTTGGTCTGTGTAGACTGGCAGAAAGCAAACCAGGTCTTTTATTTATTGTAGTGTTTTTTGCAGAGGAACTGGTACATCATGAAGAAAATCACTGCTATAGTAGAAGAGATTTTCAGAGGTATGAAGACACACAGACATGTACAAACACGCAGAGCTTCCCTTGAACTGCCTGATCTCCAAGTGAGTGGAATCAGCAACTTGGTGTGGAGGGAAGAGCAAAGCAACACAAAGTACATAGGGAACTGCTAAGTGAATGGAAGGAGCTCCAGACAACCGTTCTGCAAGTGCAGTCACTAAGGTAACAGGTTGCTGCCAAATCCAGTTGGCTATACCCTGTGACTTTCTCAAAGGAATAGCACATTAATACTATCCAGAGGTTATTTTCTTGGAATTTAAGTTCATTTCTTCTGCATTCAAGAGCTGCAGAACTTGTGTAACTCTTAAAGCCTGATGAGATCCTGTCCTTGTACGCACAGGTCTGTTTTGGGTGAGATGAGTCGGGTGCAGACGGTAGGTACAGCTCTGTGTCCGCAGGACAGTATGTGGGCAAGGAGAGATTGCCACTGAACAGGGCACATATGGGATGTTTTGTGACAAGCAATGCTGATTCACTGCTAGAAAGCTTTTGCACCAGAAGAACAGAAGGCATGCAAAGAGAGTGAGGGTCTCTAGCTTCAGTAGGACAGAGCTCCTTTCACATCCTTTCTGGTGGCTCTCTGTGCCTTTGCACATACTGCAGTGCTCACTCACAGCCAGGAACTGTGCCCCCTGTGCTGACCATTGTCCATCCAGGAGACATGTGAAATACTGCTGAGGCACCATCCACAGTGGAAATGGTCTGCTTTCCAGAAGGGCCAAGGCTAGGTCTCTTGCCCAGAAGGCAACTCAAGACATGTGGCAGGCAGTAAGAAGACAGGAGCTAAAATGCCTAGCAAGGAAAATCCTGCTGCCTTCTCATGTCTTCAGTAGCAGCGCTGACAGCCTGGAAGAATGAACTTGTGAGTCCACAACAGCAACAACTTCAGAGAGCAGGAACATGGAAAAAAAATCAGGTTAAATATCTTCTCAAGCTGGCGTCTGCCTCTTGTACAGGAAGGTCTTGTTGGATAGTGGCTACAGGCTTGGGCAATGCTTTGGCTGGAGTGGGCATTAACATGGGCATGCCTCCCTCCACTGGGATAGGAAATGCCAGGGCAGTGTCACCTGTTCACACATTCTTTTTAGCCCTGCTGTCACCCTGGACATTTTCCCAAACATTTTTCTCTCTCTTCAAGCACTGAAAATGAAGGGAGGAAATAAAAGATGAAGTATGTTAAGTATGTTGATGCAGTCTATATGATTCATACTGATTTCCAAAAAGTTGGATGAGGCAAACACCTCAGGAGAGGGGGTGGGATTTTAAGGAAGGGTCTGGTTTGTGTTTTGCCATGATGAGGCATTTTTAGCACATAAAAAGCCCACCCTGGAATAAAAACCAATCAAACCCCATTGCTGTAAAAATGAGCTTATGCTCATGTTCCGAATAATGCAGTCCCAGGACACTGCCTGCTGACAAATCTATTGGGCATCTTACTTCAGGAAGAACCAAAACAAGATGATTTCTCATCTAAAATGCAGCAGTGTCACCCATCCTGCAGGGGAATAGTTTCTCTGACATAATCCCACAATCATCTTCAAAAATTACTGTCCTTATAACCAGTGACTTGCTGGGTTGCTCTACACACACTAGGCCAGCAGTGAGTACAAGTCAGGACTATGCTACCTGGCATGTGCTGCTTCCCAGGGTGACAGGAGATGCTTATATCGGGCAGGACAGCAGCCAAATAGGTATGGATTTTCAAGAGCAATTTGTGTTCTCCTGTTTCTCATGCCTGTGAAGCTGTGGAATGGACTTGTTAGGAGGGAAGAGGTGGCTTTTGAAAATCTGATGCTAAAAACAGAGATAAAGGCTGTTAGTTGGTGAGAGTACTGATTGAAGATTTGCTGATGCTGAAGCAACCAGAAACGCCCACAGTAATCCTTTAACATGGAGAGCTTAGAGCTGACAGTTAGGTGGGCTTGGATTTTCTTGCAGTAGAAGGACATTTCGAATGGATAAAAACAGGTACTGCTACTGTTGAATATTTTATATGTAGGTAAATAGATAAACATACACAAATAACACGGCTGATGGGGCATTACAAGTAGATAATTTGGTAATAAATGATCTCTGCAATTAGAATCATGGAATTGTGGCATCATCATGGCTGGAAAGGATCTCCAGGATCATCAAGCCCAGCCCTCATCCCAACATCTCCCTAACCCCTAGACCATGGGTTATAGTGCTATAACTCAAGTGCTATACCTACTTGTTTTTTTAACACCTCCACGGACAGTGGCTCCACCACCTCCCTGGGCAAATTACATCTGGTAAATCCCATTCATACCTGCCTTAGCACTGGAGTCTCTTTGAAGAGCCTCTGTGGTCACGGTTCATACGCACTGTACCTTTCCACTTCAAATTTACAAAGAGATTTTAAAAATCCTACCCCTTGCTCTGCTAACGGAAAATGTTTCTTCCAGTTGCCCATGTATTTTCACGGGATGTGCCTGCTTTCCTCAGACTCTCCTTATTTTTCAGCAGGATTTACTCACCCTCTCAATTTTGCATGAATTAGGGCTTTGGTTTACCGGTAGCTGGGGTTGTGGAACTGGGCCACGATAAATCCCACAGTTGTGGAGTATTTCATTATTGATAAAAAGATCTTAAACTTTTTTTATCAATCTAAACTACTCTAAACTCAATATTTATCAATCTAAACATGCTTTTACTTGTTCTGCCAAATAAAAATGGGTCAAAAACTCGGGATTGACCAGTCAGAGCGTTAACTAATCTGAATTCACTGATCAGCTTTAGCTGAGGTAAGAAACAGCAAGAAAGAGTGAAGCGAAACTTCTTAGTTTTCATCTGGATTCTTTGTTCATTTAGAAAGACCTTGTTGTTGTTAATGGTTTGGTTTTCCTTTGTGTCTTACTACAAAGTGCAAGTAACCTGAAACAAAACACCCCCCACCCCCACCAAGCATTTAGTTTTGGCTCCAGAGAATCTTTTGAGACCGATCCAAAAGAAAACCTGCTGCTCTTTGATTTGCCAAGAATCAAGACACTTCCAGTGTGGCACAACTTGTTTTCTTAAATCCTTGTTCCCCCTCCCCGGTCCAGTCACTAAGCAGACAGTTCCATTACCCAGACAGTACTGCATTTAATACCCAGGCCAGTGTGAACTGCTGTAGAAGTGGAGATTTAGGTTGCTTGCAGGAGCTGTACCCTGTGGTACTGAACTTCAAATGATCAGCTTTTAGAGTAATATATAACACAATAAAAGTATTAAAATAAACATATCTGCCATGGGGTTTGGTCTTCTTCCAAGAACAGGAGTATGACTTGTTCTATAGAGCTTATGTTTTTCCTCCATTTCATTCAGGTTTGAACATGAACTTGAGTATTCTTTTATTTTTTTTCTCTTTTTCATTTAAACTTAGTAATAATTGGACCACACAGTCTCCTGTCAACAGAGCACTTACTGTCACCCTTCAACATCTTGGACCCTTTGTGTAGAGTTCACACATTAAGGCACTCTGTAAAATTGATATCCAAGAAGAAACAAGTACACACACTTAATAAATTGAGATTCCCAGCAGTAGCTTTCCCTTACAGGAAAGAAACTGTCTCTGTAGGATTAGATCACACTCTGACACAAGCTCCTTCGAACAGAGTAAGAATACCCAGTGAATTACCCACTTGCCATCTTCTGTTCTGTGGCTCTTGACTTAAAAACACACTCGTGTACCTGTACATGCATCTGTACTGTCAAGAATAATCCCCACGCCTGATAGAAGGACAGAAGGCTGAGCATCAATAAACTAACAGAACTATTCTGACTAGAGCCCTGCCTTGGTACTGCACTTTTTTGGCCTGCCACACCTATCTGTTTAACATAATACTTAACCAGAGAAAATACTGAGCTCAGTGGTTTGCATCCAGTGCTGCTAAATAATGATGTAATTTTGTGTCTGCCCTCATTCTTTCTACAAGGTTCAGACTATGACGAACAGCCAGTTACCCTGCAAAACCTCACTGACAAACAAACACTTGCAGCCTTGAAAGACCAAGAGGCTGAAGAGAGGCTCTGCAGTTGGGCTGACTTCTGGATACAAGTGGGTGGTATAAACATAAAAGGCATGGCATTAGATTAGAGCTCTTACTTTGATCTCCATACAATAACAATAAAATAGTCATAAAGGACTTTCACTCAGTGGATCTAAAAGCACTAGCAAAACCTTAATAAGCCTCACAGCTCCCCTGTGAGGCAGATACTATCGCCTCCGTTTTACCAAACAATAAACTGAGCCCAAAGGTCTGAGATGGTTTGCTTGAGGCACACACAGGCAGCCCAGCCTCATCCCTATGGGGACATGGCCCTGCCAAACACTGAGAAGGAGGGAGGCATGGTGGTCATGTCTTTCTGGTGGCCCCCTGTTTGACTATTTTGCCCTGCAGCCCCATCCTCACTTGCTGAGCAGCAGCCTGATTTCACTGCTCTGCGCCTGCTTGCTTTGCTTTGGGTGAGTGCAGCAACATTTCTCACTTCTGTTTGTTAGTGGTTGGAGCATTTGAGTCTCCCCTGCTCTTTGTTTTGACTAATTATCTTCTGTCTTTTGGATGCACGCCTTCACGCTGTTCATGGCAGCTCTCTGAGATGCTGAAGCCAGAGCTTGGGAATCTGGTGCCCGCACAGTGTTGGAGCTGGTACATTATCAAAACTGAGAATGCAGCTCTTCAGTGGGAGGGCTGAGGGTTTGACGCTTGGTCCCTCAGGCCAGCAGGTAGAAAGAAGCACTGCCTTTCCATGCATGCCCGCAAGAAACTCTTTCCCCTGCAGTTAATGGCCACTGCCAGCCTGAGGCCATGATTCAGAGTGAAGAATATGTTGTAATTTGAGGTCCTGGTGAGCGATGTGGATCTGACCAGGCAGATTAGGACTAGTCTCTCCCTTCTCCTGCTGTGTTCACACTTGCTGTTGCCCATGGATATTGGGCAATAATACCATGTCCCCTTTCAAGGTTCCCATCTGGTTGCCTGCTGCAGAATTAACATAAACCTCCTTTTTCCCAGACATGTTCACTATATCTTCCCTCCAGGCTTGGTCCAGGTGGAGTTTGAGCTGCAGCTCCTGTCTGGGTTTTGGAAATCTCTGCCAGGAGCCCAGGCACCTCCACAAGGAAGCAAGTAGGCCAGTTTGGCTAGCTAAGACAGCCCTGGGGTAGCCAGCAGTCAATGGCTGGTGGGACAGGAACAAACTTTGTGCATGCCAGGGGTCCCAAGGATCTCTGATGGGACCCTGGAATGGGGGAGGGCCAAAACAAGTGAACTCTTCCAGTGAGAGGGGGTGTTGCTGGGGGGCCAAGAGGGAGCTTTACAGCAAGGAGCAGGAGCATGAATTAGTGTTTACACTTCTCTCACAGAAAGAATGGGGTTAATTATATGATTTTTAATCATCTGCTGCATTTGAAGCCAGATGAGAGACAGGGGTGGGAAAGTGTGGAGCCAAGGAGGTAGGTTCCTGTACAGGGCACAGGGAGCTGGTGGAAAAGTGTTTGGGAGCAGGGAGTCTGAGAAAGGGGCTGGGGCCACGAGGCAGGAGTTTGGAGTGGGGTTGAGGAGCTGGTGGGAAGGGAGGCTTGGCCAGCTCTGAACAGGAAAACTGCATAAGGCTGGAGGCTCTACTGGGATGGGGAGAGGAGCTTGCACCCCTTTCTCTCTCATCTCATTGCAAATGAGGCAGCGCTACCTTGCTGTGGCAGCGTTTTGCAGTGTGGTCATAACTGTAATGAATTAGAGCCAGCCACCAGCAAAGGGGACTGACCTTTCTGCCTCAAGAAACAACTATTGGAAGGCTGTAGCATATTGTTTGTGGTACACAGCTGCAGTAAAACCTTTTTGTCCCAGGGAATAGTCTCACAGAACCCGTGTGACATGTCATCCTGAAGCCCAGTTTGTCTGCCACCTGTATATTCCAGCATAGGTCTGATTCTCCTGAAGAATCCACTGATGGCAGTGTTCGCCTCCTTCATGCTCACCATCCCCAAAAAACATGTCCAGACACAAAGCTGGGATTGCCTTTTCATGTGATTTCTAGTAGAGCTGGGTAGCATGTGTCTTTTTCTATCCCATGGGAAATTTTTCAGATTTTGAATAATTTATTATCTTGAATCATAAAGGAAAAAAAAATAAAATCTATAGGCGTCAGGACAAAGAGTTAAAATATCAAGTGTCTTTTTGAAATTAAATAGCCCAAACAACAAACCAAACCAGAACAGGTTTCGTTTAATGACTTTCAAACTTTTTCTTTATTTCAGCTTTTAAAAACTTTGTTTATTTGTCCTCCAGAATGAAAAGTGCTTAAAGACAGCCTCCCTTCCCTCCTCCATTTTCCTTTGAAAGTACAAAGAGGGACATTTAGATAACTTCTATTTTTTTTCAATAGCTTTTTCAAGGACAGAAATTAGTCAAAGGCAAGTCTTCCTGCAAGACTTTCTTGCCTATTCAGAAGCTCTGACAAAATACCTTCTGTGCAAACGATCCCAAGTAACTTTTCTAGCAGCTGGCTTTGCTGCTGAGCAGCAAAGGCGACTCTACAGGCAGCAGTTCTCAACCCACTGCAATTAAACATGGCATATGCATCCTACTGTTGCCTCTCCTTTGACCTCCACAAAGCCTGAACATGGGCTGCACTGGCCATGGAGGGCTTTTTGTGCACTAACTTTAGAGGTGTGAGGCTCGATGAGGAAACTGGGTTTAATTTTTGTTGTGAAGTTGGTACTCTGATGGATCACCCTGCATTATTTGACAGAGGCCTTCAAGCTACTTTGCTGCTGCCTGAAAGCTTGGGGAGCTTGAGGAGTTAGTGGTCACGGTCTTTGGGCTTCCTGATCAGCATGAGTGAGATTTAATAGTGAAATATGACGTGCTCTGTCCTTCGAATGAAATTCAAGATCAAAGAGATGTTGTGAATGAGCAGACAAGGATTTAATTGCCTCTGTACTTCTCCCATAAGTTTAAATACCAAAGTTGGGGTTACAGCCCCTTTTTTCCATCTTTATGGTTAGGAAACTTGATAATCCATCAAATTCAGAGGGTTTGAATTCATTAAAATCACAAGCTGGTGGACACGCAAGGGAAGGCAAAAACTACTTACTCATCATCCAGCAGGGACCTCCTAAAATGCCTTGAATGCACCGAATGTAACAGAACACATCAATAACGCTGCGACGTGATCTTTCCAGCCTCTGACACGCTGTTGTTCCCCTGCGTACATCCACATGTGCACAAACACAGGAGTCACTTGTATAAAAGCTGCCCTTCAAACACGGGAAGCACTACGTTTGGTTAAGCAGCCAGTGTGCTTTTCTACACTGGACTATGTTCCTCGGTCTCTCCACCCCAAAGAAACCAACACATCCTCAAAAGACTCATCTCTTCCTGACAGCAACCAGCATCTTCTTGACATTACCCAAGGGAAGAAGAAAAAAAAACCCCAAACCCAAACCTGACTCTCTCACAGAGTTCATGTTGCCCTCTTTTCCCTTTTGCATAACAAAAGCTCAGACTATAATTCTGAATAGATGTTTTGTGTAGCTGAACCAGGTGTCTTGCTTGGAAAGACAGTACATGAAAAAGTCAGCAAAATGCCAATTTGCTTTGTTTCAAAACATTTTGTTTCAATTGTTGCCAAGGCCTGGGGCTAAACACTCCGTTCTGTTTAAAGAGTCTCCCTTCAGCAGCCAGCGAGTTTATAAGGGTTTTTTGTTAATCAGAATACTCTAATGACAGTCTCACCTAATCCTATTGCTCTGGAAGAGATTTTAAGAAGTAAAACCATAGCTGCAAACAATCACGGCTATGATAAATGGATGCCCACGAATAAGGCAACTTCTGACCAATTAGTGACCCTGCTGAAAGATCAGAAATAAGTCTCTAGATTAGAGAAGTTCAGGCTCTTCTTTCATCATGTCTGTGGAGTTTGTGAACCTGCACTTGCAGGGTACGGGCTGTGCACTGTACTCTCAGTTGCAGTTTTACATAATCGGAGCATAAACATCATTCGTGAATATCATTTGGGCTCTACATGTTTGTAAATCACTGGTTTCGTTCTGCCACAAGTCTGTGCCTGCTTGGTCGAACATACCAAAGTTCTTTGGCAGAGGGGGTTAAGGACATGCTTAAGCACTTTGCTGAGCTGAGGCAAAGTATATTTTAAAGTCCTGCACCTGGCAGTGTTTTTGCACACGTCTAATTTCATGCACTTGAGTAGTCCCATGGAATTTAATGGGTCTACTTATACCTCTGCAGTCACTTGTGTGCAAGTGTCTGGATGACCCCTGGTGACTAGCACTAAGCTGCTCTGTCTTAGGACACCTCCAAGCAAAAGCTTTTTCTCCTTTCCTAAGAACTGAAGAATAGTCAGCAGAGGGTCAGACTAGAGGCTCTTTTAGCTCGATGTCTTGCATTTAGAGATAGTTAAGTAGTAGACATTGAGTTGAAAAGAACGAGAAATAGCTGTCATGCAAGAATACACCTTCTTGTGCCTCTTTCCTCCTCTGGCCTTCAGTGCTGTAGGCTGTTCCTGAGCTGGAGGATATATTTGGTCTATTTCATAGCCCTAATAGCCCTTTTTTCCATCTAGAGTTTGGTTTCCATAATATCTGATGACAGACACTTCCACAGCTTAAAAAAACACACTTGGGAAAACTGCCATGGAAAAAGTCCTGGCATACCCCATACCTGTGCCTGACTGTCTTGTAGGCTGTGCCTTAGCTCTCCTGTGATGGCAAGTTCCTCCTCCAGCTGCTTCTTTCTGAAGTAACTGGAACTGCACACAGCTTTTGGATTTTACTCCTTTTCCCTATCACCCGACTATGGTTTATTTAGTCTCTTTACACATGGCCGTCCATAGTGCTCTCCATAGGTTGTTCCTGCACTCATACTTCGATGTACCTCTGAGATGGAGTGTTCAAGTCAAAATGTGTCCTAATGATGGTTGCTATTTTATTGCCAGTTACTGTCTTAGCAGCTGTACTTCTGTTCAGCTGCTGCAGAGCGTGGAGCTGACATTCAGAGTGCTGCTCACAATGACTCAGTATGGTGTATCTCAACATTTCTCACATTAGAAAAACTGCGTGAACACTACTGGCCTTGGTCTGGCAAAAACAAAAGGCTCTTTGAATAGCAACCGAGTCACCCGTGTCCTGCAATTAGTTTAAATATCATGATTAAGGTGCCACTTTTATCACTACAGTTATGACAAAACTTGTGACTAGTGATGAATGAATAACTGAAAAAAATCTCACACGTTTTCTTCTAAACTCGACAGCTAATTTCACTTTGACTGAGCTGCTGGATTTTTTTTTCCTCTCTTTTTTTTGGGTTGGTTTTTTTTTGGTGTCACTTTGAAATTTCAGTTACTGCATTCAGCTGCAGAACCGATCTTTTCAGCTGTGCTGTGGGCAGTTGGTTATCCACATCATGTGGCATTATTTCTGCTTCCTGTCTGGATTAACGCTGTTACAAATCAAATCAGCAAGTACCACAGTAGTTTAATATCCCAGACTTGATGCCGTGCGCTGTGTCTCTTGTTTTCCTGTGAAACTTCTGATTTTGAATGTCCATCCGTTTCTGTTCCTGAGAAATCTGAACATGTGCTTGAGAAGTGAATAGGCGTTTTGCTGTAAATAACCTGGTCCCACCCTAAAACAATGCAAATCAGTGAGGAAAGTTCTGCAGATGTCTTCTGTGATGACCTCAACTGTCAGTAAGCAACTTGGTGAAGCTGAAAGAAGGGATAGCTGTCAAAGTCACTGACTTTCACCTATAGCTCACCCTAGAGCTCAGACACATAAAAGGCAGGTGAATCGAGTAAAGTAACACTCACTGACTTCAGTAGGGTTATCCTGTTATGTCTGGATGGTGACTGTCCGCTGTCTTGGAGGAGACCACAGGAAGGAGTCCACAGGTGCAAGCTGGAAGGTCCCGCAGACGTTGTCACACGAGGTCTTCCCCACCTCTACAGTAGCTAATGGGAACCTTCAGACTAGATCCAGGGTTTTTCTGCCACTCCAATTTATTCCCAAGAACCATTCAATTTAAACACACAATGCAATTACAGCATATGAAGTATTCATTGTTTAAGAAGCACTGGTACCTCATATTAAACAGAGTACACCTTCCATCTAACCACCTTTATGCATGTCAGAATTCAATACACTGCTGTACATTTATTACCTCATTAAACATGACATGCACACAGCACTCTGCATACCCTTGATGTAAGAACATATGGTTATGTTTTCTCTAAGAACTACCTAAGTGATACATGTTGCTTGTTGTTTAACTAAACACTTTATGACTGCAAGGTTCTTAACCTACAACTCTCTGATACTTCCTTGTGGACTAGAAGAACCATTTAATAAAGTTAACTTTACATATGAATCATGGGCTGAAATCCAGACAGGATGAGGCAAGATACAGGACCTACATTGTAAGGCTAGACTGGATGTGAAATTGGAAAACTGCATCTTGGCAAGGGCAGGGGGTATGCAGAGCTCAGTGTCCCCCCAGAAGAGAAGGAGTAGCTGTTCTGACCCCAAATGCTCTCTAACAATTAGGCTCCTTACACAGAATAGTGAAGAATTATGTTTGAGCTCTTATTCCAAAGTCACAAAGAGGTGGAATTTGAACCTGACTGGACACCAGTAGAGAAGAGCAATCTCAAAACTTTCTCCGTATTTGTCTTTCTGAGAAAAGACTGATGCAGTTTTCAGCTGGCTCTTCAGCTTAACTTCAGGTCCTGAGGGGAAGGAAGCAGGGCCATAGCTGTGGCCAGCATCACCATGTTTCTTGTAGGCTAAGTCTGGTCTCAGAGGATCCTGTCTTAGTGACATAGATCCTGGCATGCACCGGGCAGCCCATTACAGTGTCCCATCCATCCCCTGGATTCAGACCCACGCTCTCAGTCTGTCTCTATATCACCTACCTTCAGTGGAAACAGATTTTCAGTGATGTGGGCATTGGACAAGCTTTTCAAACTCCAGCCTGAGACCTTTTCATTGCTACTACAGCAGCACAAGATGAACTCTGGTTATATGCAGCTTTCATTATCCACAGCTACCTTTTGCATGCTTTCCTTTTAATCCTGATGGATCCGTTCTTCCACACTGAAAAGACAGATTTCAGATCACCAAGGAAAGAATTTGCCATTATCATATTGCCATGAGCACTGCTGGCTCATGGCATTTCTGAGGGCTAGGCTCATCCCGTGTGTACCTGTTCTGGGTTCCCTAGCACTGCAGTAGGTATGGCCCCTGCCCCATCCTGCTCACTGCAGGCAGAAACAAGCGTTTTCATTCATTTTGATCAGCTTCTGAGTAAGAAGGCCGGGGATGTTGACTGTATTTAGAAATATAATTGCAGTTGCTGAAACCAAGAAGAGGAAAAATACATCAAGTAAAAATAACTGCTTACAAGAGAAGGGAACAAGCTGGCCAAATAGAAAATTGGGCAGAATTTCCACTGGAAACTGGACAATGATCTTTAGGAATAGGATCTTCTAACTAAAATCTTTCCAATAACACCAAGCCCTTGAAAGTATAGCAACATAAGTGGTTCCAACCATTTTGCACTTCTTTATTCTATCCTGTAGTTTCTTTGTGGCTGCTAGCATAGGTTTGCTGATTTTCCGTGACTGACTCTTTTTATCATGTCTGGAATAATGACGTTTGAATGTCACAAGACCTTACAGGCTTTCACAGTAGCTATAATGTTCAAACTAGAGAGAACAACATTTCAACACTTTCGTAACAATTACAGTATCATTATGTTTTATAAAGAAAAGAAAACCCAAATCCAAATCCAATGTCTTTTACTCTGGATTTGCTGGTGCAATGTTTCACAGGCAACGTGCAGTACAGATACCTCAATCTGCAGACGCCTTTGAGGGATTGCTGAGATCTCTCAGTTCACACCATTAATGGGAAGAAGGTGAGGGGGCAGGGTCTCCAGTGTAAAGTTCCCCATAATGCGTCATGGTTGTAGCATAGCCTGCTCAAGAAACTCTCACATATACTAAGAAGTAAGACATGAAACCAGAACAACTGTGAAGCAGTTTTTTTCTGGCTGAAATGTGTGAAAAGTGCCTTTTCTTAAAAGAAAAAAAAAAGGGGGGGGTGCTATTATTAATTTTTTTAGTTTTAATTTCATGCCTTCACCATCCTTGAAAACCGAAGTGTGCTACCAGAACTGAGATCTCTGAAACAATTCTACATCTTACCTGGAGTAGCCACAGGAGTGACAATACAAGTTTCCACATGTTATCCTCACTGTCTTTATTTCTAGAAGTCCTTAATCAGCTTATGGAGTAAGATTTCTGAAGGCTATGATTTCCTGATTTACTCTTGTAGAATGTACAAGATGTTTAAAAACCCTCTCAGTACAAAGCGTTCCTACATGGTTCACTTGTTGATATGTTCCCCGAAGAAACAGCAAGTGTCTTCCTTCTTTTTATTTCCTTTCAACACCGATAGTTGTCTATTAAAATCAGATTGGAGATTACAGCTCGTTTCTCACACGTTGCAAAAAAAGCTGTCAGCTCACTGCTGCTGAGCATGGTTGGATTTCAAGTAGCATACTACTGCTGGTTAGGGTACGATGCGGTAGCTCAGTGTGTTTTAATTAATCCCCACTATGTTGCTTGTAGTTTTAGCTGAATGGGGAACTTGCCTATTGCAAAGCCATCTGGCAAAGTTCTTCCTTTTTCATTCAGAGAAAAGCTGAGGGAGACTCCAAAAGTCTTTTAAAAGTCTTTTGAAGAGGTCCAGGGGGTGGAAAGCACTCTCTTCTGGAGAAACTCTTCTAGTTCTTGAAGTTCCAGGGCAGACATGCAAGGCAGAGTAAACTTGAGCAGTGGATGCTTCTTTTGCAGGATCATCCCTGGGACAAGACTATATGGATAGAGGGCATAAGAGCAACAATAAAAGAGGTAATTAACATAATTGGAACATTAGTGATGGGCCCACACAGCCAACCTCAGCACCCAGGGGCCATGTACCACAGATACAGGGACAGGCTGGGAGGAAGAGCCACCTCTTCCTATAGGTTTCCATGCAGTGATCCCATGGCAGTAGGACTAAAGCTCCTGGAAATGTTATAGCTCATATTGCTGAAGCAGGCTCTGGTGCCTCACAACACAGTGGGGAGACTCCAACAGGCATCAATAGGAGCTTTCAATTACGATGGCAATGGTTTTCAGTTTTATATTCCTAATTAATGTAGTGCTTCTAAGTGGTATCAGGCAGACATCAAAGCTCTGGATTTCCTGTGACGGAATACACCACAAGGGCAAATTGTTTCCATTGCCATTAGCCATGGCTATCTAGACTTCTCAGGATGGCTTGTTAAACATAGAGCTTCAAATATGAACCTGAGCCAATGCCAATAAAACACAAAATGTTCATTGCCTTCAGGAATCTACCTGGTTTTTCATTGCTTTGGACAAACAAAAAGGAAGAGGTTATCTGGGGGTTTCACTTTGAGGAACTTCTCTTTTTTAAAACCTGTGTTAAAATCTGATCTTACTGTTCGTAACTCATCATCCCATGCTTTTGACAAGGACAACGTAACAACCACAGGACAAGAGAAAGTATTACTAATGTCATCAGGAGCCACCTTTGTGCTAGGATCATCATAGAATCATCAGGGATCAGAAAGGACCTCACAAGATCATCTGGTGCAGTCCCCCTGCCACAGCAGGACACCCAGACCAAGTCACAGACCAGAACATTATGGATTGGCAGTGACCCAGAAGGATCATCCAGTCCAATCCCCCTGCCACAGCAAGATCATCTAGACCAGGTCCAGAGCTCCCGGTGTATCTGCAGAAGATGATGTGTAGATACAGGCTTTTTCCTGTTGCTTATTCATGTGCAGTAACACGAGATTTTTGCTTGAACTGTGCTCACACAATCAGAGAATCACAGAATGTCAGGAATTGCAAGGGACCTTGAAAGATCACCCAGTCCGAGTCCCCTGCCAGAGCAGGATCACCTAGATCAAGTCGCACAGGAGCATGCCCAGGCAGGTTTTAAATGTCTCCAGAGAAGGAGATGTAGTGCTGGAGCAGATCTAGTTACAGAACATGGTGACTGCTGCATTATACTCCAACAGAGTAAGCAGCAGAGATTTAAAAAATAATGAGGAATCTGATGAATCACGAAACTAACTCATTCTTTTACTTGATCTTTGCATGATATGGACATTGTTTTGTCTCAATTGGTTTGAGTTGGAACAGATTCTTAAACTAAGTGAAAAGGAGCTTTAAAACTAACATCATACCTCTGCAGGTTTTAAAGAATAAATCTTTTGTACAGGGTCTTACGGATTTCAGAAGGAACCATCTCTCCCTGTTTCTCAGAAAGGATGAGATAACTTTTGTCTTCAAGAATAAAATTAAAGCTGAGAACGTGTGCATTTTTGAGCCCTCCCACACAGTGACCTCCAGAATCACACAGAGTGGTGTATCATGATGCCTTACTCGCCTAATACATTTGTTTAGATGATGTCATATATGTCTCCCTAAAGGACCACATTATTTAATAAAGGACTTTTATTTTCTGTTGGGAGGCTGCGTGAGGATGTAGAGGAGTTTTACTGGGCTTCTGAGCCTTGTAAAAAAGTACAGCTTTTTTCAGACAGTCCTTCTGATCCATCTGGGGGGCCTCTCTCTCTGTTACTTGGTAGAAATATTGGCTTGCATACCAAACCCAATACAAGCATTATGCAATAAACACAATATAATAGTGGAATATTATATAGAAACCATAAGAATTGATGTACAAAACACATACATGCATGCAGTGTGCAGTTATGTTTCGTAAATTAATACACATATTATGCTAACCCCACACAGAATATCGAGACAATCTGTTTCTGCTGCATGCAAAACAGACATTTGAATGTGTGAAGCAAATAGGAAACATGTTTCCCAGTAAATTTAAAGGTCATATTTCATGGGGATCTCCATATGTCTTCTTAATTCATCTCATGTTTCTATGATCGTTTGCATTTCATCTCTCTTCTTTTTTGCCTCAGAACTGGTATAAGTTAGGCTGCTTGAGGCGCTGGGGTCCGCACTGATCTGCAGTCTCTCCGTAGACTTAATACAACATTTTCAATGCATTTTGCTTCTCAGCCTTTGGCCTGTGAGTCCTACTCGCTTTTGGAGAGAAAGACACGCTGAAAGAGAACATGAAATATGGAAGTGGTTTAGCCCCTGTGCAGAGATTCCTGTGCTATATTTAGCGTTAATTGCCAGCGTTTAAGTAAGGGACAAGTGCAAAAAGAATCCAAATAAACTGCCCTCTAGACAGACTGCTGAAGGGCTTAGATCAGAAGACATATGGTCTTTTGGTAACTACACAGCTGTAGCACACATCTTATATAATAAAAGTACCTGTACCCTGGCCTTCACCTAATGTCTAGAAAACACACTACCTCAGCTCTGGTCATGAGGTAAGTGTGTACCCCAGTGCTCTAAAACACCAAGCCCAAGTCACATCTTTTTTCCCTTAGAAGTTAGCATTTTAAAAAGAAAATATGGGGACTATCCTGTGGGAGACATGGTGCCTTGCACGTGATTCAGAGACACAGAATATTTCTTCGTGTTTGTAAATAAAAAAGCTTTCTTCAACTAGCAAATCAAAGGAGGGTTCAGAGATCTTATGCAAGGTAAGCCTGTCTGCACTTTTCATTAATTGGCACCAGTATGGAGCTACTGGTGGGCACAAATGAACCAAGATTTTCTCTGAGCTTCTGTTTCTTCATTATGAGCAAATATGGAAATAACCGATACTGCATTTGCCAGTGACGTCTGCTCTTTTCTGTGGTCATTAGCACATGGGATGATGTCTGCTAAGAATTCTTTTCATGTGGGAAGCTATAAACTTCTCTCTCCAAGTCAAAAGAACCCTTTCTGACTTGGTGAAGGGTAGCAGCATAGAAAATGTCTGGCGCCCAGAAGAAGCAGACTTTCAACAACAGCAACAGTGAGCAGCTAAAGAAGCTCTCATCACCTATTCATCTTGCAAATGTGAGTGCCTTCCTACCAGATGCCCGTGGTGCTGTTGTTGCAGTAGAGATTAATGCAATGGTTTTTATACTTCTCTCCTTACAATCCTTTCATGAGGTACTATCAATAACATTATTACTATTGCCATTATTGTTCTTCCTCATAGCAAAGAGAAATAGGATGCGTTGGCCAGTAAACCCAAACATCTATTGCAGTTTTTTCCTTGCTGAGACTTCATTTCTCCGCCCTTGGGTCCAAGTACACTCTGCTACTCCAGGTCAGACTGGGATAGTGTGTTTTAATCCCCTGGTTACCTTCCAAAATGGTTGCAATACATGTGCAGACTATACCATTGCTGCTTTGAAAATACAATCACCTCATGATCTGAAGACAAATACTCTGGATGAAGGTTGTCCAAAATACACCATCTTAAATTGGAGTAGCAATTGTAGTAGTTGTGGGCCTCAGTACCAGGAGAGGGCTAACTCTAAAGATATTTCATGAGTGTCAGGTGCTTAGCTACAATATGTTTAGTGGTGAGTGTTACTTCTTGAAGTCTCAAAGCCAGAAGAGATCCATGGCAGCAGCAACAGTAAAACACAGAAGTGGGGCAATCCAGATAAATGAATATAAATAAATAAATGAATAAATACATGAACTACATCTTTCTTTAGATCCTTCGCATTGCCTCTGGCTCAGACCCATCTAGCACAGTCTAAGTATTGGTTAATATCTCATTTCTGAAAATAGTGTATACTGCAAACTGGTTTTGCTCCTGCCGGACCTGGTGCTAGCACAAGGAACATAACAAAGAAACCTCGCTTGACTGAAGTGATCAACCTGAAATCTGCTTCTAAAATGAGAACATGTAAATGAGGAACAACATGATGGGATTCTCTTCCTGAAGCAAGGCTTTCCATGCAGAAGGTGGAAAGTTGCATATCTAGCCTATCGCTGTTGCAGCTCTAAGATGACAATCTTGTGGCCTCCTTGGGGTGTCATAATATGCTTTGAAGTTTGAGGCAAGCTATTTCCATATTCATTTGCTTACTTTCACAAGGACAAACACCAGTAAGACAATACACTACAAATCATTTTGGTTTGAGTTATTGAAGAGTTAAAAGAAAAAGAGGGAGAAGAAAGAGGGAGGGAGAAGGGAGAACATATTTGGTCTGCTCTTAATTAAAACCAGCTGATGACATACAATGATTTGTCTGAAGCACTTCTGAGCTGTACCCATTTCTGTTTACACTTGACAGCTGTACATTCTTTCCTGCCTGTATTGTTTGAACTATGGCCAATGGTGCAATCATTAAATCTTTGATAGAACTTTTTAAATACAAAATTGACCTTTCTCTTTGAGACAAAAAAAGAGGTAGGAAAGGAATAGTTGTGTTACATTAGAGAGGTTTGGATTTACTAGGTCATACACCCTGTATTGCAAAACAGTGCCTCTGGACATTTTTGGCTATTAAGAGGGTTTTTTCATGTTCCCCACATCTGCTTACAAAAAAAGAAGTCATCATTCTCTGACCCTTTCCTCTTTTGGGTAGAGAATAAACTAGAGCATCCAAGATCACTGTGTGCAATTGAACACTGTGAGTGGGATGCAGAGAATCTCACTGGACTATGACAGGTTTTTGCTATGAACAGAAAGATGCAGGAAGAAAAATCATAGATTAAGAAAAAGAGAAAACCTAAATACGAGATATCTGAAACTAGCTATCAGCCTAGCATGAACTGAGAAGCAGGAAAGTAAGACTCTGTCAAAGCCAGGTATGTCCTAGAGGCTGCGTAGGTTCTTTCTCTGAATCCAGCCTGCAGCCTCCAAAATTGACTGCTCATTGCAAATGTAAATGCTTACCTAAAAAGGAGAGAGAAAGAACACCAGCATATGCCTTATCCCTTAAGTTTGAAGGAAACCACAGAACTGATTTGATCCAGATATCTTCAGCTGTCCCCTGAACTTTCCTGCAGTGTGGTTTTCTGCCAGCTTTAACAGAGGCAGATGGTCAGATGATGCTGTATTACTAACCAGGGCTGCTCTGCACTGCTCATGGAGATGAGATGCCAGAGATGCATTTTGTTTTATAGACTGAGCTTAGTCTAAAATCACACAGAGAGTAAACAGGAAGGATAAATTTAGCTTCTGCAGCTTAGTAGGAGTGGGAAATCTTTACTTTAAAGTCCTACAGTCATCTTAAAAAACTTACTCAGCCCTCTTGATTACTCTGGAGCTCCTGAGACCTGTATGGGCTGGAGGGGATATTTGAGACCTGCCAACACTGCAACACTTATATGTCCTGTCTTACATGGAGATTGTCCTGGGTTCCCACATTTGGTTTGTTTGTTAATTTAAATGTGTTATGAAAAAGAAACTGAATTCTTAGACTTCATTATCCAGGTTATGACAGCACTTAACTGACCTTAGCTGAGGTTAAAGATCAAGAAGAAAGGGGATATAGTCTCTACTTTGAACATCTTCCTCCTCTAGTCTTTAATGCCCAGATTTCTGGGAAGAGAGATTGCCAAAGATATGCAAAAACATACTGCACTACACCGAATGCATTCAAGCAATGTCACAGCAATGTTGGGAAGGCATTGGGTCAGAGCATTCCAGAGTCCCTGCCCCACAGACCTTCATGTGAGATTTTCAGAACTGCCCAGCATTTGCTTAATTGAAGTTTTGCTTAATTGAGACTTTTCCCTAATTGACCTTCAGGATCAGACTAAGGCCAAAGCGTTAGAAAAAGTTCACTCATATTCTGCATTATTACCTTCTCAATTATTCAATCAACTTGAATCTGGTGAGGTCAACCTGAATTTGAGCTGCTTGTACCCAGCCCTACCAGTAAAAGTTTGCAAATTTCAATGGATCTTCAGTTCTTCTCTCATATTCCTCAGATCCTCAAAAAATCTCCAGAGAAGATGCCTTTTCTGAGCAGTGGGAGACATAACGTAGACCATCTGTCAGAAGAAACATTCCAAAGAGTAAGGGCTACGTGAGTCACTGCAGACCTCAAGGTTGTGGGGTACCAGTGTGCTACCCCATCTCTGGTCTACACAAGGGACCTAGCTTCTTCCCAGTTAACCCCAGGTACACATCTTCACTTTGACTTCTGTCAAGTGGACAACGTGTCTATGAGCAGGAAAGGAGAAACCTTGAGCGTGTACCCAGAGCCCCCGGTCTTCCCTGACATTTAGATGCTTCCCGTATGCCTAGCCCAGGGCACATACCTGGGAAGACTCACACTCACTTCCATAAAGCGGATTTAGCCTCATGTTCCCAGGTCTCTGAAGGACACTTCTGGAGAAAACTAGAGATCCAATATCTGGCAGTCTCCACATTATCCATAACAGTGATTATCTGCATGCTGGGCTACAGCTGGGATCTTTTCAAAGCTGGATGGGTTATGTTGCCAGCATGTGTTTCTGTACTCAACATCCACTCTCTGTTTCTTTTCTTGCTTTGTCACTTTGCAATTCAGATGACTCAGTAGCCACACTCTTATGGCTGTTCCTGGGGTTCTGAGTTTTTGTTGTGAAGATACTGGTTTCTTGGTTTTAATCACTTCATTTTCTTGCAGGAACTTGATTAACTGTTTTCTAGTTCTAAGACTTGATTAACTGATTTCTAGTTCTAAGCACAGTTACCCTCTAACTACATTGTGATCCTCCTTGACTAGCACAAGACCTCCAGGAAATGTCACCACAGGACTGAGAATACAGATAAACCAGTATCACCGGAGGAAGATAAACAAGAGAAAATGTTTCTCACAGCACAGCCTTTGAGAGGGCTAGAAAATGGGCCTGCTGGCAGCAGCAATAGCTGACTTTCTGGTTTCTCAGACACCTACCACAACATTTCTAGTCTGGCTTCAGCTTCACCAACTGATTTTGCTTCTTTTCCACAAGAGGAATAGAAGGACATTTTAGAAATGAATCACAACAGAGATGCTGTATGTTTCATTGGTAATGATGCTTCGGTTACCTGAAGATAAGGAAAACCCACTGATTAGTGTCATCATCTGTCTGTGACACCTTACTGAGAACTGAAACTTCTTAGATTAACACTAATTTATAAGTGCCCTGGACCGGGCAATGTCACGAGACACAAACTGAAGGTCAACAGTCTACTTCCATGCTGTGAGCAGGCAGCTTGTGCCACCCTGGCTGCATTCTCAGCCATGTAAGGGAACGTGGATTTATACCACAGTTATGCCCTGAGCAGGTGGACCTGAAGAGCAGCAAGATGAGTCATGGGGGGTTTAAGGGGATTCCCTACATTGCTCTGAATCATCAATTACCAATTCTGTAAAACAATTTTCACGGCAAACAGTTGGGAACAAACGTTAAAGCAGCAAAGGGAGGATTTGGGATTAGCAGTTGTCTCTCAGAGCACTGCTGAGTCACCCTCTAGAGCTGGCAGGAAAAAGCGAGCATCACAGCTGGACATGTTCAGCTAGGAAAGAAATCAAAGACATGATCAGTTCCCAGCTCATGATATTTATTTGCAGTTTGTCATTGTATTTATACTCTGCCCTCTGAAGCATGAACAACAATCAGCAAGGCTGGCGTTTCGGGGATGAGCACCAATAATCATGCCTCTAATAGGACAAAACTGTGCAGCACCTTTGCTGGTGGGCTGGAAAATGAGAGCTAATACACTGCCACTTTCCTGCACAGTTTTGGCATGATAGCAACTGAATTTGAACTACTTTTGCTTAGGCCACCAAGATAATACTTCATATACATATAGGCATGCTTTAAAATAGCTCAGCTGGGGCAGTTTCCTGCAGGAAGTTGAAGACACAAGGAGAGAAATGTGAAAGAAGAAATAAAGTCCTACAGTGCCTTAAGGAAGAGGCAGACTACACAAGGAGAACTGCAGGGCCAACTCCAGATGTGCCTCACTTAATGCCGTCAGCTTCACCAGGGATGGGTGTCAAATGCGTTGGGTGTGCAGGGCTCCCAGGGATGGGGATTAGTAAAGTGGCAGTTATCAGCATACAGAGGTGCTGCCTAGGTCTGAGGCTACAATCGTTAGCTGACCATGTGTCTGTGGAGTAAACACAGGCTTCACCAACATACAGATCCTGGGAATCAAAGACTGTATGGGACAAACCCAGCCTAAACAGGTTAGCTGGGGGGATTTTTTCCCTGTAGCCTGACAATGCTTACAAAGACCACCACATCAATAAACTCACATTAGACTGCACTGAATTACACAATTCAAACCAGACATGTGTCTTATTGTGTTTAACTATTATTAAATCAGCTCCCTCAACTTCTTTAGGACTATGCCAGTTTACACCAGCCAAGGATGTGGTGTTAGCTCTCTAAGAAGCTGCTTGCTCCTAAGTGCAAACACATTGCCTGCTAAGAGTTCACAAGCTGAGGAGAAATCTCACCCATCTATGATGCTGCCGCTCAGCTGAAAGAAGCAAGGTATTAAACAGATAATATGAAGAAATAAAAACACATATACCTTTAGCTGAGGGATTTTCCATATCCCTTACTTTAAGAAATGCTATATCAACACCTGTTAGCTTTGTTCTAGTCATCATTTCCATCAGAAGTGCATTGTTTCAGGAGTTTTATAACTTGTAAAACTTTTTTAAGTCAGCCAAACTGTGCTTTAAGAAAAAGCTGATCTTTCAGGTCTTGGCCCTGGAATACATTTTTATATGCAACAAATGTAAAAAAGAATAATGGCTGTAATAGCTTCTATTATACTTAGAGGGAGGAAGAACTGCAAATATAATCAGAAATCAAATCACTTCACTATTAATTTTACACAAAGAGTCTGGGCAACCCTTACAGAATATCTATCAATAACAAATAAAAAGAAATGCAGACAATGGGGAAACCTTTCACTTCCAAAAAGCACTTAAGCAGATACTTAAGTCCATCTTTACATCAAAAGATATTTGAGTATGTGTGGAAACCCCTCTTGCAACAGGATTGCTTTCCCCAGTGTCTACAGTGATCGCAGGAGTCATCCCACTCAACTCATTACTAATGCTCTCGAAATTACTCATGGGCATAAATATTTGCAAGCATGGGGCCTCAGTGAGGAGCTGTGTCTATGTGAGGAATCATGGCCAAACTATGCCATTCTAAAGAAAAATGCTCCCAGACTTGCTGTCTCCACTGGAGAGCTGTTACCAACACAGCAAAGAGTGGCTGCTGCTGCCTATCTGGTGAAGCCAAGTGCATGCCTTCTGGCAGCACACCACGTCTCTGAGGGGTCAGATGTGTCTCCTGGGAATGCATCTCCAGATGAATCCTAGGAAGAAAAATGCTCTGCCATAGCTCACAACTAGTTGCAGAGGAACAAAACTTCTTTAAAAAGTCCCCTATTCCTGTTTACAAATACCGGTGCGAGGTTGGCAGCACAGAAGCCTGACCAAGAAAAGTCCTCTGTGAGCTGCCACCTTGGCCAGCTTCAGGGTTTGGGGTAGAGTGAACAAATACCATCTTCACTGAAAGCACCCATGAATCCGAGAATCACCCCTCAGATACCAGCCAGATGTTGGACCGCTTTCAGAGGTTGGTACCATCTCAGTGTTTGCCTGCCCCTGAGGTACCCTCTGGTGAGACACAGGCAGTATCTGCATGGGAAATGAAAGGAAGACTTCATGTTTTCTCTGAAAGCACAATGATGTATCACAGTCCTCAAAGGCCCCTGAGCTGAAACAGTCACAACTTGCATTCAGACACCCTGGGCAAAGCCTACTTAAATCTGGCAGGGTTTGGGCTCACTTCCATCAGCCAATAATTTGTTTCTCACCCTCTGTGTGATCTTGTCACACAAGCATACACCTTGGGATGCAGCCAGCCTTGACAAAGTCTAGGCAAAAAGATGAATGTAGCGCTGATAGACATGGGAGAATCACAGGACCACACGAGAGGCTTCACTGCATGAATTTGGGATGATAGGTAGTATATCTGAAATACTTTGCTCATAGATTCACAGACTCATAGAATGGTTCAATTCTTCTTTGAAGCATCATGGGTCCAATCCTGAGTCCTGATTGTTCTCTATGTTTCAAAGGCATTACAACTGTGTTTTCAGAGTGATACCTAACAGCTGGCATGGCTTCCTGCAGGGACATCCATATCCAAGAGACCTCTTTACAATGATGAAATACGAGTGTCAAAAGAAGCAAACAAGAAGCAAAATCCATAGGGATGGCCATGGCACCACCAAGCTTATAGAGGCAGAAGCCATCATTTTTAGTCCCTTCAGGATGCACTTGTCCTTTCAGCTCCCCACCAGACCTCACCGCCCTGCGAAACCTACTGAGGAAACTCCCGACGCTGAAGGTTCATGTAAAAGTTTTTGGCATTTCTTCATGTTGACAAAAAAAATACTCTTTCCTGTTCCTAATGCAACCCATGTGTAAAGTTACAGGTTGTGAGCAGTGGCTTTTAACAGGAACTGTTAACAAGTCTTTTTGATCACAGGAAGCAGAGATAAAGCCTTTTCACCTAAGCAAATAACATTGATATTTATGGGCACTGCTCTTCTCCACATTGGGAACTACCAGTGATACTGTCCACCTCTCAAACTGATTTCTGGGGGGTTGGGGTAGGGGATGAGGGGCAAGGGTCTTTCTAGCTTCCTTCCGTTGGAGGTCTCCAGCAGCCAGTGCTGTTTCTGGGCAAACGGCCACCGCTGGGATGTTTATGTTAGATAGGCTGCAGCTGGGCTGGGTGAGCGTTGCAGGCTGTGCCCAGCAGCTTCCCAGTCTCCAATTCCTAGTAAAAACCAGTTTCCTGATTCCTTTGAGTTTGAAGTTTCTGTTTAGCTTTCCTTTTTTCTTTTTTTTGTAATTTTAAGAAAACAGAAGCTGTTTGTCTTCCAGGAAACATAGGTGTGAGTTTACTGTGTGTACAGGAGGGCAGCCCAGCCTACACGCTTTATCCCTCTAAGCCTGTCCTCTAATGCAGTGAGTGGCACTTTCTTCTCTTCACTATCTCTGTCAAGGAGCCAGAGGTTCATTCTCCTTTCTTTTAAAAGAAGTTAGTATGTTGGGCTGCTTGCTCAAAAACCAGAGAGCTTGTGACTGGTTGAACTGAAACAACGCCAAGGCAGAGCTTATCTGCCTGTGTTATGTCAAGATTTAAGCTCCATGCTGGCAAAACTTCACTTTTTAAGCCTCAACTTCAATCTGCAAGTATTCATCAGCTACGGAACCAGCGCCTGTGTATATACGCACGTGTGTGTACATGCGTGTACCATATGTATTCATGTTTATGCAGTTTTCCACTCCAAGCGGTCAGCGGAAATGAGAACCTGATTTTGCAAGGCTTCCACTGCAAAATCAAACATTCAGCTTTTCCTTAAGGGAGTTTGCCAGTTTGTGCGCTGGGAAATAACTCCTAAGTTTCACTTGGTTTTTTTTTTTCTTTTTAAGTAGAAAATACTTTGCTTTCAAAGAGAGTTGTGCTATGATGGGAAACACACCCGCTCGTTTGGGACAGGAGAGGGAAGCAGCAAGGTGAGAGAGAATAAAAAGAAATCAAAGAGAAAAAGCAAACAGAAGCAAGGGATTTTCAGTTCCTCTGTGTGTGTCCATCTATTTTTATCCTAGAAGGAAACTTCTTAACATAGACATGTTTTCTTTCACTTTGCTCTCCTCCCTGTGCGAGACTTCCAGAATTCATCTCGGCCCCTGGTATTTCCCTGAGCTTGCTGTGTTTTGCCTACAGGGCAGGACAAATTTGGCAGCTGTTGCATTGGAAGCACAAGGGGAGCACAACAGCAGCAAAGCTGGATACTGCACATGTCCAAGGGCACCAGGGGGATGTCATTTATTGCTTTCACTTAGAATTTTGCTGGCAAAGCGAACTGCTTTCTTTTGGCCTTGACTGGGACATCGAGATGATGGGAAATGTTTTTCTATTTTCTTCTGGATCCTAAGTGTACCCTTTCTCCTAACACTTCTGTTGCTCATGTTCTTATTTGGAGAAAGTTTTTCTATTTTCCTTTTTCTTTTCTGTAGTATTTCTGAGGCTATGAGACAAAGGAAACTGTTGGCTGGAGCGGAGTGTTCTTAAAGTGGAAAGGAAGCGGAGTCTGAGGCACCAAAACACAACTTCAAATATTTTTCCATTTGCAAAGCAGCATACATCCAGAAAAGAAAGGTCGCATCCCAGCCCCACGGAAACTAACGGGAAATGCGCCAGTGACTTCCATGGGGTGTGAGGTCCGTGTACAGAACCCAAACTCACTGCTCTGCCTGCTGTAATCCTGATCGTAAGCGATGTGTTATTCGTGTTGCCGCAGCAGCCTGCGGTTCCAGTTGATGGGCAGGATCCCCTCTGTCCGAGGGGTGGTACGAGCCCAGATTAAAGACATTCCTGGACCCAGATATCTTGAAGTCGAGGCTTAGGGCTCACCTTAATGCCTTACGGAGGAATCAGATAGGGTACGCACCCCGACCTTGCCAGGTGCGAGCAGCTATCTGCGCGCTGCCGCACTCCTAGCCAGGCAAGAACTTTTTGAAGTGGCCACACATGTAAACAGCTTTCCACAAACCCATACGTTGCCCTTAGACATAACTTTCATCAGACCTTTTCTGTCAGCGGCGGTGGTTCTGAAAAGAAACAACAAATAGCCTCAAGCATGCCAGGAGGTCCCGAAAGAAAACAAATAAATCCTCATCTACATGACATGAGACACATGTTCACTTGCTGAGAGAAGGAACAACACCATCAAGTGAGTTCACCAAGAAAACAGCAAATTACAGTCAGCTGCCCCTCCATCTAATAGCAAGGGATCAGAAATGACTACATCTCTTTTGTCGCAGTAAGTCATTCAATTAAGTTAACGATGATGAACTCCCAGGGAATAATCTATTTCTCTTAGAAAAATCGGATTAAGCAAAAGTACAAAGCCAGGACTGCTTAGGTAGGTAATGGCTCTGTATGTCAGAGCATAAATAGTAATCTTTTTTACATGGGCAGTTCCCAGATGCTGTGGTGTTGCCTGGATGCAGCTGTTCTCTGCAGCTGCAGCAGAGCTGGGTGCTGGGTGCATCAGTAACAGACTCCATGTGGCCGCCTGAAACTCGGCAGGGATTCTTTTTCTCTTTCCTCACAGGGCACTGTCTTAACTGAATGAACCAGAAGACGTATTTTCTAGTTTCCTCCAAAAACCTTCTCAGAACTTTCCTTTCTGCTTGAAATTAGGTGAATTAAGTTTTGTTTAAAGAGGAAATAGGCGGAATCTCTCAGGGGCAGGTTTCTCCAGTGTTTGGAGACAGCCTTCCGCTCTGAGACACTTTTAGTGCTACCGGGTGCAGCACCCTATGCAATCTTCTCCATTCCTGGCACTCAGAGGCAGCTCTTGCATGTTTGCCACTTTTCAGATGAAGAGAGGGTGAACGGTCCATGTTTCTGCAGTGTGTCACTGGCTCTTCTGCTTCTCTGCCTGACATGAAAGTTCTGCCACTGCTCAAGGCTGGATGCTCCACTGGAGAGAAGGGGATGATGTTGCTGCCCTCAGTGCAAACCACGACCGCTTGAGTCACAGTGGGGAGATCTCTTGCCATGCTGAGAAAGAGATGTGGGAGGCCTGCATGGTTTGTAGTAGGCAACAGCTGTGGGAGATGCTGGAGAAGAGGCATCTGGGATTTGCACTCCATGTGAGACCCTCTTGCTACTGTTCTTCCCCTTCTCCAGCAGCAGAGCTACACCCTCTCTGGGTCACCAGGCCCAAATCACCAGGGAAAGGGAGCTATCTTCTTGCATCCCACTTCAGTAAAACCAAGCTGCTCAGCCACCCTTTAGTTTTAAATCTTCTAATGTCTCTATCGCCTAGGGTGGCAGCAGTAGCAGCACCCACATCTCCCATTATCCACCGTGTGCTCTCTTTGTGTGGGAAACTGCTTTTCCTCCCCATTGCTGACCTCCCCAACTGCTGCTGGATGGTGACAGGAGCTTCTGTGAGCCCTAATGAATATGGAGGGACTCATACCCTTCTCCAGCATGGAACTTTTGTGTGCTCCTTAGGACAAGGAGTAAAATACTTTCTACACCACAGGAGTTTATTCCCATTAAGTAGATCAGTAATCATAAGCAGGAAGACTGTGAGACAGGCCTGTTAGTAAGGGCTTCTGGGTTCACAGAGTTTACAGGCAAATCTGGTGTAGCAACCAGTGCCATAAGGAGACAACATCATGAGAAAACTGGAGTGTGGGAGTCATGTCACTGAGGGAAAGAATGACTGCAGAGGGGCCTGTAGAAACATCTGCAAGACGTTCTCATGATGCATGGCACACCCCCATGCCTTCATGCTGAGATTACCTAGCAGTCATTTTCTCCCATCTTCTGTGGACTTCATCTCAAATCACCCAGGGACAGTGGAAAAAGCTGCAGTGATCTGTGAGCCTGGATTACTATGCATCAGCCCATATGTACGAAGGGTGCCCATCTTTCCTGAGAATCAGGTTGCCATTGCTCGTCTTCCTCTGTTTCATCCTCTGTAACTCCATCTCCCCTGCTGTTAGACAGACTGACTTTAATGACATCAACTTGGACGCACTAACTTACTCCATTCTTGATATGGCAGGCACTTGGCAAAGTACAGGCAACAGTATCGTGTTAGTCCTAAAGACTGTCTATCTGGTAATCCATCTCAAGTGTGACCAGGAGCAAATGTACAGACGTATATCATATGTAGTACCTCCTTCAGGGTCCTGATGGGGGGAACATTCTGCAACTTCCCAAGAGCATCACTTTAGCTGCCATGAATCTGATCAGGTCTATGAGTCTGTGAAACCTGCCTTTGAAATAATTTCTAATTCAGTTACAGCAGTGAATGTCCTGGGTTACTTGTTAGGAGAAAAGGTGATTTGTTATTTTTATTTATTCCTCCTATGGCCTTGCAATCTATCTTGAAATTGTGGCTAAAGGTTGTAGCAGAGGAGCATCTTTTAAGTTGCTCAGGGCTGCCATGCAGCTGTACTTCTACCTGATCCCCTCCCACAGCTCCTTGCCTAGATCTTTCTTGGCAGTTCTGATTTTCAAAGCAGCTTTGGGGTTACTTCTTTCAGATCATACAGTTTACAGCACCATGCAGCTCAGTTGACAACTGCAACCCTAAACCAGAGTAAAGCCTCTGTGATGCTGTCACTGGAACTTTGCACCACCTGCAAGTATCCCTCCTCTACAGCTACTCTTCCAACAGGCTTCTGGACTCCTATTTTTTCAACAGTAAAACCAGCAGCCCTAAACTGCCAGAAGCTGACTCAAACAATTAAAAAAAACCATGATATATGAAAGAAGTCCAGATTTGCATTTTTAAAAGTGTGAAAAGGCAAAGGAAAATCATTCCAAAACAGCTGGGCAAACCCTCCCCTTTGACTCAGCGGCTGACTTGTCCTTCCAGTGGGATCTTTCCCAGACTGATGGTCTGCATCGGTCTTTCCCATCACACCACTTTGCTCCTCCCTATCAGCTCATGAGGCTCTCGAATGTGGTCACTCTTGTATATTTGGGTTGCTGACATCACACTCGTTTTCAAATTTGGAACCAAATATAAGGCCACACTTCAGTCATTCCTGGGACAAGGGGTGGGATGGCTGGCAAGGAAGAAAGCCTGCAGGGAAGAAGGAGGTACTTGTTCAGAGAGTTCAGGAAGGGTCTCATTAACTCATTAGTTCCCTCCTCCTTAATTTTCATTTTCTACTTTTTCCTCAACATTTCTGTACTGAGAATTTCACTGCCCTCCCTTTTCCCACTCCTTTAGAGCCACTTTCCACAGCTGCTGGTGTGGTGATTGACGATTTACGGCTACGAGGAACTGAAAAAAAATTGTGCCCTTGCTGAGCCAAAGAGGCCCAACAAGCACACCCTACGTGGGAGAGCCTCCCCGACACACTTCCCTGCTGACACCGGTACTTGAGCGCTGCCCTCAATGCACAGCCCAGCGCTGGTGAGAGAGCAGAACTCAGCCTCTTTGGAAAATTCCACGCTTCAAATCTAAGAGCACATTTTGTCCGGTTTTGTTGGGTGGGTCCCAAACATGACAATTTAATTAGGAGGTCCAGACCTCCCTGCATGCTTATGCTCACGCTGAAGTGACTATTCCAGATATCCAGCAGGGCAAGTTCTATCAAAGCCACGTAAGGTTTTTGACATACAGCGCAAAGGTAGCCAAGTGGAAAAAGCAGGCTGCCTGTCTAGTCTCAAACACAGACAGTAGCCACATTCTTATAGGGAGCCCAGAGCATGTTCAAGAAATTTAGGGAGCTTAAATGAAAACCTGTTGTTGTCCCAAAATGGAGGTGTTTGACTTGGAATGGAAAGCTTAGTCATCTGTCCTGCAGGGGTTTGCCCAGTTCCTTTGGTGCCTCCATCTGCCTGATTTAATTCCTCAGTTTTTCCATTTCCTCCCGTACCTTCTTTTCAGGGTCTCATGCATAAAAGTGTTGGCTTTCCGTGATGACATAACCAGTTAGACAATGCCCAGTACTTTCCTTCTCACTTTTGAATGGGGGTTGAACGGGGGCTGATGCTTTACAGTAGTATTCTCATGTCCACATGACATATGGAAATGTTTAGGAAGAAAAGAATCGTCAAATGGCCTGCTTGTCACTGGTTACATGAGGGAACCAGCACCGGCCCTCCCTCGCCCTTTACTAACAACTCCTGTTGCTTTCAGTTCCTATAATTAGGCAATAATTATAGACTTTCAATGACCTCCTTTGTGTTTCAGGGAATATAATCTAGTATATAAGTTATAGTCCTATTTCATCAAGTAATAAGGTAAGTGTTAGGAGGCTCAAGTTCTTGGCAGAGCCCTGTATCCTACTGGCACTTAGGTTTGGCTGCTGTGTGTGACTCATTAGATGGAGGTGGGTAGGTGACATCATCAGTAGAGGGAAACACATGATAAAGTGAGGGTTCAGGGATTTACAAGTCAGTTAATAAAATATCCAGACAAAGAGGATTAGCTGCACTTGCAGGAAGAGAGTATTTGCCTCTGTCAGAAGCGGGATAGCCCGAAGAGAATAAATTACATCCTTTTTCTTCCTTCAGCCTCCAGTTTCTTGTCACACTGGGAAAAAAAGGGGGATAAACAAAAAAACCCAGTGAAAAGTAAAACAGCTGTCTTTCAAATTGCTGTGGCCATTACCTCAGCTGGAGCATTACAGAAGCAATTTTTAAATCAGACAAATTTGCTGTTTTCTATCCAGGTTTGGATTTCCTTTCCATAAAGACATGGTGAGATGTAGAGCTAGACAAAACAAAAGTTGTTTTAGTAGCTTTACAAGCAGATCAGCATGCACAGCTCTGTTCTACCCAGAGACTGAACTGCTTCGCCTGAAGCTGCACCAGGGGAGGTTTAGATTAGATGTTAGGAAGCCCTTCCTCACAGAAAGGATGATTAGAATGGACTGCCCAGGGAGGTGGTGGAGTCCACATCTCTGGAGGTGTTTAAGGACAGACTAGACGTGGCACTTAGTGCTGTGGTCTAGCGGATGTGGTGATGTCAGCTCATAGGTTGAGCTGGATCACCTCAGAGGTCTTTTCCAGCCTCCATAATTCTGTGGTTCTGTGATCATAGGAAGCCATACATTACAGCTCTGTGTTAACTACTTACTAGCCAATTCCAGTGTTTGAAGGTTCTAGGTAGGAATGACAATACCCCCACCCAGCTCCCCCCCGATGAAGTGTGGAAGCAGGGCTCTTGAATCTCTGCATCCATAGACAGAAGAAAACTGGCCAACCTCACTTGGGGAATAAAGTGACGTGTCATGGGCTTCCCCAGGAGCCACAGGTACTTTTAGCAGTCAGGTGAATACAAAGGCAATTCTTTATCCTGAAGAATGGTCATTTAATAATCTTGGGAAAACGTAGTAGAACACAAACCAGGGTCTCTCCAAGCACCTTCCCAAATGTAGTGGCTTGTGGCTTGAAGCTGTTAGGGAACTGTCACAAACCTACTTCATTAGCATCGGCTTTGTGCCAGGGCTGGTGAGCCACAGTCTGAAGCATCTACAGACAAGACAGTAGTAGCTGTTTGGAGCTGATGCACAGACCTGGATACCCAAGGCATTACCCAGATCTCACTTAGAGTGATCTGCAGCACATGTGCCAGCTGTATGGGCAGGGAACGTGTCAGTTCAATGCACTCTATGCTATCAGTGTGCATGTTTCACAGTCCCCCAGCTGCGCTGTGCTGGCTGCCCACAGCTATGTTACAAGTTGCCAGGATGAGCAAAGATAATAAACAGCTCCTAAAAGTGAAAACCCGTTTTGCTAATGCTATCCTGCCCAGAACTCTCAGCCCATTTCCCCACATTAAGGAAGGGAATTATATAACAGATGCAACACCTGTGATGGCTTGTTGCTGAAGGCAACAAGGCAATGACAGTCAGCTGGCTTGGGCCAGTGAGACTTGTGGTGCTTGTAAGCCCAGGTACTACAAGTGAGCGTTAGCTTGTTGACTCAGGCTCCTCACTATGCAAGGCAAGCAGCTTTGCTAACTTTTCTCTCTAAGGCTTTTTTAGCTTCAGTGTAAATACCTCTCACATGAAAGGATGTTCACCTTTTCTTTCTCTACATTGTAAGCCACAGCTTGTGGAAGCCAGAGGCTTCAAACCTTACAGAGAACCAGATCGCTATAGCTCTTGTCAGCTGAGGTTTAGAAAAAATACACAAATGAACAAAACCCCAAACCTCCAATAAACCCTGATGCACTCTACTGAGCACGGACTCAACTGCACAGTTCTCATGGTGGGGAGGAGAGGGAACTGCTTGTACCACTTCAGCTTTCACAGTTATTGCCAGAACGTAGAGATGAAAGGTTGGGCAGGCTTGGAGACCTCTTGCTGTCACTATGATTTCTGTTCACTTGGAATTCTTAGCAATCACCTGTCCAAGCAAAGCTTGTCTCAGAGACAGCTAGACCTTTTCCGCTAGGGTTCCAAGTAAGGGTGAAAGCAGATCCTGCAAAATTTTGTGTTCTGGTCTGCAGTTTGTATTCAATTGATACGCAACCTTTGGTTGTTAACCTAATCCATCATAGGTTCGTGGAGATCTAAATTGAAATTTCCCACTTCAGCATTTGTGTTTCACAGTGAGTGGATGTAGAGAGCACACTGGTAGAGAAGCATCTGGCAGTACTGGTTCACAACCAGCTGAACAGCAGTGTGCCCAGGTGGCCTGGAAGGCTAATAGCATACTGGCTTGTATCAGCAATAGCATAACCAGCAGGACTAGGGATGTAATTCTCCCCCTGTACATGGCACTGGTGAGGCCTCACCTCGAGTACTGGGGGAGTTCTGGGCCACTCACTTCAAGAAAGAGATTGAGGGGTTGGAGTGGGTCCAGAGGAGCAATGAGGCTGCAAAAGGGACTGGTTTGATGAGGAGAGGCTGAGGGAGCTGGGGTTGTTTAGCCTGGAAAAGATAAGACTCAGGGGGGACCTTGCCACTCTCTGTAACTACCTGAAGGGAAGTTGTAGTCAGGTGGGGGTTGAGCTCTTCTCCCAGGTTGAGCTCTTCTCCCTATCCTAGTGATAGGGCAAGAGGGCAGGGCCTGAAGCTGCACCAGGAGAGGGTTAGGTTGGATGTTAGGAAGCACTTCATGGAAAGTGTGGTCAGACAGAGGAATGGACTGCCCTGGTTAGTTGTGGAGACTCCATCCCTGGAGATATTTAAGAAAAGATTGGATGTGATGGCACTTAGTGCCCTGGTCTAGCTGCTGTGGTGATGTTAAGTCATAGGCTGGGCTGGATGATCTCAGAGGTCTTTTCCAGCCTCAATAATTCCGTGACTCTGTGAAACAGATTTGGAGTGGTTTTATCCCATGTCAATGTGCTATTAATTATTTTGTGTTACTGGTCACTGGATGAGCTTTTAGTTTTCTGTTGACTTGTGAGAATCTGCTCTTACCAGTGGCATGTTGCCTCATAAGTCCGTGAACACATTCCCCTATCTCATTATGGAAAAGAAACACACACCCCAGTCTGATTAGTGATTTTTAATTTTAACTAGATGTTTAGCATCTTTTTTTATATATATCAAAGCAAATATTTGTCATGAGAATTTGGAACTGACCAGCTACCCTCTTCTTTACATCTGGTTTCTTCTGCACGCTGCAGGATGAGACTTTTTGTGTTACTGAAGTATTGCAATGGCCTCCTGTACCTGCTCACATCTGAAAAGAACTGAAACCAAAGGCTGTTTCCTGACACGGCAGCAAGTGAGCCCGAAGAAAAGAAACTATCAGATGTTTCTGTGCAACAGCTGCGTGTCAAAAATAGTAGACTAGCCAACAGCTTTGCTGCACTACAAGCATAGGAAGCATACTGCTGCTAAGAAACATGTTTCTCATTTATTGGAAGTGGGCAAGTGAGTCCTTTTTCCATAATCACTTATGAGTGGGAAATGAAACCTTTCACTATAGGGAACTGCATTGAACACTAACACTGTCTTCTTGTTACTCAGCCACTGTGGCACCAGATAGAGCCCCACTGTGGGGCTTTTCTTCCCTGGCTGAATGAGAGTTTGCCATTGTATTTGTTACCATCCACAACAGGATTAAAGATGCATGTACAGACACCACCTAAGGACTGTTTAAATAAGGCTACGCTTAACCACATCCAGCTCTGGGAGGACCTGGGTATGTCTACCCCAGGCATATTAAGCTTTTGGATCTTGCCCAGAAAGGGACAAAGTATGAACTGGGAATTAGGACAGAGCAGTCAGAGTCATCAGGAATTTCCATGCCTGTGGTTTGAGAGGGTGACTTTACTACTATTAGCCGCACTCCCAAGCTGTACTTCTAAGAAGACTGTTTTACAAGTTCTGTGACAAGCCCTTAAGATGAAGGCAACAAGCGTTGTGTAAAGCCATATAATTACAAGGCTCTGAGCTGCTTGAAGGGCTTCTGGTGTCACGAGAGCCCCAAGGCACTGTCCTAGTATGAGGCTGTTCATAGAGTTATTATCTGCTGCTGTTACCCAACACAGCAAAGTTCAGATGTCTGCACAATGTGTTTGCAGTACAGTGCTGGCTGCCTCATGCTTTCAGCTGCTTAAGGGGAAATTTCAGGGATATTGGGATATTGTCTGGCTGAATGTAGATGCACATACATGCACACAAAGATTGTCAAAGCAGCTCACTCAGTAAAATGGCACTTCTTGGGTAAAAACATCTCCTTCTGCCTAACTTCCATTTGCCTTATTTCCAGTCACCTCCCCACCCAGTCAGGGAGGGATTTTTTTCCTTTAGAAAACACTCCCGTGTCACAGATTTTTGATAGTTGTGTGGCACAGCAAATGCTTTTTTTCCTCCCTGAGATGGTGGGAAATTTGTTCTCGGTCAGTACACGGGAGCTTCGTTGCCAACAAAAACCCAGGTGCTGCTGAACTGGTGCTAGTGATTCAAGCAGCAGCCTTCCCTCTGAGTCAAGAGAAAACCAATACCCCCAGAATGGTTTTAATAGGAGCTCTGTTGCAAATTGCTTAGACAAGACATAAAATAAGCGTCCTGACCACGTCTATTCATTAAAGATCCCATAGTGCTATTTGCAGAAGTAAGAGCACAAGTCCACAGCAACTATGCATTGCCTTCTGACTGTATTTTTATCCTCCTTCTTGCCCTAACATTGATGTGATCTCTCTCAAACAATTTGAGACATATCTGCTTTATGGATAATGCCTTTTAAGAATATTGCTCATCATTCACTAATCCCCTATTCCAAACAAAGAATTATAGAACCATTCAAATTGGAAAAGGTTGTTAAGTTTATCGAAACCAGTTGATAACCTAGCACTGTGAGGTCCACACATAGGAGATTTCATGTGATCCTTCATACGTGCATGAATGTATACAAACCCCGTGTCTTTTCTTGAGTTGCATGGGCACTGGGAAGGGTAATTGAGTCAGGAATTCTCAATCCTAAGCAGTCTCTATAGCACCAATCACAGGAGCCTCCCCATTTTCTCTGCCCCAGTAGGTAGACAGTCTCTTGCCTGTTCAGCCAAGCATATACTGAATGTCTTGCTGAGCTTTGAACCAACAGCATGTGTCAGGGGCCATCTCTGGCCATGTGTCTCCAGGCAAAGCTGAACTGTGCTAAGAGAAGTGAACACACCCAGCTGTCACCTCAACATGTGCTAGGGTTTGCTGGCTACCACTAAGTGCCTCCTTCCATGAAGACAAGACTCCTGACCTTTCTGAGCTAGGCTTTCCATGCCCTCTAGCCAGATCCAAACCAGCTGCTCCAGACCAGGCTGTGTAATGACATGATCAAGGCAGAGGAGATGCTGCCCACGGATGTGGGCTTGAGGCCCATGAGGTCACAGCCTCACGGGGTCACAGTAGTACCAGCTTCAGAACAAACACCTACCCTGCTCTGCTGTGCTGTGCAGGTAAATGCTGAGGCAGAGTCAACACTGCCTGCCCCCTGGAGATGGGCAAGATCTGTTTTCTCTGTCCCACCGTGCAGGTTTCCCCTGTTTTAGGCATATAGCATTCTGCAGAATACCTTCAGCTTAGGCCCTTGGGAGGGAGGAAAGGATTTGGCTGTAGACTGTGTTGAGATCCCATGTTGATCCAGGAGGCACACACATATGATGGCAAACTCCTGTTTGGTAAGAAAGTCAGTAGTGTCTTTCTGTTCTTGGTAAAGGAAGAGAAGCTGAAGTAGGTCTTCTAGGACCATCTAAGAGGGACACAAAATTACAACAGAGGATGACCTAGTGTTAACTTATCTCATTTTCCTACTCATAGCACCTCTTGACCCCATTCTGGCATGCCAACATGATGGGATTTCTCTTAGCCCTCGCACTATTCTTGGCCTGGATATGGAAAATTAACCCTTATAAGGGGCTGCTTTTTATTTCCGCTCCACACCCCACCCCAAAAAAAAGAGACAAGAAAACCCCATGCCTTTGTGTAGATACTCTCAGTGTCTGGCTACCTCTCCACTAGTTACAGGAAATTGGTTGGCTGCCATTTAACACAGCTGTTAACACTTTGGACTAGCGGTAGGCATTGTGCTGATACTGGTTTAAATGAAAAGGATGAGATATGCAATGGTTAGAGTAACATCTGTCTCATGTTCCACAAAGAACATAGATGGTGTTGGGAGACAAGCCCTATGTGACTTACTCTGCTACTGCAAACATTGCTGGGGATGTATCATTTGGTTTCACAGCTCTTCTGAGCATCAAAGAGAATCCAACACATGAATAAAATGTGTTGCAATAACCTGATGATACAGAATCACCATAGAAGCAAGACTAATAGCTACACTAGTGTCTAGGGACCAAACAAAATCAAGACAGAATCACTTCTACAGAGTTTTGAATGTAAAAAATGGATGAAGACTAGATGGGAAGGGAGTTACAGTCATGACTGACTAGCTGCAGGAAAAAAAAGAGGAAGGAGAGATGTAAAATCTACTTTTGATATGGACTGATGTACCTGCAGATTTCTTAGAAGCAAGTAATGCAGAAATCGTTCTTACGGGACAGTTCAGCTTCTGGGAAGTGGGCTAATCACACAGCGGGATCCATATGTTGTCAGGTATGGGTGTTGTCAGATTGCTTTATAAGTAATTGTTCACTTGATTTCGTCAGTGCTAGTGATAGCATCACAGTATCACAGTATCACAGTGACATTGTGATACGAGTGACAATTTGGAAGATCTGATTGTAGAAAGTGACCTTCAGTCAAACTATTAAAAATTAATTTACTTTTTGATAAGGTCTCGGACAAAGTTAGTGGTCAGTGATTGGAGCCATTTGCACTGGGCAGCCTGAACTTCAACAAGCTAAGTCTGAAATTTGCTTAACGCATGGATGCAAGCAAAAGGGCTGGTGGGTGGGTGAGGGCAATGCTGCTTCTAGTGCAAATAACTGCCAAAAATAAAGACAATTTGGAATGATCAGAGAATCTACATGGAATGAAAAATGGGAGCCTCCAGCAAGAAGAGGTACATCAGAGGTATTTGCATGCAGTGGGAAGTAGAAAACCTCAAGCTCACTTAGATCTTGCAAAGGAAATAAACCCAGTAACTTAAAGTTCTTCAGTTGTATAAATACAAAAAAGAACAAAGAAAGAAGAAGTGAGGGCAGTATTTCGTGAGGCCAGCTTAGAGATCATATTGTGTCCAGTTCTAAGCCCCTCAGTTCCAGGACACTGAGCTGCTTGAGAGACTCCAGCGCAGAGACACAAAGATGATGAAGGGAGTGGAGCATCTCCCTGCTGAGGAAAGGCTGAGGGAGCTGGGTCTCTTTAGCTTGGAAAGAAGGAGACTGAGGCGTGACCTCATGATTATTTATCAATATTGAAAGGGCTGGTGTCAGGAGGAAGGAGCCAGGCTCTGCTCGGTGTCATAGGACAAGGGGCAGTGGGTGTCAGCTGGAACACAGGAGGTTCCACATAAATATGAGAAAAAAACCTTTTGCAGTGAAGGTAACGGAGCACTGGAAGGAGCTGCCCAGGGGGGGTTGTGGAGTCTCCTTCTCTGGAGACGTTTAAAACCTGCCTGGACATGTTCCTGTGCAACTCGATCTAGGGGATCCTGCTGTCTCAGGGGATTGGACTGGACGACCTTTCAAGTTCCCTTCCCATCCCTAACACTCTGTGATTCTGTGAAACTCGGTGAATACTTTCCTTCTTATTTGGGTGAGGATGCAAAATGTGGTGGCAAAAGCAGGATGACTCATGGGCAGGAAGGTGAATTGGAAATGATCACACCTGAAGTGGAAATGGAGTTCAAAGAGCTCACTGCCTTCAAACTGGGCAAACCGGACACTAACCATCCTTTCCTCTGAAAGGATTTGCATGTGAAATTGCAAGTCCACAGCACAGACCATTAATGAGAATTTTCGTTTTTACTGGGGCCATGGGGAACAGCCGGTGCAGTTCCTGTATTTGAGAAAAGCAAAACAGCAGTCCAGCTGACTACAGGCCTGTTAATCTCATCTCTGCATCTGAACTGAAGTTTTAGGAGTTTTGTTGAGTTAAAACTAGGATTAAATGGAAAATGAAATTAAAAATCAAGAATTTACCACACTTAGAATCAACGAATCATAGTAGCATAGAATGGTAGGGGTTGGAAGGGACCCCTTCCAGAGATCACTTGTCCAACTCTCCTGCCAAAAGCAGGATCCTCTAGGGCAGGCCACACGTGAACACGTCCAGGCAGGTTTTAAAAGTCTCCAGAAGAGACTCCACGACCTCTCTGGGCAGCTTGTTCTAATTTCATAGAATCATAGAATGGCTTAGTTTGGAAGGGACCTCAAAAACCATTTAGTTCCAACCCCACTGCCCTGGGCAGGAACACCTCTGGCTAGACCAGGTTGCCCATGGCCCCATCCAAATTGACCCTGAACATTTCTGGGGAGGGGGCATCCACAGCTTCTCTGGGCAACCTGTTCCAGTGCTTCACAGGCTGACATCACTTCAGGCTCCTATCATTCAGCCTGATTTTCCAGACTAAAAAAATAGGTAATGTGAATTCCTCTGGAATCTACAAGGCCTGATGTGACCGAGGCCCAAGGCAGTGCACAACAGGCTTTTGCCATCCACATTCACTGAAATATGACACAGCCTGCCCTGCCTGCCCACCTATTCACACCAGTGTGGCAGGCAGTGGTGGCATGCTTTGGCCATGTGTCAGGCAGGTTCGGGTGTCCCGTGGAGAGGAAATCACAGTGGGAGCCATGCAGACAGGACTACTGGATGCTGATGGATGGTTGGAAGCAGAAATGACACAGGTCCAGTGCTGCTCTCTTCTCCCCAGCATTTTTGAAGCAGAATAGCAAAGGAAATCTGGTGGAATCTCAGAGTCCTGAACCCTTGGAGGGAGGAAGCTGAGTTTGTTCATTACCATAGCAAAAATACTGATGCTCTGTTTATTCCTCTCTGATCAGCATACGGGTATCTCATGCAATTCCCTAGCTAGATAACTGCTACTAAAAGATGGTTTTGGTTATCTGGGGCAGGTTGAAGCTGATAATTCTTAAAGATAAAAGCCAAATCAGTGAGTAGCAGGAAGACAATAATAAACTAGCTTCAGAGAAGAGGGCTGAGATGTGGTAGGGCAAAAGGCACCAGAGTAAGGACTTGCAGAAATGTCAGGAGGACATCTCCGGTTTAAATGCTGTGTGCTAAAGCTACACCCCAAACTTACTAAGGGTTGGATGGAGTGGGGAGTAGTAGCATGCATTGTTCCTTGCCTGCCCCAGGGCTGACTACAGGTAAAAATATGAGCCTGAGTTCCTGACAACCTGCAGCACGGTGCAGTGAAGATCAGGGAATGGCTGTAGGTTCTCATTCATGACAGGGCAGCATGGAGGGGATTATTTTGTGGTTTTCCATCGATCAGGTATTTAGCTGTTTGTGGGTGTGGGGATGGTTGGATGCGATGATGTAGTAGGTCCTTTCCAACCATGTTTACTCTGTGATTCTGTGATTCCCTGAATCACAGGCCGACCATCCACTTAATGTCCAGAGTGAGCCTGGTTTTGGTTTCTTCCAAACAGCAAAGTCTGCGAGTTGTGGTTCAAGCTGTGGCCATGAGCACTCATCCGCACGTGCTGGGGAGGAGAGAAAAGGGATTGGCTATGTGTCTCTCAGGGAGAAATATGTCAGAAACGAGCAAAGCAAATGACAGAAAAGGGAAGTGACTGCTCTCTGGGAGTACCTGAAGAGGTAAACACCATGATGAAAATAGCATAATTTTAGCAAAGAATAATATTGATACAAGGGGAAATGGAAATATATTGGCCACAGGTAGATTTAACTTGGAAACCACCAAAGATTTCCAGCCCTTGGAGGCCTGAGGTTGTAGAGCAGCCTTCCAGGAGGAGCAGATTTCACACAGAGGGTGATCAGGTGTTGAGAGATTTTATGTGGAGGGACTGGAAAAGGTACTCTTTGCTTCAGGAGCACCACTCCAGCACCATGTCTCTGTTATTTTCCAGAGTGAATCTTTGACCTACCTTCTGGACTTAATTGCAGGCTTCCAAACAAGTGGTCAAAGTTGAGTAAACTATTCAAAGACTAGAGAAAAGGATCTCTAGAGTCTCATATACTGATGCATTGGCCCAACTGCATGCTTGTTTGACTCCCTAGGCCAGATATACAGGTGTGCAAAGTGCCAGGACCACCTGCCAGTCTTACACAGCAGACAGTATTCCTGCTCTACGTTCTGATCTCTGGTAGACTGAGTGATTACCATCCTTGTTGCGATCAGTACTGCACTGTCTCTGAGGAGGTCAGCAGAAGAGGTGGTAGTGGTGGTCACTTTCAGTGACCAAGAGTTATCCTGAAATAGTTTTGGCACCCTAACTGCCTATAATTCTGCCTCCTTAATCCAGTCGTAACTCAATAGACAAGGAAATTAGCATGAAAGCCTAATAATCGTGTCTAGGATCAGGAGAGACAGACAGGTATTGTTTTATACTCACATTCTAGCAGCATTAGTAAGCAAGCACGAGGGAAAAACAGCTCTGTGTTGCAATGCATAAGGATTTTGGCAGGAGAAACAAATACTGAAAGCTCTGCTTGTAATTAACTGAGCTGTATCTGCAACTTGTATTATTGTCCAGAATTCCCATTGCTCCAACTGAAGGTGCTTCAAAGTCAATTGCAAAGAGCATACCACTGAAAAGTTTTGCTAGTAAGGTCTTTAATTATGGCTTTGTTATACATTTAATTTATAGATGAAAGAAGAGCTCCTGTAAGGTTGGCTGTTAAAATCATACACATTGCAAGTTGTTAAATAGGCTTCTCGCTTTTCGTTAATTCCTAAATATGTCATGAAAGTCATTTAGTATAATGTCTGTGGAGCTTTATTTTTCTTTCTTTCTTTTTAAGTTAGATTTAATTGGACGGTACTGCAGTGAAGCAGAAATGGTAGCACGCAGTTAAATATTTTAAGGCAAGATTTGAGATTTAAATTCTTAGCCACCTAAAGGAGACACAGTCAACTTAAAAACGAGTGTGCATAACTCATTGGACCTGCAGGAGCCTCTGCAATTGCTCTAGCCAAAAGCAAAACCCCAGATTTATGTTTTTCCCAGTCAGAATGTGCCCTAATGTTGTGCCTAATCACTTCTGCTGCTTTCCTGATAAAGCCAAAGGGACCCTCATCACAAGGCTGGACCCTTGGAGAGAGGCCATTCTTTCTGTGCAAAACCATTGTGATATAAATGCCTCCCACACAAAGATCTATATGATACACAAAGGGAAAAAACTCCTTCCTGAGCAAAATGTGCAACAAAGGTATGAATTTCCTCCCTCGTCTCTTGCAAAGCAGTCCTATAAAAAAAACAAACAGAGCCTCCCTGAGGACCTGGATTACAAAGCATTTAGTATTTCCCATTAATTCACTCTTCAGGCTGTGTAAGAACACAGCTGTGTGATCAGAAATCTTCGCTATGATATTCCCTTTGGTTGCACACGCTGACACACAGAAGTCCCAGCAAGTCCCAGGTGATGAGGGTGCAGCCCCAGTGCAAGACAGCTCATGGCAACAGGTGCCCCTGAGCAGAACTCAGAGCTTCTCACTGGGAAATGTATTTAACACCAGCATGCACTTCTGAACCTCTGATTAAGCAATGCCATAGGATAACTTCTGCCAGTGAGATTAACCATCTCTGTGGACAGTAAGCCTGACAGCAACAACACTAAGAGCAGCCTGGATGATACCTCAAGCATGGAGAACCCCAAGTACCCAAAGCAGCTGTACCAGCGGAGAGGCTCAGTCATTCATCCAAGTACTCACACAGGATTACAAGTCATGCTCATCAGGCAAGAAAGGAGGAAGCTCAAAACAAGTTATCTGCATCATTAACCAAAGTCAGAGCAGATTAAAGATTGCTACTCCCAAAGAATACATGTGAACAAACTGCCCAAAATATTATCTGAAAGCAGCTGGCAAATGCACATCAATTAATTCATAACCTGCCTGCAGACTTCTGAGCAGAAAATGAAGCCACATTCACAAAATAAATTATTTACTGCAAATGATTCACCGGCTTTTTAAATTACCCAATGCTTGATCTCTTTTTCCAACAGAGCAGATGAACTTCTCTGGGTTGGTTGAGTGTTTGCCCCAGAAATGTAATTCTTCTCCAGTATTTATCCCTCATTTGGTTTCTATTACACTTTTTTTTTTTGCTTGTTGTCTAATCCTAATGAGAATTGTTTCCTTCCTGGTTTATTCCCTTCCAGTGAAGTCCTTGTTAATTGTTGTCTTCTGTTTGCCAAAGTGTCTTTCTGGGTCCTGGGTATTACATACTCTGCTGGCTCACTTCAAGCCTCTTTCATTTGCATTCTCAGCCCTCAGGGTCTCAGCAGAAACTCTCTATGTCACTAAGCAGGGTGCTTTCAGCCGCTCATCATTATGCACTTGCACACAATTCTACACCTTGTAGCTTCTTTTCCCCCTCCTCAAAAGCCACAAAACCACCATTTTACTATTTCTCATTCACTTAGTGTGTAAGCAAATGTCCTTTGGGACACAGTTACTGCTGCCGTCAATGGCTGCTGCCATCTGCCATTCATGAAGTGTCAGGTGATGGATCACAGAGACACCCTTAGTTGTCCACAGGTGAACTAACCCTGGCTTCTCTGCATCCACAGGGATAACCGTGGAGCCAAGGACATGCCTTTTCAATACACACCATTCTGCACTTCCTGAGCTGGCAAGGCATGGGCCTGGGGAAGCTCCTGGGATGTCAGGGAAGGTGTTGATCCATTGACCCCAGATCCTCCTGTCTGCTCCTCCCATGGTGCAGAGCCACACACACTCTCACACTCTGTGAGAAGACTAGAGGCTTAGTCTTACCTTTCATTTGCAAAGGCTGATCTTGTCTTCAGGGTTATGGGAACTTTCTCCTGAAGCTGTAAGGCTCGATCTCAAGAGCCTCTTTCTGTAGGCACCATAATCCAAAGAGCCACTCAGAGACTCTTCCTCCTTTCCCTCTTTCCCCCTTTGGCTTGGGAGAGTCACCTTTTCCAAGTCCTTTACCAATGGACATGTTGGCACAGAGGCAGAGGCATGTCACAGAGGCATGACAGTCACTGGCAAGTGACACCAGATGCCACTTACTCGTCAAGCTAATGGCAAAGCCGTGTGATAAAGGCTTTTCCAGTGATGCAGAAGCACTGCACTGATACCTGTGCACGGTGCAAAAACACCGCTTGTGATAATGTTATTTCAGCTGTGCCCTCTCAGAACAAAGTGGATTTTCCAGACGTACATATTACTCTTTCACTCCTCAGCAAAACCAGTGAGGAGTGCCACCAGCCCAGAGTGGTCACTTTTCTCAAAACTAGCCAACAGGCCACTGAGTAGGGCCACCACAGGGAAAACTTTGAAATGGCCAAGCTGTGGAGAGCAGAAAAAGTCCACAGCCCCATTTCTGAGGCAGCAGTAGTATCAAAACCTATATGCACAAGACCTTGTGCTGGTTTGGAGCTTGCTCAGAGCCACAGAAATGTGCACAGCAGCTAACCTGAAGTTTAACTGTCAGGCCTGCTGATTGCCCATGACCACCAGTTCTCTGGTCATTTGTTTCTTTGTGTGTGTCAGGACAAGGAGCTAGTGCTTGTGGTCAGATCCTGAAAAGCCCCTTTTACCTATTTCAAGTGTTTTAAGGAAGAAACATCTATTCAATCCATAAGACCTGTCAAACTGAAAAGTTGAGTTTACACCGCCTTTCTCTCAAGTTATCAATTGGCTATGGAGCAGAGCACGCTGGCCGCAGGCTTTGTACGAGTGTGAAACGCAAAACTGCAAGCAGCACAAGTGAGTGACGGTTAACTTAACCGCATCTTCTCTAAATGGGTGTCATAAGCCAGGGTCCTAAAAATAAACACTGTAAGTGCAGCTTTGGTTTTAGAGCGCAGTCAATGGTTTCAGTGTGTGCACAGGAGAAAAAAAAAGTCTCTTAACAAAGGAGAAAACCCCCTCAACCTGTTGTAGTATAAGATATTCAAACTCAGAGAGATACAGCCACTACATGATAAATGGCTGGTTGCCATTGAAAGGCTGGTTAAAGTTACTGAAAGCCAAGGCAGCAGATGGAGCTTGCAGCTGAAAACCAGAGAAAAAGTGCTCCAGAAGAGCTGTGAAAACCAAAGTGGCTTGCTGGTCTCTTCTCAGCTGGGCACTGAACTTGAACCACGAGATGCAGTCTGAAGGATTTTGCTCAGTCAGGGTTTGAGTGACCAGCTTGCTAATACTTGTTCTGTGAAGCATGCGTTCACCCACACTACTGAGGCTCTGAGATTTCTCTCATGCAAGACAGCAGAGATGAGCAGAGATGCCACTGGAAAGACACTCTGGTGGCTGTCTGCAGACACGTGTGGACTATGCCTTTCTGATTGCATCTACATTGCATTGTTCATTAGTCTGCAAATATCAACGACTGAGTTGCAACCAAATTATTTACTGCATGATGAAAATCAATGTATTTTCTGCAAGATACTGTTCTCTGATAAGGAGCACAGGGAAGGCTGTGGGATCCGCAGTCCAGTACTAGTGTTAGAGTCCCCAGTGCTGCAAGTTATGTGAAGTATGATAGACAANTACTGAAAGCCAAGGCAGCAGATGGAGCTTGCAGCTGAAAACCAGAGAAAAAGTGCTCCAGAAGAGCTGTGAAAACCAAAGTGGCTTGCTGGTCTCTTCTCAGCTGGGCACTGAACTTGAACCACGAGATGCAGTCTGAAGGATTTTGCTCAGTCAGGGTTTGAGTGACCAGCTTGCTAATACTTGTTCTGTGAAGCATGCGTTCACCCACACTACTGAGGCTCTGAGATTTCTCTCATGCAAGACAGCAGAGATGAGCAGAGATGCCACTGGAAAGACTCTGGTGGCTGTCTGCAGACACGTGTGGACAATGCCTTTCTGATTGCATCTATCTACATCGCATTGTTCATTAGTCTGCAAATATCAACGACTGAGTTGCAACCAAATTATTTACTGCATGATGAAAATCAATGTATTTTCTGCAAGATACTGTTCTCTGATAAGGAGCACAGGGAAGGCTGTGGGATCCGCAGTCCAGTACTAGTGTTAGAGTCCCCAGTGCTGCAAGTTATGTGAAGTATGATAGACAAGGAAGTCATGTGGAGTTTGGTAAACTAGTTCACCCTGTGGCAGGGAGTTCAGATGCATAGCACTAGGCAACCCATTCCAGGCTCTCACCACTCTCACAGTGAAGAACTTCCTCCTCATATCAAGTCAAAACCTACCTATCTCCAGCTTTGCTCCAGTCCCCCTAGTCCTGTCACTACCTGAGATCCTAAAAAGCCCCTCCCCAGCTTTTTTGCAGCTCCCTTCAGATACTGGAGGCCACAACAAGGTCACCTCGGAGCGTCCTTTTCTCCAGACTGAACAGACCCAACTCTCTCAGCCTGGACTCATAGGACAGGTGCTCCAGCCCTCTGATCATCCTCATGGCCCTCCTCTGGACATGCTCCAGCATGTCCACATCCTTCTTGTAATAAGGGCTCCAGAACTGGATGCAGTACTCCAGGTGGGGTTTCACCAGAGCAGAGTAGAGGGGGAGAATCACCACCCTTGACCTGCTGGCCACACTTTTCCTGATGCAGCCCAGAATCCCTTTTGCCTTCTGGGCTACAAGTGCACACTGCTGGTTCATCTTGAGCTTTTCATCCACAAGTACCCCCAAGTCCCTCTCCTCAGGGCTACTCTCCAGCCAGTTGCTGCCCAGCCTCTATTTGTGCTGAGTATTGCCTTGACCCAGATGCAGGATCTTACACTCAGTCTTGTT
>VZRI01001640.1:40460-53089 GCA_013397515.1 Upupa epops | reverse complement strand
ACCCATCTAGTGGTCCACCCATAAACCCATGTTCCACCAGCTTGGAGACCAGAATGTGATGAGTAACAGTGTCAAAGGCTTTGCTCAGGTCCAGGTAAATGCAGTCACTTGCCCCTCATCCATTAAGGTTGTGACCCGTTCATAGAAGGCCACTAGCTTTGTCAGGCAGGATTTGCCCTTGGTGAAGCCATGCTGATTGTACCCAGTTACCTCTTCACTATTCTCCTGTCTCAGTAGTGTCTGCTGGGCACAGAGACAGGATCTTACTGTGCTGTGATCTTACTGGGTACAGAGGTGAGAATGACTGGCCTGTAGTTCCCTGTCTCCTCCTTCCAACCCTTTTTAAAAGTAGGAGTTATGTTTTCCCTTTTCCACTTCTCCAGACTGCCATGACTTTTGGAAGAGAAGGGTTTAGCCACCTCATCTCCCAGTTCTCTCAGTACCTGTGGGTGTATCCAGTCAGGTCCCACAGACCTGAACACTTCCAGGTTCTTCAGGTGATCACGAACCTGATCTTCACTTATGATGGGTGGTTGTTCTTTCCAGTCCCTGCTGTTATCTTCCATGACTCCAGGAGTGTGCCTGGAGGCCTTTGCAGTGAAGACTGAGGTAAAGAAGTCATTGAGAACCTCAGCCTTTTCCATGTCACTTACTTCAGTAACAGTGTGGAGTAGGGAACTTCCAGTGATGAGAAAGAATATCAGTGGTATGCAGTGGCTGCTGCACACTGGGCTAATATTAGGGGAAATTGCATCTGAAAGAGCTGTTGTATAGAAAGACTCTTTCTGTGCCACTACTCGTTTTGAGTTGATAATCAATTCCAGCTAAATCAAAACCAACAGTAACCAGAATATAGTTCAATTCTGCCTTAGTGAGGACGAGTCACATCCCAAGACTGCATTGGTGACACTGAACTTCAGCCAAGGGGATTTCTAGAAATGGATGAAGCAGCTGAGGAAGACTCTAATGTCAAAACCAGGGAACAAAATCCTTGGACTGAGTGTGTGCCCTGCACTATTCATAAGAAAAGCTGCAGAAGGTATGTGGCTAAACTGGAAAGGAAGCAATGAGCGAAAAATAAAATGACACACGTGGGATTAAATGGCAGAGCTCAAGAGGCTCTTCAAACCCTGCTGGTATGCACCCCAAAATTGAAATCTAGGTCAAGTACAGCTAAAAGGAACAGCATAAACAAACACGGGTAAGTTCTAAAGACAGAGATTAGAGGAATGAGACAAGGAGGTGAAGAGAGCAAGCAAGCCCTAAAAAATAAGTATGAACTTTATTAGCTTCGTACCCATCAGAGCATGCATGGGTGACTAATTGGCATGGGTAGAAATGGAGTCAGCACGCATGCAGACAATGCTATAAATAATTACTACAGGATTTGGTGGACTCCTTACAAAGTCCTTAGTGTTGCTAGGTTCAGGACAATGCCAAAGGAGCACTGCTGCTCTGAAGAAGGGTTATTAAAAGCCTGTGACCCTACTCTTCTGAGAGAAAACTTGAGATTTGCATTGAGATCATCGGTACCGAAACCACAGCACTGCTTCTGTGTCCCCAGCAAACATGAATTTCCTGTGGGTATGCAGAACAAATGAAATCCTGGCATCTGAATAAGAAACAGTTTCAGTGTTTTCTGAAAGACTGTATCTCTACCTGCTGGAGGTCAGATGAAGCCTTAGAGCTGCCTGTGCAAGCTGCTCTGCTATTTGCTACAGATAGATGAGCTGAATTCTCCAGCAACCTCTTTCTATGCTTAATGAAAGTAAAATTTGACTAGACAGGACATGGTAAAACATGCTGAGGAGATTTCGAATTCCTCTATGCCCACGTTTACCCATTGCATGCATACCATTTGCTGACCCCTAACATGTGATAAGAGTTTTCCTCCAGTTTAATTAGCACTGCACAGCGGAGCTCCTTGCAGTACATCTCTAACCATGGATATTACCTCTCAGAGTTGTACTGCATCATCCCGCTCTCTGCTCACTGTTTTGCAGAGCTGAACAGGCAGGCATCCAGGGAGACACTGCGAAGGAAGTGGACACGTGTGGCAATGGGCCCTGAAAATGCCTAGATGAAGACAGGATTCAAAATTTCATCCAAAAGAAGCCTACAGGGGATGAAAGTCCAAATACCATTGACTTGAACTTCAGTTCCCCAAAGCTCCTTCTGAAATTTCAGTCTAACTTTCAGCCACCCAACACCAGCTGAGCATTCTTTCCAAACACAGGACTAAGTAATAACAGACTGCAGGGGTAAAAGAAATATGTGGCCGTGGTGGTCTTCATTTTTCCAGACCCTATGGTGAGGCATCCATGAAGTTTGCAGTTGTTTGGGCAGCAGGATCCTTGGTTTGTTCTCCAAGTGCCATGCACTGCATCGGGCACATTATCATGTGAGGAATACAAAATGCTTTTGTACCTTCCTCTTGGATTTTGTCTCAGCGATTTCCCAGTTGATCCACTTAAAATTAGACAGCAGTTTCTCTGCTGTTGTTCTGATTAAGGAAGTAATCTTTTCTGTATGTGCAATGAAATATTTTAAATACTTCTAGGATGCCTCTGCAAGCCATTGAGCTGTTTCTAGCACTTATTTTACATTCTGTATGAAAGGGAATTCCCAGCTGAGCTGTAGTTTTACCACCTAAATTAGACCTTCAAGCAGATTCTTCATCCACAGGCAGAGGCTTCACCTCCCAGCAGCCTGACATGAACCAGTACGCTCAGAACCAGGCATTCATTTTTCACTGAGCAGTGTTTACCTAATTAAGAGCTCCTCAGTAGTCCCCAGTTAGTTAATTGTGTCATTAGCAGCAGTTTTGACATGAAGAACAACTTGTGTCTGGAGGATCAGGCTGGCTCCAGCTCATGAAGCCCGGTGGAGCATCTTCCCCTGGGAGCCAGTAGCTGCCTGTGGAGTTTGTACAGCACATGTTGGAGTAATTGGTCCCCTGAGGGGCTGCCTCTTCAGCTGCCAGTGGGGATTCTTTTGCCTTGTGAGTAAGAAGCAAAGCTGCCATGCCTCCTCTGCCACACTTCAACTCACAGCTCCTGTGCATGGCGGCTCATGTGAGGGATTAGATGTGGGGTAACTGTTACAGTTGTTCTTTCCACCATCCAGCAGTTCATGTCAGCAGGAAAATTCCAGGGTAAATTGAAGGTGTAATGGAGTCTTGGTGGCTCCACCACCTCACAGCATGGTGGACCAAAAGCAGGTTCTGAGGGACAGCCCTGTGGCAAAATGATAGGAGTTGGTTTGGGCAGACCAGAGCAGAAGTGGTCTGGGATTCCGAGGCTGATGGCAGGGCTACTGCTGCTGCAGTTTCATGTCCTGAATTGTTGGGGAGAGAGAGTTGTTCTGTTCGGGTGGACAGTATCTCTCTTCTAAGGATCTAGCTGGCACAAAGGATCCTCTCCATGGAGGCACAGTGCCACACACTCTTCCATCACTTTCCATTTACGACACACACAGTTCTTCTGGGCAGCCGTGTGCACATGCACCCCTATTCTTGCAGCCATATTGTGGCTAGAAGACTGAAGGAGGAAGAAAACTGAGCAATTACACTTCATAGGACACAGATTAAAACCAGTTTCACCATAAAATTAACAGAGAAGTTTCAACATAATATGCATAGACTGACTAAAAGAAAATCAGAGAGCACAGCAGATTTTTGGAACAAAATGTTATTTTGTCTGTATCCTTCCCTTGCCAGGTTCATTACCTTTGCCAAAGTGCAGATGCTTCACTTCTGCCTGCATAAAATAGCCTGTTTAACATGACAGAAAGTTTCCTACTGAATCAGAAACCCCTTTCCCTAGAGATCAAGGTCCAAAACGCTGCTCCATCCCCAGTCTGGAGTACTCAGCCTTTCTCTCTGAGCCACTGAAGCCTGAATCAGTACTTTTTGTGGTTTGAGATTTGGCACAAGAGGAAAGATAAGAGCATTACATCTTACCTCAGGGAGGTATGTAAGGCTTGAGGAAAATACAGATCTAAGTATTTTCAAATTAGGGCTGGCATGGGTACAAGATCTTCCAAGATCACTGGGGTAGAAGTGCATACTGAGCCACATGGAGGAAAGTAAGTCTCCTGGAGTCCAGGCATATACAGCACCAGTCCGTTCTGAACATGTAAGACCAGCAACATCTAGCCATACAAAAAACACACACCAGTTAGTTCCAGTGAGTTTACTGTCATGATTTATAGGCCTTTAAACCACAATGTGTTTTAATGACTATTTGGGAACATGAGGGAAGGGAAAAATGAAGAAGGAAGGGTTTTAGCTTATTTAAATGAATACATCTGTTAGAAGATAAACGCAGGTTTAAAAAAGAGTGTTTATACACCATCATTACAGACCAGTAGGTTGATAATACTTCCCACCATACAAGTTGCGGTTGTAACGGTGTCTTCAGGACACGACATATCAAATGATATTTGTATTACTACTAAATACTAAAAAGACATATTAAAACATTACTTTCACTTTTAAAAAATATGCTTTATATTAATATTAAAATTCTTTTAATCTCTTTACATTGAAGCCAGAAGTCACGAAAAAGTTAGCAAATATTTTCCAAACATCAGTGGCTGAGCATAAATAAACTAACGTAAGGATGAATACAGTTGCAAGTGGCAAGAACAAGTGGAATAATTGATTTCTGAGTTCAAAGCAGTACTAAACGAAACAGACGTTTGACAAAGCAGGCAAAGTCATTCAGTTTGAAGCCACAGCTGGAAAGCTGAGAAAACCTTCAGAGCAGCATTAACACTAAGCAATTTACAATGAAAGGAAAATAGTGGAAAGACCTATATGGTTTAGCTAAGCCCGAGATTGAACCAACGTAATGAAAATCTTGCATAGATTCCCTAGAAGGCAGACTAGCAGGAACAAAGCAATTTCTTAGCATGAATTGATGAGAAGCTCTACGTAATAAAGTAAGTAGCTTTTATGAATCACAGGGTCACAGAATCACAGACTGTTAGATGCTAGAAGGATCTTGAAAGATCATCCAGTCCAACTCCCCCTGCCAGAGCAGGATTCCCTAGATCCAGTCTCACAGGAACATGTCCAGGTGGGTTTTAAACATCCCCAGAGAAGGAGACTCTACAACCCCCCTGGGCAGCTCATTCCAGTGCTCTCTCACCCTTACCATGAAGAAGTTTCTCCTCATATTTAAATGGAGCCTGCTAGGTTCCAGCTGAGGCCCATTGTCCCTTGTCCTGTTGTTGGATGACACTGAAAAGAGCCTGGCTCCCAATTAAAAAATCCCAAATAATGAAGAGACAGAATAGATTTTCTCTGGTTTCTGGTCCCAGGCCATGATGAATCAGTGAAGCTGACCTGATACGGCTGGAGGCCAAATGTCCCCAAGCAGCAGAAGCATCTGCACATCACCAGTGTTGATGATGTGGTGCAGAATGTAGTGTGGTGGTAGAATGGTGCAAGGCTGTAGCAGGGAAGACTCATGCTTGGGTTCTACAAACCTTGTCTGTGTCAGGAATAGGCAGCTGATGCCCCAAAATCTGCCATGAGAAGCAGGGTGGTCTGCATGTCTCTTGTTCCCCTTCAGCAAAGACTTTGTCTTTTCCCTCAGGCCATGACTGAGGCAGCACAGAGCAGTAACTGAGGAAACAGCAGTTGTAAAACTCTGGCTGTCCTGGCCACCCGAGTGAGGAGGAGAAAAAAACACTTTTTCAGGAACCAGGAGACTCTGAAGTGATCACATGGATTACATCACCTCCACTGAACTTCACTTACTGGCATGGGTGACCATCTTCCTGTGGCTGAAGGATAGTTTTACAGTTTAAGCTGGAGCTCAAAGTTCTCAACAACAACTTGTGTTGACTTGAACATTTCAAGACCCCAGTGCCTCTGCTATTACTTCAAACAGTGAGCAGCCGTTCCCTCTTGCACTCCTCATCAATGGCAAAAAACAAACGCATGCTCCCCTTACCAATCCCCCTGCAAACTGAGAGCAGGCAGCCAGGGTGCCAGCAAGCGTGTCTTCCAGTACACACACACTGACCCAGCTGGCACACCTGCCTGCCCAGTCTATCTTCCTCCAAGATGCTGCCACAGAGGAAGCATCAGTGATGCTGCTGTTAATGTCTGTGCACTTCTATCTTGTAGGCAAGGCTTCCTTGCCTATCTGCCCCTGCTTCCTCTGAAAGAACTGCTGGCTAGCCCATTGCCACCCCACAGATGAAGGCAGGGCAGGAAGCAGCTTGCCATGAAGCTGCAGGTCTCTGCAGGGCAGGCAGTTTCAGGGCTGAGGCATCGCTGCTACTGCTGCATTGCGATTGTCAATGAGTGAAGAGGCATTAAAAAAAGCCCCAGAGGAAAACCCCATGTTCCCGAAAACCTTATAAAGAAGAGTAAAAATCTACCTTGCCTGCAGTTCTGAATAGTTCACTGTTTCCTTTTTGCTCCATCTCTCTCAGAAACTCAGATGCTCTGAGCTCCTCACCCACTGTGGCATAAACGTTGGGTTTTTTAAACCAGCAAGGAAAGGTTGGGGGGAACAGACACAAGGTGGAGGAGAAGAAGACAAATACATCACTCTGAGCATGTTTGCTCCTTCTTTATCCTAAAATGCTACCATTTAACATTGAATACTCAACACAGCAGCGTTACTGTTGCCTCTTTATTTTGCAATCATTGCTTACATTAGTAAATAGCCACAACATCCAGACAAACCCAGGGTGAGGTAAGAAGTAAAAAAGAGAGAAAGTAAGAAAAACAGTGAGGGTGTTGATGTTACCTGTTGTATCAGAGGAAACAAACAGGCCATGTAGCAGTTACCATGGTTAAACCTCAACAGTAATTTCTGATAGACAGAAACAGATGAAACCTTCCTTTTATAATAAGTACGAAAATCATGTACTTAGGGGTGTAATTCTCCCCCTCTGCTGGGTACTGGTGAGGCCTCCCCTTGAGTACTGGGGCAGTTCTGAGCCCCTCACTTCAAGAAAGGGATTGAGGGGCTGCAGCGGGTTCAGGAGGAATGAGGCTGGGGAAGGGACTCGAGGGAAAGTCTGGTGAGGAGAGGCTGAGGGAGCTGGGGTTGTTTAGCCTGGCGAAAAGGAGACTCAGGGGGGACCTTATCATTCTCTGTAATTATCTGAAGGGAAGTTGTGGACAGGTGGGGATTGGGCTCTTCTCCCAGGCAACTGTGACGGGATGAGAGGGCAGGGCCTGAAGCTGGATGTTAGGAAGCACTTCCTCATGGAAAGAGTGGTTATGTAGTGGAAAGGACTGCCCTTGGAGGTGGTGGAGTCCTCATCTCTGGAGGTGTTTAAGAAAAAACTGGATGTGGCACTTAGTGCCCTGGTCTAGCTGTTGTGGTGATGTCAGGTCATAGGCTGGGTTGGATGAGCTCAGAGGCCTTTTCCAGCCTCAATAATTCTGTGATTCTATGAATGGAAGCAAGTTTTCCTGTGAGGACTTGCTTGTGTGTTGTGAGCTGGACCAGTGGCTAGGAACAATTTGGAAGAGTGTTGCCAAACTGGGAAATAGGAGATGGGAAAGCAAGAGCATTCATCCTCGCTCTAAAAGAGACCAAACAGGGTAAGGGAAGCAGAATTTCTGCTCCTCATGAACAACTGCGACATTTTTCCTGTGCTCCGGCACTGAGTCTGGTTCTGTGTACGGCCAGAGAGAAGTGGAAATTGTTCCCAGCAGAATTCACTCACTTTGCTTGGTGAAGGACAGCCTAAAACCAGAAAGGTACATGATGGAAGTAAGGTGATGGTTTCTTCCTAACTAATGATATCTTGGGAAATAAATATTGCCTCCACTATCTCCATCTACACCAACCCAAGAGCACTCCACTGCCAAACTAGCCAAAAGGATTCTGCAATGGCTTTGAGAGGGTCTGGAATGCCATGGGCAGAAGCACACGTAGAACAGCATTAAACGGCATAGAAAGAAAGTGGGGGTTTTGAATGCATAACGTCTTACTTTTCATAGGATGAAGAAACTATGTTGATGGAAGAAAAGGTTAGATCACCTCATTGGAATATCTCTCTGAGAGAGAGAGTTGCCTTTAGGGATTATAAAGACCACCAGAAGAGCAGTGCTCATCCTCTTAATAAAGTTAATAACAATCATGCTGATTCAGACTTTTCAACACCTTTTCCTCTCTGGTCAATAGGGAATCCAGCTGAAGAGTCTGCTGGCAAAACACAGTAGTGGGTGCAGACAGTGCCTGAATGGGGACATAATCAGAGCAGCAGCACCCTCACTGCTGTACCAGAAATTCCCCCTGGAATTATGAACAGAATTGTCAACAACCTTGGGAAAGTTCCAGTGAACTACAGCAATCTGTTTCTCAGCTCCTTGCTACAGCCTTTACCACCAGCTCTTCCCACAAAGCCGGAGATGCCTTGCATTAACTAATCTCACTGCACTGCAAGAAAAGGAGCGTTACTTTCCTGCTAGCTTTAGTGGAGAAATCCTGAACTGTAGTCAGAGCAGCAACATCATGGAAAGAAATCCATTTATTTAAAATAGAGAGATGTTGTGGTTTGAGAATTCCCAAATTGATTTTTGTGCTTTTATGCTGAAAAAGTATTTTATTTTGAAACTGGGGGGAGCTTTCCCAGCAGACCCCTGGGTCAGTGTCCTGACCCAACAGGTTATTAGTGGACAGCCTACAAAAGGAAGTGGATTACCTGTTTCCCACCTTTCTTTCTCCTGTCTCTTGCAAGACAGAATGCTCTGGAGGAGAGCTTCCCCTCTGCTCCAGGGCAGGAGGGGGCAAGCAAAGGCTCTTGGCTTGGGGCACAGCCCTGCCACCTGAGGGTGGAGCGCAGGAGCTTGGACTGATGCCACAACTCTGCCCCAGATGCCAGCTCCAGCACAGGACTGCCTGCCTGCCTGCTTGCCTCTCTGCCTGCCACAGCCCACTCATCTTTAAAGATGTCAAGAGACAGCGGTGAGCTCTTAACCTTTTGCCTCCCTCAGAGCCATAGCCACTTGGGAGAAGAAATAGAGGAAAGAGGGGAACAGGCCCTGAAGCAGGCCTGTTTAATACAACAGGTGACCAGCGCCACGTTGCCTCTGTCCCCAAGCCTGAGCCTGACACCAGATCCTGTATACTCTGCCACTGAGAGAGTGAGAGAACCCTCTGATAAGAGAGAGAGAGATATCATAAATTACTGGTCTTCCAAACCTTTGGTAAATATCAAGACACTGGGATTCTGTTATGTTCCTGCATCCGCAATGCTGCTGAAGCCTCAAAGAAACACCCCCAAGCGAGGGGAGTTAGAGTCAAGCCTGAGATGTACAGGGGAGCTGATGTCTACAAGAGGACTGGAAAAGGGACTTTTCCACAAGCATCATAAGAGGGCCCTCAGGAGCCCTATTGAGTTCCATGGATGGAGGGAACTGCTGAATTCCCCCACTGATTAGAGTGTTAGTGTACACTCTCTTTTCCCAGGGCCCTCATTTGAAGCCAAAACCCCAATGTGTTAGCTGTTCCCCTTTTCTCTCAGCGTGTGTGTAAATGCATTGTGATACAATTTCTGGTTCACTTTTGGTTTATTATTCTTTTACTTATTTGGGATTTCTTTTCCTTTTCTTATTGGTGATGGGTTCAATAAATTCTTTTCTTTCTAGCAAAGTTGCTTTATTGCCTGTTGAATTCTTGGCGAGAGCTGGTTGCTGTGCTTCGATTGCGGGCACCAACCCAAACTGATTTAGATCTTCACTCTAACCTGTGACAAGAGGTTATTGTTAAAGAATTGTTTTGATTGAAAGCCTAAATAACTTACCATTAGATAAAGGAAAGAGCAAGTTAGCATGAGGGACAGGCCTAAAGCTGTGCCAGGAGAGGGTTAGATTGAATGTTAGGAAGCCCTTCCTCATGGAAAGAGTGATCAGACAATGGAATCGACTGCTCAGGTTGGTGGTGGAGTCCTCATCCCTGGATGTGTTTAAGAAAAGACTGGATGTGGCCCTTAGTGCCCTTGTCTAGCTTATCTAGTGATGTGAGGTCCCAGGCTGGGCTGGATGATCTTAGAGGTCTTTTCCAGCCTCAATAATTCTGTGATTCTGTAATAGTAACAATTAGATTTTGTGACATTTTCACTGACTCCTGTGTTCACAGAATAAAGGATATAAGACACTGCTAACACCAACATTGAATGAGGACCACAGCACAGCTGAAATATGGCTGGTAATTTTGCCCAGGGGTCACATTTGCCTTATGCCAGCCCCATGCTGAGCAATGTTGATGCAGTTGTTAAAGAAATTCAGTGAGGTATGGCTTGAGGCTTGTGACAAGCCAGAAGATATCACACTACTTCAAAATGGAATAGAAATATAATAGAACTATATTCTATTGTATAAAATCAAGATATAATAGAAATGTTTGTTATAATACATTCAGTTAAAAGTTACGTGTGCATAAAAAGGAGCCCGCTCACCACTCACTCCCAAGGAGCAGTAAACTGTCTGTTCAACAGGGTCCTGACTGGCTGCCTCCGATCTCACACCCATAAAACCATTGATAATCGGTGTAACCTCAGGCAAGACACTCGCCTTTTGTGGGACTCACTTTTCTTCTGCTCTTTATGGTATTTATCAAGGCTGCAAACTTGCTGGGCATCTACTGTACACACACATGCACAGGCAGGTCTCTGGTACACATTATCTTTTTGGTTCAGCACCAGAGTGTGTTAATTCATCTGTCACTCCCACTTGTTGCTCATTGTCTCAGTTTACAGGACTGTTTTAACACACACAAATTGGACTCCTTTCAGAGGAAGCTAACCTGAAATCTGGGCCTCAGGTGTGCAACAAATGTGCCCTAATTCCTGATGGGTCACAAGATGCTGCATCCCAGATGACTCCTTCAGACAGCTTTGAACCACATGCATAATGTGGGTTCTTGGTCCAGGGAACCAGACCCAATTAAGTTCAAAGCAAACCTCTCAAACTGCACATCATAGATGTGTGACTCAGCACCAAATGCTCTATCTGCTGATGTGCTCCTACTGTACCAATAGACTTGCTAGTATAAATACAGCAACAGATGTCTCCAGACACTACTGTGGCTTGACAACACAGCAAGGGCAGGTTCACTGTTAAAAGGAGACATTTCAAAGAATCACAGAATTACTGAGGCTGGAAAAGACCCCTGAGATCATCCAGCCCAGCCTAGGACCTGACATCACCACATCAGCTAGACCAGGGCACTAAGGGCCATGTCCAGTCTTTTCTTAAACATCTTCAGGGATGGGGACTTGACCACTGACTTAAGCAGACCATTCCAGTGTCTCATCATCTTTTCCATGAGGAAGGGATCCTAACATCCAACCTAACCCTCCTCTGGCACAGCTTCAGGCCATGTCCTCTTGTCCTGTCACTAGTTGCCTGGGAGAAGAGCCCAACCCCCAAGAGCATGGAATTTAAGTCCTTTCATGAGTGGTCCTGTATTTTTCACCCCAAGTCCCAACTTCTGAATGCTGAAATGGGCAGTATCAACAAGCAACCATGCCTGTTATACTAAAAGCAAAGTCTGTTGCTGTGAGTAGAAGCGTTTTATAACAGAAAAGAGAGCAAGCAACTGATTTTCCTTCATGTATACGTACCAATTCATACACGTGGTTAAATTCTTCTATGTGAAAACAGACACAATTAGTAGCAGTCATAATAAAGCAGTGATTGTGCTGGGGTAAAAACTTCTGTACTGCTTATAACTTCAAAAATGCCATCTGGCATACTTGCTGACTGAGGCCAGAGACTGCATTAGCATTCACTTTCATTACCTCCCAGCCCCACCTGCAAGCACAAGCATCCACAGTCTGGGTATGGGCTTTCAGAAAGCAGCACAGCCTTGAACATGCAACTGGCAGAGAGAAGGAGCAGGGTCTCTCTGGCCTACTCACAGCCGTGTGCATCCCTCGTGCAGTCACTTGCACCTGTGCAAAACAGGTGTCCAGTTTCTGTGGTGGCGTCTGACACTCAGCTTCCACCTGCTTGCACAGCTGAATGTGACTCAGCAAGGCCATGGCCACGCTTGGAAAGGTGAATTCTCCCATTCCCTCAGGAAAATAAAGAGCAGCAAGAATGAGTTTGGGTGTTTATGCTTGTGCTGATTTGACTCCAAACTTATTTTGAGCACTTCAGCCAAGAAATCAAGAAGGCTCTAAGAGGGGCTTTTTTTCTTGTTATTTTTATCATCATTCATAATCCTGGCTGAGTCAGAAATTGGATCAAACACCAGCTCTCAACATTTGGAGATTTTATTCTTGTTGAAATGAGGAATGAAGAATCTTTCTTATTTCTTGGAAACCTTGCTAACTCTGCTCACGTGGCTGTAGGACATTTCTGATGAAGAGAGGTTGCAGCTTTCTTCGAGGCCATACAACGTGGTGTTTTCTCCTAAAAGATTTCTTTGGACTGTTTTCATGTTTAAAACAGTTTCTATCTCTTCAACTCATGAGAGTTAAAATAGGTTACTCTAAAGAAGGATAATCCAGGACATAAATTAGTTTGTACACAATAATGTACCTAGCACCTTTCTTTTCTGAACTCATGCGTCCAGTTCTGGAGCCCTTATTACAAGAAGCATGTGGACATGCTGGAGCGAGTCCAGAGGAGGGCCATGAGGATG
>VZRI01001640.1:0-40142 GCA_013397515.1 Upupa epops | reverse complement strand
CCTACCTGGACCTGGTCTGGGTGATCCTGCTGTGGCAGGGGGATTGGACTGGATGATATTTCAAGGTCACTTCCAATCGGTTCTGTTCTGTTCTATTCTGTGATGGTACAAACAGCAGGTTTACATTCATGATGAGAGCACCGAACCTGTCTCTCTTTGCTTCAAGGTTGCTTCAGACTCAAGTGAGCCCTGAGCACACAGGTGGTTGCTCACCGTATGGCTACGTAATCACTCCTGAACACACTGAGTGTCTACCTATGTGAGCTTGAACTCTGTTCATAAATGTAAAAGCCTCTGTGCTGTTCAGCCCTCAGAATAGTTATGCATTAATTGGGGACTGAATGGACCACGTGCATGTGTGAGAAAGGAGGGCTAAAGTGCAATCCTCTCATTTGCACTGGCCAGCACAACACAGATTCCTATGTTGTATGAAGCACGCTGAGATATACGTTTCTCCACACACCTCATTCAGATCTGTGCTGTCTGTGCCCTCGAGGAAGGTTTGTTTTTAATTTGGATCTCCCACCATGATGACCTTTTCTTCAAAGCATCTGAAGACATTTTTGTTCTATCCCATTTCCAGTTGTCATTAATAGTTCTTAACTTACAAAGCATCTTTCATCCTTCTAAAAGACTTTTGGCAGTAGGTCACAGAAACTGAAGCAAAGGACTGAGAGAGAAGTGAAACACACGTTATTGATTTGCTATATGAAACACGATTGGTTTAGAACAGGTACAGGCAGTTAATTCAGTCTGTTCAGTGCACTCTTCATCAAACACATACATACCTCCCAGGTTATCCTCAAGTTGCAACTGCTCACACTTTGATGTAAAGTTTCCAGTCTAGTAGATGGAATTATTTGACAATTTCTTTCTCAGTTTTTTCATGTGGGATGCTTAGGGATCCTGTCCTCTGCCTTCATATAGGGAAGAACAAATCACGCAATGAAAGACAATAAAAAGGAACCCCCAAAACAATAGCTGGTATTTCTGCTGTCAGAGCAACAGATAAAGCTTTCTTTTAACTGCAGAAACTGATCTTTGTTTTTAAGAAAAGATTATTAGTGGCTGAATTCTCTTCAGCAATAGTTTCAGAAATCCCTTACGAACAACAATGATCTGTAAGAAGATACAGTGAGTTTAAATAGGTGGAAGCTGTGTCCTTTTATTGCTAGAACTAGCTTTATATTCCAGCTTGCAATATCATCATGTTCTAATATAAACCACATGAGATCCACATCTGGAAGTTTTAGATCAGTGCTTTGAAGACTATGAAAAGCTTCCCATTACTATTTAAAATATTTACATTGACTCTCACCGAGCACAACAGACCTTGTGTTCCCAAGAAACACCGGTTTGCATCGAGCTGTGCAGCCAGAAAATGCAGCACAAAATGCAGCATGGAGAGAGGCTGGAGCAGTCTGCCCTGAAGCTGGGAGCATTGCTGTGTGCTGCCAAACTGCATTTGCACAAGGATGCCCCGAGAGCAACTGTACATGGTGGGATGAGGGGAACTTGCGTGGAGCACGTTCATGGTCCCCTCACACTGTAGTCTCCAATAGGGACTTAAAAAAGCTAAAGAGAATTATTTGAGACCATGTATGCAGATGGCTACCTGAAGCACATGTGTTCCCTCAAAGGCTGAGTGTTTGCCTTTCAGGTGGAACCCAAAGGCAAGACACATGTTGCTCACTGCATTGCCACAAGCGTGCAACCCAGTGCAGCCCAGCCTGCTCCCTTCCATCAACATCTCAGGCCAGAAATGTATCTGCTAAAGCTCTTGCTGAGAAAAAGATAGCTCCACAGCACATGTGGTGGTGAGGCACTGCTCTGAGCGGATGTTTTCAAATATCGAAAATAAATGTTCTGAAGTTGTTTTCCAGTACTCGAGCCATTCTCTGCAGATCCTTGTGTTGAATATTGGTCATATCATCTGATTGCTGTGGTTAAAGATTCAGTATTCTGTGGTTATAATTGGGTAGGCTTAGCAGCTATGTACTGCGGGTTCTGTGGTTAAAATACGCTATCTTTGTTGCTATCTTTGTTGGCAGTAATTTTTTCTTGTTTCTTTCCTGACACCCACTTACTCTTGTACCCATCCCAACTGGTGTTGTTATTTCTTACAGGCCTTACTTCTTCTATTCTTTCTGCTAATGTGGTGTAAGTACCATTGCCAGGGGTGAGGTGTGCTTTGCAGGGCTGGGGTGCCTTTGCTAGGGTTGGGTGCCATGTGGCAGCTGAGTAGACCTGGAGCTTTGCTTGCACGTGTGAACCTGCTGCCACGAGCAGGAGCATCTCAGTTGCTGAAGTGGTACCTCCACAAAGCTCACCCCACACCACATATTTCTATTGCACGGAGTGTGGCAATGCCTGCTGAACTAAATAACATGATCATTAGGTGAGATCTGGCCCCAGGGGAATCAGAAGTTGATCTGAATTGGCACAGGCTTTTATGACTGTGTTCTCTGCGAGTTGTGAGCATACGCTCATAGGCTTTTCAAACATAGTTGCTGACAGACCCCTCAGTATTTCTCTTACCATCTAGGAAGAATGCAGTTCTGAATTGTCACCTTCTCATATATTGATGTTTAAGGCTCGTTAGCCTGAAAACTCTACTATTAGTGCAGTGTGAGCCTGCAGATTTTGGTTAAAGGATGCAGGTTTGCCTCCTTGGCTTCTGAAGGAGCTTGCTCCATCAAGATGCTTCCCAGACTCTCAGATCATCCTTTAACCACCTATCTTAAGCAAGGCAGAGATGAATATTTATAGCTCACAACTGTCGTGAATTCCTTACCTCTCTGGGGTACTTGTCAGAACTAAATCTTTCCAGCTCCTCTCCCATTTCAAAACCTGGCGATTGCCTTGCCATTACGAACATGGAGGCCCACGTGTTGGTGCACACATTAACTGCTAAGGTGTGGAAAACACAGCGGGTTTGTAAGTGCTACACAAGCAAAGTCAAACTCTTGATTCCAGTGCAGGGCTGAGCATTTGATCAGCTACATCGCTAGGGCCAGGATGGGTGCTGGCATGGCAAGGGCACATGTGGCACGGGTGCATGTGGCTACATTGGAGACTCAGTGGCAAGGGTCAAGAGGAGCACTTTGGAACACGCGTGACTGTTGATAAGCTTGTTAACACCCTCCAGCACTTTGTTGCCAGGCTGTAATGACTACAGCAATGCCAGAGGACCTTTGGCAAACAAAAAAGCTGTTGTATCTTTATGATGTTGTTTGATTGTCATCTTTATTTGGTCCCTTTAACTTCTAATTTGGATCTTTAATTAAACTGAAAGTACACTTCAAAAATGTTTGAAAGCTGTTGAGGAGAAACTGTAGGAATTCTTACAGCCTGGCTTAGAACCAGGAAGATTGTACTAATGATTTTACCACTGAATTTACATAATTAAGAGAAAGCCCACACAAGGTTTGTACCCACTGAACTACAGCCAGTTTTTGTGAAGAAAAAAACCCCTAAAATTAAGAGGTGTAGCTTTGCTTACTACAGTCCAGAGACTGTAAATCTTCTGGGGAGGAGTCTGGCTAGGTTTACAGTGAGTTCAGCAACGCAAATCCTCAGTTCTGATGTACATGATGTGCATAACATCAGAGCAAGATTGGCAAAGGGCTTTTCTTCTCAGTCTGTCGCACACCAGGGTTGGGAAAGAATGAGAAGAAAGAGCTTTGTTTTCATCATTCTTTTGTTTGTGCCTGGAAACAAACTGCAACTTCTAGATGAAATACAGCTGAGAAGGAAGTACTTGATCTTCCGGAGCCTTAGGTGTTGTCCCTGTTGAATCCTTCCTTTTGGTGACAAGGCATTTCTGTAGAAGGACAGCCTTGTCTTTTGATTTTCAGCCTCACCAGGAAACAATGGAACAGAGTGCATTTAATTGCAGATTTGCATTTAAGAAAAGGATTTGCAGTGTAAGGAGTATCTTCAGAAGCAGAAAGCGGATGGAGTGCAGTGCTTGCTGTCTGGGTCACTGTCCTCTGCCACATCAAAGCCTTCACCTCACTAAATTTATTCTCTTATGCTGACATCTCAGCTCAGCAATTGCACTCTGTTGCTGTTCTTCACAAGTCAAACAATGCACCTATTATGTTTTTGCAAGAGATAGCATAATTATCTCAACTGCCAGGTGCAAAGAATGAACTTCCCTAGGCCCAGTGTGATAAAACAGCCAAAGTCATTTCAGGCTTTCGCTGTCTCACTGCCAAACTTTGGCTTCCTAGCTTTTGGCATTGGGCTCCAGCTTGATGAAAACTAATGCACATGTTTAACTTTAAAATCACAAGCTATGGCTGTCCGTTTGCACAAGCTGCCTCACTGTCCTAAGCACCATCTCATGCAGACTTGCTTGAAACAAAACAGACTACATATGCCTACCTCTGCTGTTTGCTTCTCTAATGCATAGGGACTCCAATGCATAGGGCGTCAAAGCACTGTGGGAGATGAGGAGTGTGTGTAGGCTGCAAGAACAGTTGTGTGGGGCAGGCACACCCAAGATAAATGGATGTTGGCTGGCAGGACTAACTGCAGCAGCCAGGAGTCTGTTTCTGGTTACTCCAACCTGCATTTCGGGCTGGTTTGGCAGTTAGTAGCAGGCTACATGCTGCCATAACTGCAGTGCAAAAAGCATGCCAACTGCCCAGAGCCAGCCTGGTGAAGCACCTGGAAGCACAAGACTATCTTTCATTTCAGTGGAAATCTTCCTTTTAAAGCCAAAGAAGAAAGATGAGGCTCCAATTTCAGGATCTATCTGAACACTTTTTATGAGGTCCCTGGCCCAGGAGATCAGTCTGCATCCACAAAAATGGTTTAAGACCAGCTCCAGATCTTAACTAGACATAAAGCACTGTACTTCTCAATCAATGTACTTATAACCAAGGAAAGGGGGAAATCATGGCTCTCTTAATGTGTTATCTGTTGTTCAGATCATTGCATATAGTTTCATGGAAATATTTGCACAGTATGATGATGATCAGGGATCCTACACCAAGACACTGATACTCACAGTTCCTGTTAAACAGCAACCAGGCAAGGAAGCTGCCATTGGCCACCAAGCCACAGCAGGTCTCCAGGAGACCATGAACCACCCACCAGTGGACGCTGCCACAATGCAGCGTGGCCCTTCCTTGCAGCCATTTGTGGGTCTCATGAGTCCGTCAGTATTTCTTGACCCAATCCAATTTCTGACAACTGCTCAACTCCCTGACATGATTCCAGTCCTGTTTCCAGACCCTGCTTTGCACAGTAGGATCTCCACCTTCTTGATTACTGTTCCCACTCTTCCATCTACTTCAAGCCCTCAATGAAGTTCCTGCCTGTCCTCCCATCCTTCTTCTGCCCTCAGCAATCTTTTGCATCTTGACTGATGCTCTCTGGTATCTCACAGGATTCCAGAAAACAGCAAGCAAACACGACCCATCACTGCTGCCAATAAATCTTCTATCTGAAGCTGTCACAAAGATCAGCAAAGCCTAGAACAAGCATATACTGCAGCAGTCCAGCCACAACACTGGGAACATTTGCCAGTGGACAAGATGATTCCTGAGCCATTCCTGCAGGTGCTCTTTAGCCACATCCTCAGGATGCTGTCTCTTCTAAATATGCCGTATAATTTAGGAAGGGGCATGGTGTGAAATGACTGAAAATTTTGTTTAAACACCTCAGAAGATGCCTGTGAAACAGCAACAAACTGCAGCAGCCGGTGGCTTGTCAGGCCAACAAAAACAAGCTGAGCGACAGTGCACCAATATTTTTTAAACCCTGATCTCTTTTGTCTCTAATTCTGGAAGAATTGCACAGACAGGATGGTGCAAGGAGTAACTTTTGTCCCAGTTCTCAAGCATTTATTATTGCATTCAAAAAGAAAAACACACAGAAAAAAAAGCCATCAAACTCCTTTTTAAATATGAGACTGAACTCTGAGGCCACACTGTCTGTATTTGTTTTAGAGCATTGAAAACAGTGTTCAGAGTTACAGACAGTAGCCCAGAAAAAAAAATCTTTGTCCTTACTGAATTTACTGAGAAAGGATCATTTATTCAGGCTTCTGGTAAGGAAGAATTCAAGTGTCTGCTTAAAATCACCAGTGCTCAGGACAACACTGAAACTCAATTAGCTAGGCACAAAGAAGATGTAAACATGCATGAAATGCTTCCCTTAACCTCCACTGATTTTCGTCCTCCACATTTGCAGGTTCTGCCAACAGTTTCACTACTGACAAAATAGCCTGAGCACTTGAGACAAATCCCCACAAGCAGAATCCATGATAGGGCTTCCTTCGTTTTATGATTCCACTTCACAGTGCAGCAAGATACACCTGTGGCTTTCTTTCTTTCTACAGAATCACAGACTGTTAGGGATTGGAAGAGACCTTGAAAGATCAGCCACTCCAATCCCCCTGCCAGAGCAGGATCACCTAGATCAAGTCACACAGGAACATGTCCAGGCAGGTTTTAAATGTCTCCAGAGAAGGAGACTCTGCAACCCCCATGGGCAGCCCCTTCCAGGGCTCTGTCACCCTCATCAGGAAGAAGTGTCTTCTCATGTTTATGTGGAACCTCCTGTGTTGCAGCTGACACCTGTTGGCCCTTGTCCTGTCATTGGATCACACTGAGCAGAACCTGGCTCCTTCCTCTGGACACCTGCCCTTTCCATATCTATAAACATTCATGAGGTCACCCCTCAGTCTCCTTTTCTTCCAAGCTAAAGAGACCCAGCTCCATCAGCCTTTCCTCATCAGGGAGATGCTCCACTCCATCATCTTTGTGACTCTGCACTCAACTCTCTCAAGCAGTTCTGTGTCCTTCTGGAACTGAGGGGCCCAGAACTGGACACAAGATTCCTGATGTGGTCTCACCAGGGCAGAGTAGAGGGGGAGAAGAACCTCTCTTGTTCTCCTAACCACCTTCTAATCCACTCCAGGATGACACTGGCCTTCTTGGCCACAAGAGCATGTTGCTGGCTCATGGCCATCCTGCTCTCCACCAGGACTGCCAGGTACCTTTCTCTGCCAACATTTACACTTGAAGCACCTGACAATTATATGGCCATGCTTACAAATGCATCTCTGGTCTGGGACTAACTGAAAATTAATCTAGCAATGCATTCAAGATCAAGAGAAGAAACTATTTATGATGGGGCTGTGGGATAACTAATGAATACTAGCAAAATTGTAAGTCTTTGAGCACGTACAGAAGTGTTCTCCATCTTGCCAAAGTGGATTTTAGGGAAGGACAAGCAATTTTAAAACACTGAATATGTGAATAATATGAACAGGAATTAGTAATATAATGGAATACTCACATGAAAGAATTCACATTAAAATATGAATAATTATTTCACCATGGTTCTTTTGTCTACACAAAAGTTCAAGACATTTACTGAAGGTAAGAAAACACTTCCATGGTTCTTCAAGTTGTTGGTTTTCTCCAAAGGCATACTGGGGAAATTTCTTCTCCCTATCACCTATACAAACACAAAACACGACAACATCAGCACTATTTTAACAAGCTCCTGGAAAAACTTGACATAAAGCATAAGTGAGGCCAGGTGGACCAAACGAAAGTGCTTACGCGGATGCTCAGCTGAGAGCCAAAAGAAAGCCAAGTGATTTCCTGCATGAGCTGATGACTCAGAGGCCTGGCGGTGACATGGAGGACATCACGTACAGAAGTGCTGTTGCTACAGATGAAGTGGTAAATAATAAGTTTTCCTTAAAGCAAAACTTTCACAGCAAACTCATTGGCTGGCATTCCCCCAAACATCACCAGAGGATGTGACTGGCCGCTGTGTGGCTTGCTTCTCAGCTGGCCACCCGTCTGCTCCTCCAGAAGTGCCTGCACAGCACCCGGCAAACAGCCAATGGAAATGGGGGAAGCGCTAGCAGTGTGGAAGTGGGGTGCCTCACAGAGCCTCGTGTGGGTGTTCTCGGTGTTATTCTTCCCATACAAACACAGGAGTTTTGTGGTTAATGATGTTAATGCAGCCCCTAGGTCTCACTAAGTGTACTCTGACCTACACACTCAAGGAAGCTGAAGACTCTTCTGGAGTATGCTCTGAGCACCAAGCTTGTATTACTCAACCAACATAGAGAGGTGTAATTTCTTAGAGCTATCTTCAACCAAAGCACAGAAATCAAGATGATTAGAGTGTTTTCCCCCCTCACAATAAAACAGTTACAATGCCTGTAACACCACGGCAGCCATCCTGAGGACACAGCCACTCTTCTCAGGAAACCACCTCCACATTGCAAAGCAGATGCTTTGAAAATGCAAGCAAGAAACAGGATCAATCTAGAGCAACTATTTTCCTGGTACTACCTTCTCAATTCCTGCCATGTAAAGACTTGTTGTTCTAGATTACGGGTGTCTCACTGCATTCAACAGCAACTAAAGGATCTTAAAAATGTGGGGTTTGTTGTTTTTTTAAAAGATTAAACCCATTATATCCACTTTGGTCTTCATAGCAATTGGTAACAAAGATTACCACAGCTAATTTTTCAAGATGATGCAGTTGTTCGTGCTTGTTCTAAAAATCCACGTTTATTAGTCACTGGGTATCCCCATCTTCTTCAACTGTTACAAGGTATAATCTCTCTCCCCCATCACAAAATTTGCTGTGATATCTTGTCTTCTACTTGCAATGAGGTGATGATACCTCCGCATTTAGTACCTACTGTATCCAGCAGCAAGTGGACTTGCTGGAAAACAATCTGTGCACCTCGAGTTATTGCAAATGTTGTATTGCCTCAGCTGTCAAAATTGGGCAAAAGAAGAAAAGCCGCAGGAGAGTGGATTTCTTTTCCAACAGGTAGGAAATTTCACTTCCCAGCGTGTATTAAACCTCCCACAAGATTTATCTGACTCACTGTTGGCTAACTTCAGTGCAGTGATAGTCTCAGATGAAATGGAGTCCCACATCCTTTTAATACAGAGTCTCCAACTGGGAAACAAACCCATCCATCAGTGGGCAACAGGCTCCACAGCACTTTCCTTGCCTGTATTATCCACCTGCTTAAGAATTCCAAGGTATCAGATGTGCTACCTATGCAGCCATGCTGGGCCAACCCCCAGTAAGGAGAGGCCACTGCGGTCTGGGACACCCATAACCTCCAGGGTGCTGCTGCTGGCTAGAAAGGAACCTCTGAGAACAGCCCTTCGCAGGGAGATGCTTTTCTCTCATTGCCACCATAAATAGAAACGCAGAAGACAGATTTGAAAGAATGTCATGTTTTACTTAGTTATTTGGTCAGGGAAATACATTGTCTTTTTCCTTCTGGAAAAAAAGAAATGAAGTGGGGTTTTTTCTACTCAAACAGTTTTCTTTCTAACCAGGGCAGCACTAAAGCCTTGCAGAACCAGACCAGGAAGCAGGAGAATATACTTACTCTGGGAGGTCTCTGCCCAAGCAGCATCGCAGTTCCGTATCTGGACAAGCACCAGTCATGTGCAGCTCTTTGCTTGGCTGAGACATGACATAGAGTTGTGGAGTCTAGGGGATCCTGAGCCCAGAAAGATCTTGCTTTGAATCATAACATCGTAACATCCCTCTGGGCTAAACATAGCTTGGGGTGAGTATTCATTTCATAAAAGCAGTGGCTTTTCAAGCCCAATGCAGATTCCTCCCATCATCACACTTGGAGGTTCCCACATGCGTCAAGGATACAGTGAGACGACTGCGATCTTGATACAGCAGCTAGTGACACACATCAAAGACAAAAATACAAACAAAGAGGCCTCCACTCATTCTGACATCCATGTTGCGGTTCCCTTTTCTCAGAATTTCTCTCTCTACATCCTGTCTTATAATAAACTTTGGCTTCCTGGTGACATTTCTACACTCTAGCACACCTTCCTAGCCTTCCTTACAGGACACTCATCCCTTGATCTTCAGGGAACCACATTTGTCAAGATCCTGTACCCAGGTCTCCTCAAGCAATCTCACAGCATCTGATACGAGCCTGCTGCTTCTGTTACAGCTGCTGGGCCACATTTCAAAGTTAGAGAACATTTTCAGGTATTGAGACCCTTTACCATGGGATACTGAAGAAAATGAATTATCTGAGGTCAAGCCCACTGCGGATCATTGCAGGAGCAAGTAAGTGGGATCTGCCTTGAAGAAGCAGCATCACAGCAACAGTCAGATGCTTTATGGGGCAGAGAGAGGAACAGACAGGTATTCATCACCCCAGTTCTAAAGACAGTGGTCTGGGCAGCTCAAGAGTGCAATCCTGGCTGCAAACGTTCCTCATCCAGACTCTTCAGTGGTTTAGTGAAAAAAGTCTCTATGGGATGACACTGATACGCAGGATTACTGCAAGTTGCAGTGTTTGAATTTGGATCTGTGATTTAAGTAACAGATGGGTCAAATCACGTGTAACCAGGCAGCTCCCTAGTGGCTGTATAGATGTGGATGTTGGAAAGCACATGATTTTCCAAGCTAAGGTCAGCACTAACCTGAGCTCAATTTTTCCTCCAGATCTGCTTTTTCTAGTGCTATCATGCAGCTTAATTTTTTTGGCTTCTTTCACCCTCTTCTGCTCAAATCACACCCCTGCGAAGGGTCCTTCCAATGCAAACAGGAGAGTTACACAGCTCCAGAGCTCCACCATTTCTGGAAGATGAGAACACCTCCGTGAGGTGTGGAAACTGCTGCCTGCCACATTAATGAAGCCAAACTGCAGAACTCCACAGTGTAATGTGGTACCATCTGATGGTACCATCTGGTTCTCAGCATACAGGAGATAAGCACTCTGGTTTATAAAGAGTTTATTGAAGCCCTTAACTTTGGAAATTACTCACCAAATAAACAATTCATAATTGATAAGTAAGAAGCCTTTGGTATTTTTATTTAACTGGTGAAATCTGTTGCTGTGTTTAACATAACTTCAGTATATCACATTCAACCCCCTTAATGGCTTTTCTACTTTTACTTTAGACATTTATGATACTTGAATTGGCTAAAGATTAGAGGCACACCACACCACAGACAGCAGGGAAGGCGATGGGATGGGGAGAAGCAGCAAACTAATTTCTGTAGTGAGACTCAGATCTTCTGAGACGGGGCTCATCTAGTGACTGCGTGGTGGTTGGCTGTCAGCACATTGCACCAGCACTCACCCCTGGCCTGGAAGAAGCATTGTCTGCTAGAACTGCTGCACCATCAAAAGAGCAGCGGCTGCTGAGAATGCGTCAGCAGGTGAGGCTGCAGAAGCAAAACCTCAGGGAGTCCACTTGAGCACCCTGGTATTTAAGATTTTCTACAGTTTCTTGGTCCACTCTCATCCTTTAGAGTTTGTACATACCCAGGCACTTCTATTTCCATGTGACATAGTGACCCAAGAATGCCTGCATACAAAACGAAGATGCTCAGTTTTGTCCAAACCACACCAGACAATGTTTCAGGGTTGTTAGAGCTTGGAGTTTGAAATCGTTCTCAGAACTCGACAAAATTTGAAGGCAAATTTCAGCAGAGCTGTAGTTTCTGTTGGGATTGGTTTCTCACACGCTCCTCCTGCAACGCACAGACATAGCTTAATTTCCGTTGCCCTAATTTTCACCAGAGAAAATGACTGTGCAGGTATTTCAAAGTTCACCCAAATCGCTCTCTGACTGCAAGCCGTTCTGTGCTCCGCCACAGCTTACCCCCTGGTGGATAACAAACACCTAGGGACACAAGCACTTTCCCAGTACCTCCGATCATTGCCAGTGTTTCGGTTAGCGTTCAGCGGGGAGAGAAGAAGCAATGGACTGATGATGAGCTTTGTTAATTGGCAAAAAAAAAAGTGCAGACTGATTTTTGGGCACTGTACCTCACCAGGTCTAGTAACTGTATAACAAATATGTATTATGCTAGAAAGAGTAGACTCACAGGCGCCAGGAGTGAAACATTATCCTTTTCAGACAAAGTCTCAGACAAAGATCTTTATCTCAGAATGATATATGGGATATATTTTTGAGATGACTCCACATAATACCTTTATTATTGTTGAAGTTTAACAACTTAAAAGAGAAAAAAAAAAACCAACAAGAGATTGTACTTGTCCTTTGTTACTTCCCCAAATATGGGCAGGAACCTTCCGCTGGGGCTAGGCTTATAAAGAAAAACACCGCTAGCCTAAAATAGCACTAATATTTATAGCGTTCAGAGGGGATGTGTGAGGCAACTGTAGAATTGGTTTGAGGAGCCAAAATCTGCTCTTGGTTGCAGACTGCTGATGCAGCTCCACTGAAAGAACAATCGCTCTGTGCCTATTCAGGTTTGCTGGTGAGGGGGTAAGGCCAGCAGTTTCTGACAAAGATGAGAAATTCAGATTAAACTGAAAATAGTGTAACATTATTAATCAGATAAAGTTGATGGAGATCAATTTTCAGGAAATTCAGAACTGCCTCAGAACATTAACAGTTTGTGTTCTGCTGCCAGGAAGACAAACCAGTTTTAAGCCAAGACACCAGCAGCATCCCTGGCAAGGGAATGAGCTATCCAGGCTTAGCTTCACGGATTTGCAATCGTTTAGAAGCATCTGCTTGAGGATGGGCAAACTTTCAGTGTAACATGCTATTTAATGCTCCTTATCTGTGGCATCAACAAGGAGAAGTAGTGTACCAGTGGTCCTTATTTATATGGAGTGAGGAAGGCAGGCTGGGTTGCCTTCCTACAGCTCTTAGGCTAAGATAGACAACCTTTGATATCCATGGTTCTACTGGTCTCTTTAGACAGCTCTGATAGACAGAGGAGGAAGCACCTTAGCACAGATCTGAGACACAACCTTTGATATCCATGGTTCTACTGGTCTCTTTAGACAATCCTAAGGGACATTCACTTGCTGATGGTCAAGTTCTTTAGGTCTCTTGTGCAAGATCCTGTCCCACTCAGTGCTGAACCCTGTACAAGGTCATGTAGGTACGCATCCACTCCTTTGCATCAAGAAAGCCAGCTAACAGGATTCCTGTATCTGTGACATACATCTTCCCCTGGTGAGAATCTTCTAAGACCAGCAGAATGTATTTGCTTTCTCTCAGATGTCAGCATCATCAATCACAAGGAAAACCTGAAAAAATTCAGAAGAAGTCCATGAGCAACACATGATTACAGAATCACAGAATCACACACTGCCAGGGGTTGGAAGGGACCTCAAATGATCATCCAGTCCAATCCCCCCCACCAGAGCAGGATCAAGTTGCACAGGAACATGTCCAGGCAGGTTTTAAGCATCTCCAGAAAAGGTGACTCCACAATCCATCCCCCTGGGCAGCCTGTTCTGGTGCTCTGTCACCCTCACTGTGAAGAAGTTTCTTCTAGTATTTATGTGGAACCTCCTGCTTTTCAGCTGACACCCATTACTTCTTGTCCTATCACTGCATAGCCTTTCTAGATTAGACTAACCCTGGTTGTACAACATTAGTCAGGATGCTTAGGCCACTTTTGCAGTGGTAGCTTGAGCGTTGCCAAGGTGCAGAGCACATTCCTGGTTTGATGTGCTGCACTAGTGGCCAACACAGGGAGCACATCAGCAGCTCCTGATGAAAGCACCTCATTATCCATGGACAAAACTTGAACTATCAGTGCCCTCATGGGGGCCTTGGAGACCTCCTCTGTGTGGGGGTACCAAAACCTTTGTTGGTCCAGTCACTGTTGTAAAAAGGATTCTACGAAGACAGGTATGGAAAAGATTTCTTCAGCTTTAACATACAGGCTTCTCTAGCCTCCCTCCCCCTCTGAGGGAGGGAAGACTCTGTAGGTGGCCTGGCTAGTCACAAACCACTGGCTGTCAGAATGCCAGCATGGCAGGTCCAGGCAGGGCTCCTCTGGAGTGGCAGAGCCTGGAGCACTGGGTCAAGGGCCTTTGCAGCCAGCTGCCTATGGGATAGGGCTTTTCACACATTGGCACTGTAAATCCTGAAAGGACACTGCAGGTTGGAAAAGCCACTGTGACCCCTTGGCAGGGGAATGTTTCATGGCAGAGCCAAGTGAGATAACTCCAGAAGTTGCTTCTTTCTTGAGGTGCCTTTCTTGCACCTCACATGGCTGTTTGGCAGCCCTCAGAATATGTGTGCAGGCACCTGGCTTGAGGATGCATGTGGCTGTGTGGGCCACTTCACGTCAGAGGCAGTACTGGGCACAAGGAGCCCTGCACAGTCCCTCTATCTACTGCCTGTGGGATCAGTCACTTACAGCTTCAGCCATGCCAGGCTTTCCTTGCCAAAGACACTAAAATATTCAACCCCAGTTTTGATGGTGTTGCAGATTAATTCGTTCTGCGTAAGGAAACCTAGCATCAAACAGGAAGCAAGTTAATCTAACGGTACAGACTTCATCCTAAAGTGTCTCTGCAGACCCTGGAAATTGAATAGCCAGTGCTTCCAAACCCACCCCATTCACCCATCTTCTGTGGCACCCCCCCACACTCTTCATTACACAAGTCTGAAAACTGCCTGCACTTGAGCAACTGGCAACTGATGCAAAGCTTGCCTGTGAGGGGATTGCAAGGAGGGGTGGGTAGATGAAGGTATCTCTCATTTATGTCCTTGTCCTGGTGCCCAAACAAGGAACAAAGTGATCGTGAGCTCTGGCAAGCTAACATCGAAGCTGTGACAAGGCAAGCCGAGAAAGATCCGGAGAAGCAACTTGTGCAAGGCATTAAAGCTGACGTGAAAGATTCCTCTCACCAACAGCAGATGGTCTACCAGAATATGCACCACTGCTCAGAAGAGGTGTGAACACAGCTGGAAAGCTTTGTGTCCGCATTCCCTCACTGGGGCTTGCAGCCTGGAGCCTTTCTTTATTGGGTTATGAGACCAAGAGTCTCTCAAAAAGAGACACCGGTAAGAATGAGCTCAGGATGGGAGCTCCTGAAACACTCATTATCATCTGCAATCTACCAGTTAAACCTGTCGCAGCTTGGCCCAAGGTATCACACCAGCAGCAGGATAAGACAGTGGTCAGGCCTTCTACTTTCAAGATGAGAAACCTACTTAATGAAGGAGAAACGCTCTTCCTTTTCTGGGAACCAAAGGGCTTAGGGACCCCTCACCCACTCCCAACCATTTGTAAGGTACGTCGTATGCCTTCAGGTGGTAACAGCCTCTATTAGCATGTAGTGAGTACTGAACAAATCCTGAAGTGACAATGATGGAAGCAAAATGAAGAGGCTGGAGCTGGCTATGCAACGTGCAATAGGCTTTGATCACTTTCCTGATCATCAGTTTAGTGTTGCTGGTGTTTCCATCAGCCCAGTTCCAGAGAACTTAATAGGAAAGTGGTAACATGCAAACTCTACCTACACTGCACACTGTAGACATCTCCACCTCCAAACACAAGAACTGCTCTTTCTTTGATAATTCTGCAAGTGATACCCTTGATCATTGGCTCAAAACGAGCCAGCAGTGCTCAGGTGCTCAGGTGGCCAAGAAGGCAAACGGTACCCTGGCTTGTATCAGAAATACTGTGTCCAGCACAGGTAGGGAAGTGATTGTCCCACTGATGAGGCTACACCTCAAGTACGGGTTCAGTTTTGAGCAGGGCAATACAAGAAAGACGTTGAGGTGCTGGAGCAGGTCCAAAGAAGGGCAAGAGGGTTGGTGAAGGGTCTATAGAACAAGCCTTACACTGGGGATGTTTAGTCAGAAGAAGAGGATGCCGAGATCTTAGTGCTGTCTACAGCTAAGATAGGAGGTTGTAGAGAGGTGGATGTTGGTCTCTTTTCACGAGTTGCAAGTGATAGGACAAGAGGAAATGGTCTCAGATTGTTCCAGGGGAATTTAAGTTAGACATGAGGAAACGTTTCTTCATTGAAAAGGTCATCAGGCCTTGGAACTGGCTGCCCAGAGAGGGGGTTTAATCTCCATCCCAGGACGTGTTTGAGCTTAGGGACAGGGTTTAATTGTGGGCTTGGTAGAGTTCATCGAAATCAGTGACCTTGGAGGTGTCTTCCAACCTCAATGATTCTTTGATTCTACAATTCCATGATTCTGTATTACTGGAAAATAACATGTGCTGAGGATAAACATGCAGGAAACCCATGCATTACTGCTAGCTCTTCCTCCACACATACTGCTCCATATTTTGACACCCCTCTTTGCCCCATTCCTTCTCAAAACTGGAGCAAGCACGTGCTTCCTGGCACAGCTCTGAGCAACGCAGGAGCAAACTACCACACAGTGAATAATCAGGGGAAATCTCATGTCACAGAGCAAATCCTGAGAGTTGTATGTTCTCCTAAGTTGGCTTCTTCCTCTGTCTGTATCTGAAATATGGTTGGGAAACATGACCACAGCTCAGGCCAAGAAAACTTTGTGCTTGCCAGATCACACACTGGTCACAAAGAATCTATAACATCAAGATATGCACTGGGAAAAAAAAACCCTCAGGAGCACCGAGCACCTCATGCTGAAACCTGTGCTGAGAGCTGTGTAATGCTGCAATATCTCAACTGCATTAGAGCTGTAGTGATGCAATACTTCTGACTGCTGCATGCTCCCCATGTAACTGACTATCCCATTCCTCTCAAACTGCATTGACAAGTGGGAATGGAGACAAGGGGCAAAATGATCTCTCTGTTTACTATCAGATTATTTATTTGCGGTATGAGTATCCAAAGAACAGAGACAGCTGTGCTGCACGGTTGGCTCAGTTTTCTGCTTAATTAGACCAGTCAACGAGCAACTGGCTTAATTTGCAAGTAGCACAGCTGCTTGAAGATGGTGCCACTACTGGCTGTTCAGCACTGCGCCTGCAATGAAGGTCACGGCTCCCCCAGCACTATCATTCCAAGAGGCCGTGAACGTGAGAGGGTGAGCATAAACTCTGCCCATGGAGCCTAGCAGTGGCACAAATTAGTATTTCTTAAAGATAAGGAGCAAAGAGCTTCCACTTGAGCAGAGGAAAACAGGCTGTGTAATAAAAACTAATACCAACATTACATAAGTTTGGATGATCAAGTGATGTCAGACTGAACGGCTTTCAGACCCTGACCTGACAAAGCTATTATAATTCCCTGAATACCTGTGGAGTGCTTTCAGAGTCAAGCTCTGGCATGTTATCCAGTGGTGTCTGTTAGTTTGCTTAATCAGCTCAGTGAAAGAAAAGGACTCTGCAGAAGTTGTGTCCTGTATCATACAGCCATCACATGATGTGCAGTAAGCTGAGCACTTGGATGGTGTCTGCATGGTCCATGGGACAAACAGTAAAGCCACTGTTGTGTCTGCACCCCAGAGAGCATTTCAAGCTCATGAAACCCAGCGATAACCAAGAAATCAAGTGAAGTCTGTAAGAAGCACTGGGGGAACATGCCACATGGTTCGATACGATGACACATCACAGCCTTACCGATTTATCAGCAGGCAGAGATCTTATCATGCGGGTGCACTAATCCTGTGATTGTCAGTGCTCTGCAGAAAAAACAGTGAGCATCTCTGGAGGAACTGGTTGGATGGCTGCCTCCAGAGAGTAGGTCAATGGCTCAATGTTCAGACGTGTTAAGTGGTGTTCCCCAGGGGTCTATACTGCGACCAAAATCATTTCATCCATGATGCAGACAGCAAGATTGACGTCATCCTCAGCAAGTCTGCAGATGACACCAAGCTGAGTGATGCAGCTGATCTGTTGAGGGACAGGCTGTCATCCAGAGGGACCAGAGAAGCTGGAGAAGTGGGCCTGTGTGAATCTCATGAGGTTGAATGAGGCCAAGTGCTGGGTCCTACATGTGAGTCAAGAATACAGGCTGGAGGATGATGTGATTGAGAGCAGCCCTGTGGGGAAGGACTTGTGGGTACTAGTCAATGAAAAGCTGGACATAAGCTTCTGGGTGGCATCAAAAGAAGTGTAGCCAGCATACTGAGAGAGGTGGTTTTGCCCTTCTACTCTGCTCTGGTAAGACACTACCTGAAGCACTGCTCCAGCTCCAGGGTCATCAGTAAAAGAATTACATCAATCCCTTGGACCAAGTCCAGAGGAGATCACAAAAATGATCAGAAGGCTGCAACACCTCTGCTGAGAGTACAGGCTGAGAGAGTTGTCCAACCTGAAGGCTGAATGAGGTCTCTAAGAAGACTTTATTGGAGCCTTTCAATATTTAGAGGATGCCTATAAGGAAGATAAGGACAGACTTTTTAGAAGGGCCTGTTGTGACAGGACAAGGAGTGATGGTTTTGAAATATAAGAGGGGAGATTTAGATTAAATATAAGGAAGACATTTCTTACAGTAAGGGTGGTGAAACACTGGAACAGATTGCCAGAGAGGTGGTGGAGGACGCATCTCTTGGGAAATTCAAGGTCAGGCTGGATGAGCCTCTGAGCAACTTGACCTAATTGAAGAGGTCCCTCTCACTGCAGGGAAATTGGACTAGAAGACCCTTAAGGTTCCTTTCCATCCCAAGGCATTCTATGATTCGTGGGGTTATACCTTCAGATTCAGCTCCACATTAGCCACAGGTGAGAGAAACCATGCTGAAAAACTTGCAGCACACCTTCACTGAAAGCCTAGTGCATAGTCCTTCAAGCATCTTCAAAGGCAACTGGGGTTGGTTATCCTCAGGAAAATCAACAGAAACAAGCCTGTAAGTCTCCAGGCCTGCAAACCTAGACTGGTTTCTTTTCATGTGTCTAACTGTAGCAGGCACAGACAATAGAAAGGGCTTTCCAGTTTTAAAGGTTTTGATCTTTTGAGGAACAATTTTTTTTCTCAAAACCCTGCAGCGGTTTCCAACACAGCTTCACATGGAAGGCAATTTAAATCAAAAGAGTTGTACAAGGGTCCTGTGAGGCCAAAAGGAACAGCATTGCCGGGCATCCTGGAGACAAAGGTTCACAACTCTTCCCATAAACGATGCTAACAAGAGAGGTTATGAGGAGCAGTAGTCCCTCCCCAGTCCCACTGCACATCCTGCCCCCATGTCCTAACCCCTGCGGTGTCTCTGCACTGGCTTCTTGGCCTTCTTAGCAATTCAGCAATAGGTTTTAAATATGGCTATTGCATCGTGTCCTTTGGGACTCTGCTGGAACTGCCAATCTGAATCACTTTAAGCTCTCACAGTTATTTTACAAGTCCCAGGGTGAATTGTTTTACTACATTAGGAACCAATCAAGTAGGATTTTTCTTCTTACAGTTTGGTGTGCATTTCTTCCCATGTTACATCCACATCCCTGTCTTTCATCAGTTGCCCAAGGTTTTTGCTTTTATATCTGGTTACCACTGGGGCTATCAATACTTGTTTTTACTTTCTTTAATATGTGCACAAAGGACTCAAATTTAGTGTAATGATGATTACATGCAACAAACTTAAACTTCATTCTACTTGGCTCAGAGAGGGAAAGTCAGGGGAACGTGTAGGTTAAGTTATTGGATCTGTCTTTACATTGAATACATAGCCTCCACCAAAGAATTTATATGTCAGAGGCCAAAAATTGCATCTTTAAACCTCCCACTGAGCTGTCACCCTGAAGGTAGAACTGCCTAAACTAGCTTTCATCCAGTAATTTTCTATACACCTAAGTCATACTGCACTGAGGTCCACACTCACACACTGCTCTTTATGCTCTGCCCGTAATGAGCAGTCCTGCAAAAAAGAAATCACTGGAGGCATCCACAAACAGGGTGATCTGAACTGCTCTCAAAGCCTGGGCTCTACCCCACTGCTATTTTATGAGTGCATTTCTCATGCAGGCCCCACACGAAACATGGGTGGAGAGGAGACCCCACAGTCTAGTCCCTACAGCACATACAGGAATGTAGAAAATGCAGACTCAAATCACTTCTCTTCCTGAAGATCATGAACTCTGCCTTCCATCTCCTACCTCCTAGCATATTGTCTTCACTCTGCCATTATAAGGTCCCTGTACTCGCTTCCTCCTTCACACTCTGCTGCTGGCGTTGTTTCTGCCCTGTGAAAAATGTTTGCATTCTTACTGCACCTGGTTCTCAAGGTCAGGTCCTCTCTATTCTGATGTAAACAACCTACTTAGCTTCTCCCCCTCTTTCCAGACCTATCAATGTTAAATTAATTCCTCTGAGGATTCACATAGGTATGTGTCTTGCTCATAAATAACCTACCTGTCTACCCAGCAGACTGGAAAATCAAACACACACTCCCATGCAAAGCACTTTCACTCGTAGGACCTCTGGTGTAGGTTCTTACCTGGAGTAGCTCAGATGAAAACCGAGCTGAGTTAGATTTTCAATAAAATTGTAAAGATGGCAAAATAGCCCCAGGAGAATTCACGCATCTGAGGGACCAACATGTGTGAGCGATGAGGGACTCAAGAGTTTCCAAGTCAGGTGCCCCTGTCTGAATGGAGGCCTCAGCCTTGGCAGCAATGCATGAGCACACAGTATGTCAGGGGAAGTCGTTACCTCTTCTCAAGACTGTGAGCAACTACAGCTTTAGCTCCTACCCCTAGGTAGCCAGGGAAAATATACCGAAACCGGTGCCTGGCTATGCTCCTTCTCATTCACCAGCTACCACACAGTGTATTAGGAGCAACAGCTCCTGGTTTTCCTGGGGCCTTCGTGGGATCCCTCACTCACCAGAGCAGAAATGCACCAGTGCTGGAGGCAGGAACTGTGGGTCAATGGCCAACAGTGGGAGGAAGAGCTCTTTCTCCCCTGCAGGAACTGACAGGCAATGCCACCACCATTCCTTACCCAGTTTGGTAGTCCGTGCTCCAGTATCTCCACAAGAATTGGTAATACAGAAATTCCATCACTACAAATGCAGACAGATGGATTTTGTTGTTGTTGAGTTTTTCTTATCTTACCATACAGTTTGAGCTACTCGCTGTGTTTTCCCTCTGAGGACTTCATTGCTGGTGTGATGCTCTACAACAGGGTATGAAAAAAACTGGCTGTAACTTGTCAGTACATTAACTACTCATGGCTGAGGGATGCTAGGGTAAGAAAGTGAGCTTTTAGAGGAACTCCACCCAGGATCTTCTGATTAGAAATCCACATAGAAGTAGCACTCCAAAGTTTCAAGCAGTGGCACCCCCCCACAGCCCCAAATATCCTCATCCAAGACGGTTCAGTCTACTTATGAAGCTCAGAACATGGATGGAGAAAACAACAGCAAAGAGTGCACTCTTTTGGAATCATTAGCTATAAGATTTTTCTGTAGGCATCTGAGTGAAGGAGAGGTTTGATACAAAGAATAATAATTAGGGTGTTTACAAAGAGCTTTCTTTTGCATGAGGAGCAGCGTTGGAGAAATGATGAAGAAACTTTCCCAGAGAATGGTGTGGCTTTGCTTAGGAAGAAGGGGGTGGTTGTGTTTTCTTTTTCAGAGAAAGATGATATCACTGAAAATACTGGTGAATTCTGTCTCATAATTGCTGGGCAGGTTATTTGAATGACAGGGTATCTGTACCCTCATCTCCAAGGCGATGGAGATGGTCTTTGCTGCAACAGCCTCTGTGAAGTATTTGATCTTTAAACATACAAAGAGTTTTGGGGGATTTTTTTCTGTTAACTCTACTGAGAATGCTTGAAATTTTAGCTGCCAGGAAATGTCAGCCCAGAGGTGTGGAGAAAAATCATTTTAAGTCCCTTTCCGCAGTGTTCCTAATGAGTCTTTTAAAATGAGAGTTTTATGACCACGTGGAAATTTCAAGCTGTTATTAAGAATAACATTCATGCCACTAGTGGGAATCTGGAGTCTTCCTGGTAGAATACCGTGGTGGAGTTTGTACCCTGAAGTTCCCAGGGTGTTGCAATCTGTTTCTGCTTAATCAGCTTATGGTACAGTATGGTAAGGCTTTGCCAGAATACACAATCACGCGTGACACAGTGCCTGATGAACGTGGGCAATACGTACCGTGCCCGAGTTTGCTTTGAAGCAAAAATAGAAGGAACTTTTAGGCTTTCTACTTTTTCCTCATGGGACATCACCAGAGTCTGCCTGCGGACACAGAAGAAACCACCAGGGACTTCTTTGCAAAAGACTGCCTTTAGCTCTGGTTGATAAGATTAGCAAGGGCCAATACCACTGTTAAGTAGGAAATAGGAAGAAAATACTAAATTGCTTTTTCACTCTCAAGGTAAAACCAATCAAAGAACAATTATTTTAGTAAAACACATCTTCCTAGGACTTATTTTTTACTATACTTATTAAAAGGAGAGCTCTTTTCTCTCCTACTGTTCCCCTCCAGAGGGATGCAAGACCTGTCTTTATTCCAGTCTATGTCTACTTTCTTACAGACACTGCATCTTTAAGGATTGTGTTGTGGCCCTTCCGCCCTTCTCCTTCCTCTGCATACTTTTACTTTGTCACTGCTCCTCAAGGCATTAAAGTACCTGCTTGACTCCAGGCCTCTCACTGCACTTCTCATGCATAAATATGTGTTTAAGTTTTATCTTGCTGCATCAGACCTGGGACTCCCTCTGCCTTGTTTCCTCTTTCTTTCTTTATCTCACTACCCCCACTGAAAAATACAGCCCTTTGCTCTGAATCTGCTTTTCTCCTGCATTTTCCTTTATTCCTTTTTCTTTTAAAATATTATCTGCCTGTGTTCTTATCTTCCTTTGCATTCTGCCCCCTCTGATTTTCTTCCTGATTTTTCTGCATTTTGCTCTTTTCTGACATTCTCACTCCCTTGCCTCTCCTCTCTAATACTCCAGTGCTTCTTCTGTGCAGTTCTTTCCTCTCTGGTATTTTTTTGCTTCCACTGAGCAGCTACATTTGGAAGTCTACAGGGGTATCTTGTTTTCTATAATAGTATATTTTTTTAAGATCTTTCTACTATTGGAACCCGGGGCGAGCCTCCCGTACGCTCCCAGGAGAGCTGGAACGGATCCTAAACGCTTGCTATTTGCCAAATGGTGGGAGTCTCTGAGTCCAAAGCTCGTCTGTTTACATCAGGTTCAAATGGAGGCTCCAGTTTGAATCAGAACCATATGCTCTTCCCAAATTATGAATTTTCATAGTAAAATAATCTGCATAACCCATACTGAAGGACAATCAAGGCCCTGTTAAGTGCTTAGTCAGCGAAACGGGAAGGTTACAGCGCTCAGGAGTGAAGGCCACAGGACAGGGAAAAGTTGGTCATGTGTAACAAGAAAATACAAGTGGAAAATACTTCACGATGTCTACCATCAGTTACTGACGGAGAACTCTAGCTCCAGTGATGGCAATACAAGGCTCCCTTTCACTGCAGGCGTCTGGAATTTCACCTACCCAATATGCAGTTTGCTGTTGATGTGTGTAGATGAGCATGCTGGCATCCCTTAAGGAGGAAGCAATCAGGATATCACAACGATGCTGTGTGGCATTCACATTCCTAATGTGTTTTATTACCACGGGACACTTACAATATTCTGAGAAATGGCAGTTTGCTTAAAATAAAATACTAATTTGCTTTTCAAATGGAAAGTTTTCTTACTTTTGCAAATGCTCACAAAGCTCAGAGCACTTGGAACTTGCTTTTTTTCTTTGTTCATGGCTTTTTGATACCAGCTCTGTCCCTTCTCTGTCTGAGTAGAAACACAGCTAGGCAGAGATGCCTCCATATCCTGGGGATACATGTATTTGCACAGAAGTAGCATGCACCAAACCTGATGATGGTGATGGCCACTGCCGGCCCTGGAGATGTCCAGGGCAGTATTGGGAGTGTAGGGACTCTTGCTGCTAGTCCTGGTGTCCCTGTGGCCTGCAAAACAAGCTTGAGTTTGTGAATGCTTTTATTCCCTGTAATTGCAATGCAAGTTTTTAAAACTGTTATTCAATTTAAAATGAAATAGATCTCTTTTCCTAGCTTGAAGGAAGTCTGCTGTATGAATTATGGACAACGTGCCCCTACCCAGGATACAGTGTAGGCACTATATTTAATTTCTTGCTAGATCCTTTTTTCTCTTTCTCTAAAGCTGTCTTTGTGTTGATTTTTCTCCTGCTTTACTTGTTATCCTGTAATTGCAAAGGTTTTCTTTCTTTCTTTCCCTCCCACCGGCCTTTTTTCCTTTCCACTGTCTCTCCAGAGCAGAAAGTAAGACCATTAACATCCCTGCTTCCTCATGAACAAGCAAACCCACAAGACACCACTGCGCTTCAAGCAAGGCAAGATAAGCTTGCACCCTTCTGCTTCCTCTTGAAATCATGGGCTACTGCTGCTCTCGTTTTTTCCCAACAGGAGCTACTCACCAAACTCAATAGACTGGGACAGAGGATGCCCTTATATCCCTGACCAAAGGGAAAACCATCCCCCAGCATATGTGGGAAAGCAGGGGGGCAGCTGATAGGATGCACAGGAGGGTGTTAGCATGTCTCCCTCAAGGTGCCCTGGGTGGGCTGGGAAAAGGGGCATGCTGCAGCCAGTCAAGGCTGGGATGCCCTATGCCACACCTCCCCACAGCCACAACATGCCTGACTGTAGCTTAGTGTTTATCATTCTATGATTGCCAGTGGACAGGCAGACAGGCTTTCCACCCAGCCCTCTAGTGACTCTGTGCCAGGCATAATGTCAGCAGAGAGGACATCTTTCCCGGACAAGTGGTACAGCAAATCCAGCACTGTGGTCCATCAGAGCAGTGCCAAGTCCTCCAGCAATGATAACATTTGTATGTTCTTTCTGTTGCCCAGAAAACTGGGGTTTCCCATGGTGGCTCTTGTACTGCAGATTGCCAAGTCCCATTGCTGGCAACACATGAATAAGGCCCTTGTTGTGCGTGGCTGTGTGCATGTGTGTGTGTGTGTGTGCAGCAGCAAGCACTTCCAAGTGCTAGTCATTTTTGAACCACAAATGTTACTGATGCAAGGGGAAAGGGAAGAAGAGCAGAGGCCTTTCTGTTGCTGCAGATAACAGGAAACAGTGGTGGAGAAAAAGGCTGTCTCCTCTCAGCCACTCTTAAAACAACTGTCTCCACTCTGAAGTTACACTGTTCCAAAGCCACCCTACAGCAGAGCCTGCTCCATCCAGGGAGAACCTGCAAGGTGATTCCATCAGATACAGAATACCTTAACTCCTCACCTCCCATCTTTGACAGGCTTCACCTTCACAGAACCCAACTTTCTGGAAAGGCATTAAGCACCTCTGTGGCTGAGAAAATGCATTGTTTGTCATTAAATCAATTTACATTGACCAATCTGTGACTGATGATGGCACATGATCAAAAAGTGACTCAGAGATGAAAAATCATCTGCCTGTCCCCAAGATTCACATGCTCAGATCTTCCAGAAAGAATCATCCTGGCAATGCTAGGTTGTTCACTGCTGATTTACAAACTGCTGCTTCTGAATGTTAACCCTCAATCCTTCCTTCTTAAAGCACATACCAACTCTAAAGAATGCATCAACCTTATGCTAAAGAATTCAAGAAAATAGACTTCCAATTATTTCATTTTATGGAGGTTAAAAAGGTTCTTGTAAATGACTGATACAAATAACTGGAAACCCAGTTAAAACAACTGGATAACAGATGGCAAAGGAAAGTGGTTTACTGTAAAGTGTTGCAGAGTAGAAGATCATTTACAAGAAGCAATTACACAAACATCCCTAAGCATCCAAGATCCCATAAAAGGGTTGCTGAGGTGGAAGCACATTTTCCGTTGTAGATTTTTGTGCTTGAATTAAAATCAAATCTTGACATTTTTTCCGTTCATATTTTTGAATCCTTCCCCATGTCCCCTTCATTACCAGCGGCGCATTAGCAGTTCTCAACCTGCACCACTAATGAAACTGGCCACACATACACTCCCTCCAGAAAAATCCCTGTTGAATAGCTTTGGGGTTTGGATTTGGGGTTTTTTTCTTTAGTTCTTCATTAGTTTAATTCCTATTTCTCCTGGGATTAAGAATCACTTAAAGACCAAGGAAGACAATGCCTGTGTTGTGGACATAAGTAGTTTTAATAAATTAAACCGCTAGAGTAATAGCTCATTTTTCTTCAGTATCATGACAGAAGACAGAAGCCGACATTTAGGAAACCAAGCATACATCTGTCTTTACCTTTTCAAGCCCTTTTCATCCCCCCCTCTAATCCATTTTGTATAGATAACAGAACATGACTTTCTTGCAGGATCTTGACACAGTGATGAGCTACTAAAACCAAAGTCTTTGCATGCTGGATGTCTGCAGATTAAAGAACTTTCCTTGGCTGTAAAATGCATTTCTACAGTTAGCAAAGGCAATCCTGCCTAGTGTCTGCTGTGCTTCTAAGGATGGAGATCTAGCTGTTCCTGCAGTTCCTAACGTTTTCCTGAGAGATAAAAGGAGAGATGAGCAGGCAACAGAAAATAAAAAATCCTGTATTTTTTTTCCCTGATTTTCACAGCATCTATGGATTTTATTAACAAAGTTTGGCAGCCTGACTGCTGGTAGGAATACCAGACATTTTTTTGCACTCACAAATTTATCCACGATCCTCTGACATGATCTTAGGAGAATCCTCTTCATTTATGAGAGCCAGCCTGAGTATTAAAGAAATTCAGCCCATTGAGTAATATTTCCACAGCCTGTCTATCTCCCTCCTCATCCCCAAATCCAAGGGTAGTACACAGGTATTCCCACAAAAATATCAGCAGGGTGAAAGTTCTGTCCTGTAATTTGCAAGCTCCATCTTTATTAAATATGTCCACCTGTGTCACATTGTCCTCCTGACAGTCATTGCCATTTGACACTGAACTCACAGGTACTGGATGAGGAGAGTGACAACCTAATTCGCATGTCACACATTCATAACACCAGGTTTTCCCATACACATCTAACATGCATGTTGCATTTAGAACCTGCAGGACAAGCTTTTCCGAGCCTGCTGGGCAAAGCTCTCAATAAGATGCATCCAGGAGTGGGTAGGAGGCTGTCCCAGTGTGAGAACACGCACAGGCTCAGTCTGGGAACTTGTCAAGATTTTGCCTGAAAGGACATCCTCAAAGCCAGAAAAAAACAGATGGCATCCCTGGTGCTGTGATACTTCTCTAAGGTCGGAAGAACACAGGTGTAAATGAGATCATCCTCTAGGCTGAGATGCAGAAATCAGGGAGGGGTAAATGTAGCACAGACCCATTATTTCTCTAGCTCCTAAGGTAAATTAAGTGCAGCTTAGACACAGTTGAGAATCAAGTGTCTGCAGACCCAAAGCCAAACTGCTGCACTCAGGCACAGTGTATACCACTGAGATGTAGCTCTTGTAGGTCCTGAGGAACTTCACTGGTCTCACGGGGTTTTTATTTTGGTGTGTGTCGTTTGACTTTTATCAACCTCAGCATCAGTGTGATACAAACCTGTCCACGTCAGAGGAGTTATCTCCTGATGCACATCAGTGTTGATGAGATTAGGAGCAGGTTAGCTATCAGCCTGATGCTCTCACCATATTGGTTGGTAAGTTGAGAGTTTTGCAGTATAAGCATTTTTCAAGCACCACGTGGTAATTCTATAGCACTGAACAACATCTGAACCTTGTTCTTGTCCCTCCATGCACACACACACTTCCTACCCTGTCACAAGTGACTAATAGACATGAAGCCCTAACCAAAATGTCACTGATCTCATGGAGATACTGCAAGATTCATTGTCTCCTGCTCTGAGACCAGAAGCACAGCTTCCTGGCCAAGACTATCAGGCCAAGTCAGGAGCTGCAGCAGTCCCAGCTGTGCCTCTCAACAACTGGAGTAATTGAAGGCACGCTCAGGTTGTTCATGCAGGAAGGTCTCTACACCCTGTGGAGCTACAGCTATCTATCTGCAGTATAAAGCATTGTAGCTGACAAACAATTTATATTCAAGGCTACATGCATGGTCCAGATCTCATCCTGGTGAGAGGTAATAAAAGACTTGGTGGGGGGAACAATTTATCCCAGCCTGAGACAGATATCCCAAACATGTGAGATGAATTGTCCCTGCTTATTTCTCCTCACTGACAACAGAGGAAGCTTGAATGACAAGTTCAGGAGAGACATCTCCCTTCCAAACAGCAAGGAGGACAAGGTCAATTCCTGCCCACCCCACTTTAATCCAGAGACAGGACAGGCATCATCTCTGAAAAAAAAAAGAAGAGAAAAAAGATACATGGGGGGAAAAGTGTTTTCCAGGCTGGACTCTGATTAGGACAATGTTAACTACAAATCACTGGCAAGAGTGCTAAGGACTTTGGAAAAACAGCTCCAGATTTCATTTGAGAAATGTGCCAATGAAAGAGCATTCCTTCACTGGTGCTACAGGAGTGAGAGATGCTCAAGGGATCTTGCAAACAGTCACTGCAGTCCAGAGTATTTGAGTAGTATCTCAGTGCTCCTTAAATGGGCACCTTCTGAAGCTGTCCTGGAGTTTACTAATAGGAGTTTGTATTGAAGCAGTGAGCTTTACATGAAAGACTGAGGAAAGCTTGCAGAAAGTTCTTTTCTGCACTCTGACACGATACCACTCCTAGCCTGAATTCCATCTTCATTAGGTACCTGACACATCAAAGCCACGATTTCCCTGGTACTTAATAGACAGCTTATGTGGTCCTAATAACATATCAGCAAGTGCTCAGTATTAAACATACACCTTCTGCACAGAGAGAAGGGAGGACTGAGTGACCTTATTTTAATGAAGGGGTCTTAACTAAGCCACTAATCCCGCACATTCCAGATGTTAGTTATGTGCCCAACTATCACCATTTGGCCTACTCATTAAATTGCATCTCCAGTTAATTGAGAGCAAAACATTTCATCCAGAAAATTGTGTCTTACATGAAGAAAAGCAGGCTACAGATGCAGTCCATAAGCAAAGGCAGTTGCTGAGTCTCAGTGGCAAACCAATTTTTTTCAAAAAAGGGGAAAATGTTGTGTTTCACAGTAAAAGTCATCAATCCCTCAGTACTGGCACTGAGCATATAGTCTGGCCATACCAGACTACCTCCACTGCAGTGAGCTCGCTTATGGCTACATTAGAAGTCCTGGTTATAAACCAGAGAGTACTGGGCATCAGTAAAATGGAGGTGTTCTGTATAATGAACAGGAGGGTAGCTTGTAACCTTCCAGTAGGGATAAGTGAACTTGTTCACCAGCAAGAAGACAATCCGTTCTTACACTGGCACTAGATCTCCAGCTCAGCCTGAAGGGATGCATTTGGGTGTGCTTAATCTGTCACAAAACAACACTAGGACCAGAATGGGGGTCTCTGGGTTCCTTTGGCAGAGGGTCCAGTCTCAGAGAGGACAAAGTACCTTATCCCCGCACCTCTCTTTGCTGGGCAGCAGGACCAGACACCCTCAGGCTCAGCTTTCCCACAGGGCTGGTATCTGAGACCTCCCCTAGCACCAAGTTGCTTCCTCATTTGCCAAAAACACTGCAAACCCTTGATTACATGGCAAGCGCTGCCATTCCCTGGGTTTCTGATGACAGCCTGTGAAATCATCTGTCTTTGATAGAAAGGGGTTTGTGTTTGTGCTTTACGTATCTAATAGGATAAGAGCACAAAGACAGCTGGCTACTGAGTAATACAAAGCAGGTAACCAAATTTAGAACAGTTGTTCACAGTACAAGTATTTTTGGCAGATTGCTCCTGCAGTGGAGATTCGTGAGTGCAGCTGTTAACATTTTCTCACCCACCTACACAGTCAGAACAGCCAGCCTTACTTTATTTTTTTTTAATGGAGTGAATTCTATCCACTGGTGATAGAAATTTTGCTGGAATCTGCTGCCTTCAGCAACCAGGCTCACAAGGGATTTGATAGGAAACCCGTCTTAAAGGAACATGAGTCAGTTATGAGGGCTTTTGGGGTTTTGTAAGCTGCACTGAAAGAACTGGTAAGGAGTTTTCCATCCTTTACTTACATGGACAAACTAAGTTTCAAATAGCTCTCTAATGAGGAGCTTTTCAAGGAAGTCTTTGTGCTTTGATTGTTTGAAAAGTTGGTGTGGGAGTTGCTGTAGTAATCCCCTCCCTTCTCTGAACCAGATCTCCCAGAGAAGCAGCCAATGATGAATTAAAGCTGGTACTGCATTCCCCAAAGATTCTGAATGCAACAGCTGGTTTCACATCACCCAGAAATGGGATGGAGGATAAAACCGTCTGACTTCTTCCTTTCTCCTCAGGCCAATAGCTTGTCTGGAATAGTGCCACTGTTTTCACTCTGATTTGGGAAGTGGTCTTCCTCTCTGTCTCCTCATCCTCCTTTGACTGCCTCAGATGCTTCTGCTTTGTCTGAAGTCTTCCCCAAATGGTCTAGGGGGAACAGTCTGAAGGTATGCAGAGATGAAATAATGTCCTACGTGGTGATGTTCTGATTTTACAAATATGTCTGTGAAGCAGTGTAATAATTTTCCAGACTGGAGCATTTCCCTTAAAAAGAGTTTAGATCAGTGGCCAAGACACAAGCTTCTCCTGACATCAGGGAAAGCATTCTGGGTCTGCTCTAACATCCAAAAGGTAGCATTAACATGGAGGGCTTTTCTTTTACCTGCTGCCCCAGTTAGCCTCACAGATAGCCTCACTGCTTTCTGTTTCCACGTTCACACTCTCTAAAACCTAGAATGAGACAGCTACATTTGAAATGTAGTCACAGAATCACAGAATTATTGAGGCTGGAAAAGACTTCTAAGATCATCCAGCCCAGCCTATGACCTGACATCACCACATCAGCTAGACCAGGGCACTAAATGCCACATCAAGTCTTTGCTTAAACATCTCCAAGGATGGGGACTCCACCACATCCCTGGGCAGCCCATTCCAGTGTCTGATCGATCTTCCTCACCACAAGGCACCTTGAAGTTCATCAGGCTATCCGGGAGCACAGTTTGCCTCCTTCATAATACTAACTAGTTACACTTTCAGTTCAGAGTAGCACTGAAGATGATTGTCGAGCATCTCACAGAGTTTGTTTCAGAAGTGACTCCTGAACAGCCCTACTGAAGGTTGCCAGCCATCCTATACAAGGAGGTTTTCTAAGGAAACCTAAATGACTCACAATGAGAAGGAATCTAAGACAACATGTTTCCCATTCTGTGTGCATTCCTACAAAGAAAGCTGTCTCTCTCAAGCCATGGAAAAGTGCTGTGACAGAAATATCCTAACCTATACCAGAGGGCACCCTCTGAAAAACCACAGTGACTGAGCAAACAAGGTACTTGGTTTGGGAAAGGCGCCTTGGAGTGGAGGCATGTGAGGAGCAGCCACCTGTTGTGACACTCATAATCCTCTCTCTATCTCCTCCAACAGTGCTGCTCATTGAACATGAAAGCAGAAAGAGTGGGCAACTGTCAACAGAGGGAAATGCCACTCTTCAGAGCATACTCATGCAGGGATTCCCCATGATAAGTGGGCATTTGATTGTCATTATGGTTTTGGCTCATCTTCCATAGCCTGACCTCCTCCTTAAGAAAAGTAAGTACTGCTACTTACAGGATGGAGTCACCGAGGGATAAGCCAGGAGGCAGAAGAGATAAAAAGGCTTGCTGAAACTCAATGCAAACACCACAAGCCTCCCTAGATGTCCTGCAGTTGCTGTTGCTCTCCAGGGCACCACAGATGAGTGTTAGTATGGTCTATCTATGTTCAGCCTGTACTGTAAATGAAGGAACTGCAGAAATGTATGGCCTGTGGTGAGGACAAAATCCTAACCAGGGGAATCGAATATTTTGGGTTGTGCTTCTCATTTGCAGAGAAAATAATCAGCAGTTCGCTGACGATTGGTGGTCACAAGTACATGTAGCTCACAGACATGAACACATACATACAAACATACTGTGTTATCTCAGTGGCTGTCCAAGCCTGCTATACCAAACCGATCCTAAGAGGGCTGAAATATAAAGGTGGAGGGGAACAAGCAGCCTTTTACCACAGTAGATTGGGTTGTTAATATGTAAACTTGGCACAGCCAAGTGCTAGTGAGTCCCATCCCCTCCCAAGTCTGAACCTTTGAAATATCGACCATGGTTTCTTCCCTTACCACTGGGTGTGGAAAGACATTTCAACAAAATGCTCATGTCATCTACAGAACTCAGGGTGGGAGTTTCACTTGCATGTTTTTACTCCTAGTCATACTTAAACCTTAGACATACTCAGCTCAGCTATTGACACTCCTGATTTCAGGAGTATCGTGTTTCCATGGATGTTGCAGTCAGGCTGAACTGCCCGAGAAAAAGAAATGTATTTTTTCAAGCCCTGTCTACCTTTGAGATTTTGACAGTGCTAGGAACAAAGAGCTTAGGCTAACACACTTGAAAAACGTGGCGCGTAGTTTCTCCCACTTCCAAAAACTGCAAAGCAAACTACCGGTTTATCTTGAACCACTTCACCCCACTATTTTTTGTCAGTGTGGGAAATACTAAACAGCAGTGTCTTTCTGCTACTGCTGTCTCATTTTCTGATGACCTCTCTGCATCTTTAGGTTATTGCTCATATTGCTCACTGAGAAAAGGAGCTATGAAGCCATCAGATGAACTTAGAGCAGCAGCAGAGTATGAGTCACAGTATGAGAAATCATGGCTTTGGGGTTAGTCCTCAAAGTGAGGAAGAATTAAAACCAACTCCATGACTGGCTTACATCCCACCAAGCCCCACCAAGGGGCTAATTGTGCATCAGGGCTCTGTTACCCAACATAGTGTAGCTTACGTGAGGTGGAAAGGTAGAGGTGACATATAATTTCTGTTTCTCTTGGCATTTGGACCACTGAAGAAAAATATGCCTTACCCTTCATCACTACCAGTTGCTGCTGATGTCATTAAAAATCACACACACACATATTCACCACTATAAATGTGAAACAGGAACTCCTCACTGCATTCTTAGGCAGCATGAGCTCTTCTACACAGCAGCAGTGCTGCCTACCCATAACCCATCCAGGAAGGTTCATGGTGCTCCTAGCCAGAACTGAGTCCTATTGACAAAAGCTACCAAAAGGCTGCAGCCCTCATGGCCTTAAATGAAGTCAGATCATGAGAGGCAGGAAAACAAAAGCCTTGTCGTCATGTGGAGTAACTGGGGGGGGCGGATGTAGAACTTTCTGCTTCCTTCTGTATGTCAGTCCTCCAGATAAGAAGGATCTAATATCATTTCTGCCTGCACCTTTCTGGGACAAAGTCTGCAGCACAGGCAATAAAACTCCTGTGTCAATGAAATCTGACAGCATCATTTGGCCTTTGTGGGGGGCTTCTCCCTGTGCAACGTGAGTGTCTTTGCCATATTCAAAATCAGAAAGTGCGATCACGCTTGGGCCTGTGCATCAGAGAAAAGTCAAATCTTGGGATAAGGCTTCTAAAGATTCCTCATCAGAAGTCATAGGATCATAGGATCATAGGATGTTAGGGGTTGGAAGGGACCCAAGAGATCATCGAGTCCATAGCCTTGTGAAGAAAATCTTTGCTTTCCCTAAGTTTTCCCTAGAATTGGTACAGTTTCGAAGAGAGTGTTTATCAAAGCAAACAAAAAAGAAGCAGCAGTCCAGGAATTGCATGGGAATTACTGTATCAAATTGAGTTTTGCCTAGCTATACACAGAGAATAACAAAACAGATGTTTTAACAGGAGCATCTTCATCAGTTACAGTTTTTGCAAACATGGATTCAGCAGTGGCTTTGAACAAAGCAGCTCGCCTTAGAAAGCAATGGTTTAAATGAAATTAAATGTGTGTGTGCAAGGTAGCAGAAAGCAAGCTGTGGCTTTCTTCCCCGTGGAGGCATGTTTTTTTTATTGTTGGAGACTTCTTAAAGAAGGCTTCAGTATGTCTGGATGCTAATTGTTGAGTTGTCTAGACGGTGATGATATTACTACCAAGTTATGCACGCAAACTCACTTTGTCACTGTTTCCAGTGCTGCCTACACATATTGCTTCACTGAGTACTGTTGACATGTGTAAAAGCTCCCTAGATATTTATTTTTCTCATTTAGACAGAGATACAGCATGTTTTTGAAAACCATTACGCATTGAACCATTTCTAATGCTTGAAATGTCTTGTGGGTTAGAACTGTGGAATAATAAAGGGGATAAAAGGCACTGTGGGCAGAATTTGATGCGCTTGCTCCTGATATAGACCAAAGTACCTGGGAACAGAATGGGAAGCTCTAAACATCTGCAGATGTGTGGGACAATGGTATCTGTTCCTGTCTGCTCCAAATCCAATATGATGCACTACTTCTCCCCATGGCTTATATACACCAGGTTGCATATACATCTAGGAAAGAAAGCAAAGGAAAAATAAACACCTTCTGAGACCTTACCAAGGACTTTCAAACATATGGCACACAGGTGGCCATCGAGGGTGGTTTTCAAAGGTAAAAATGAGGACTTGCTGGAATCATACCATTATGCAGAAATGTGACCCTGTGTAGGTTGACCAGGGAGAAGTCACCAAGGAACGAGGGCACCTCATTCATACAGGACTAAGTAGTCTGTGACCTGGAGTGATACCTCCCGGGCCATGTTTATCCATCATATTTACAAGAACCTAAAGCAAGTGACATACCCTGCTGCTATCTCCACAGGGCTTGCTGCCTTTCTGTCTCGATTCAGCTCAAATCAGATCTCAGACCTGGCTTTCCTTAGACATCCTTTGGCATGCTCAACATAGTTGACACCCAACAAAAGAAATTAAGTGCCCTGAAAAAGCACAGTAGATGCTGCAGCTTTCCATCTAAAGGAAGGAGGAGATAGGAGCTTAATAACCACTTTACTCTGGGAGGGTGCAAATGTACATGTCTGCTTCTCAGAAAGATTCCCAACCAAAATCTGAGAAAAAGACCTGCCTGTGCCCCTCTCATTGGAGTTGAGTCACTTGGCCATAGAGAGCTGTAACCTAAGAAGTAGGGCAGGCAAGAACCCTTATAACCCAGCAACAGAGACCTGAGAAGGGGATGCTTCAGTTCTCATCGTTGTTCCTAGACCATTTCTGTATTGTGTCTCCTTACTGCAAGAACCCTAACTCAGGCCTCTCCCTTATCAAAGGAGCATCCTAACAACCAGAAGCCATGATCCTTGCTAACTTTTCCTGACTCAGTGATTTGCAACATTTCTTTTTGCTTTGATGTGGATCAGCTTGCAGAATAAATCTCTCCAATCAAAGAACCAGGAGACATGTACAATATGGGAGTGCAGGAATGTCAACAGGCTGACTTATGGATGCCAGTCTGATCTCACGGGGCTCTTAGAATCATATAGGTCAGAAAAGACTCTTAGGATCATTGAATTCAACCATTAACCTAACTGTACTGCTAAACCACATCCTTGAACACCATATCTACGCAGCTTAACAATGATAGGACAAGAGAACATGGCCTCAGGTTGCACCAGGGGAAGTGTAGGTTAGACATTAGGAAAATCTTCTTCACTGAAATGCTCACCAAGCATTGGAACAGGCTGTCCAGGAAAGCAGTTGAATCACCACATCAGTATTGCAGGAGCCAATTCTAGACTTTTTGTTCCTTCCTGCACATTGGCCATCACAGGATTTTATACTTTCTTTTAGTGTCTGTGTCAGCATTATGGCATAGATGTGGATTCACCAGCTCATACAATCACTGAGGTTGGACAGGGGATTATCTAGTCCAACCCCTCTGGTCAATCAGGATCAGTTAGAGGAGGTTACTCATGACCATGTTCACCCAGTTTTAAACATCTCCAGAGTCTCCAAAGCTTGAATATCCTCTTAAGTGCTTTATCAGAAAAAAAATGGTATGCCTAAGAAGAATTTCCTGTGTTTTAATTTGTGCCCATTGGCTCCTCCTATTGTTTGGCACTACTGGGAAGGGACTGGGGCCATCTTCTTTACAATATCCTTTTGCATGTGTAAATATATATATATATGCAGATAAGACCACCCTAAGCCTTGCCAGATTAAATGGACACAGGAACCTCAGTATCTCTTCGTATGGCAGATGCTGCAATCCTTTAACCAGCTTTCTGACACTTCCCTGGACTTGCTCTAGTCTGTTTCTCATGCACTGCAGAACCCAGACTGGACACAAAGGTACAGATGTGACCTTGCCAGGGCTGAGTTGAGAGGAAAGGTCATTTTCCTCAAGATGCTAGTGACACTCTTGCCTCTTGAAGCCAGCTGTTTGAAGAAGTGTCCCCACAATAGCTCCATTTGTTGCCTCCCAGAATATGCAGGTCCTTCTCAGCAAAAATGCTTTCCAGCTGGCTGGTCCTCAGCCTGTACTGGTGCTTGGGATTACTCCTCTCCAAGTACAGGAAATGGCACTTCCCATTGCTGAAATTTATGAGGCTCATTTCTTGATGCCTACATAATTCTCTGACCTCCTGGATGACAGCACAGCCATCTGGAGCATCATCCACTCCTTCCAGTTTTGTACTATCCAGACACTTGATGAGATTGTGTGGAAGATAAATGGAACAGTATGCTGATTAATGTAATCAAAAGCTGAACAGCTTATTGAAGCCGGCAGAAGCTTTTATACCTTTTTACTTATTTATATTAATAATTCTTATTATGATTGGTACATGTACATGCCTTACAGATAGTTGGTTTACTTATGATTGGTTAACATATGTTGTCCAAGCAACAGTCACACACTCTTGGAACTTTCCTGAGCTTTGCTCTTCCCATCCTTGAGTTGTCTTTCTGTCTTCCTTCTCACGCCTCAGTGTCCTTCCATGTAACTTTCTTGTAACTTTCCAAGTCCTCAAGGCTGTGCAAGACTGCAGATGCAAGGCTGCAGGGCTAACTACAGTCTTTGTTCCACACACAGGTAGTTTGGATTGCACTCTGGCTCATCATCCAAGCATTACTGGGGAGATTACACTGTGTTGGAACTAGTATGGACTCCTGTGTGGCTGACCTTCTGATCAGCTTCATGCCATTGATCACAATCCCTCAAACCAAGTTGTTTAACCATCTCAGTGAGCCAATGAGTTGTTCAAACCATCTCATTGTCCATTACCCAGTCCATTCTTGCCAGTCTAAACAATGAGCACTGCTGCCCACACATCCAAAACACTAGTCCTTCCATCACAGAAAGATACCAAGTTGATCAAGCAGATTTCACCTTTGCAAATCTATGGCAATAGATGCACAAAGAATATGCATCTTATCGTCATTCGAGAGTGTTGGAAGGATCCAAGTTTTGAAGACTGGGAGAAAGTCAGGTGTGAGGAGTACAGTGAAAGTATAGGCAGCTTTATTAACATAATGGCAAGTACAATAGCCTTGATCATAAAGATTTATCTCTAACTTTCCTATTTTAAATTATGCTGCAAGCGTAGCAGAACTTCTACATAAAACTTGACCTATTCTCTGCCTTACTTTTTAGGTAACTGTGTGTGGCCAGCAAAGAAAACTAGTTATAAAACCACAGATTTGATCCATCCACAGCTTCACTGTAAAAGCTGGATGGGAAAATGAGAGCTTGTAGACACTATGCAGCACTTTGTATCTGTGGCCCTGGCTGAAGAAAGCTTAGGGATCCACCCGGCAGTAATTGTTAAAAAAATAGTATAATAAATGACTTCAAATTTAGCTATGTTACACACATGATAGGAGGAACCAGAAAAGACAGCTTCCCTTCAGGCTACCACTTTATGTGATGGTGTTTCAAAGTCTACTGTATGCTTGTCTGCTTTGCTTACTGTGTCTGTCAAATTCACATTGATTTGGATATCAGGATGTCCCACAGATGAAAATCTTAATGGAGAGAGAGTGGTGTCTTCTTACAAAAGAATAGATATGAAACAAGCATAGGAAAAGGAGGATTTCTGCTGCTCTATATGGGTTTTGCTTAAGCTTTAGTGGGGTTTGGTACATCTTATTCAGATATCTGTCACAAATAGTTTATGCATGCAATTGAGGCAGAATAGGACCAAGTTCTTCAGTCCCCAAGACTTCCTGAGATCCTGAGATCTACTTTCTCCTGCGTAACTGGACCAGAATGCAACCTGACAGAGACCATGACCAAGCAGACACTGGAATTGTTCCCATGCAAATACCCCTCTTAAGTGCCATTTCAGTTAATTTTCACATACAGTTCTTGACCTTCAGGGTCCTTTGGGCTTTCAAGGTACTTGCACAGTAGGCAGTGAAAAAATTACTCAAAATGAGCTTGTGGATTCTTTTTAAGGGGAGCCCTTAGTAATCGCCTATAGCACAGAAAACCATTGCAGGATTTGAACCAATGAACTGCCAAATGAACACACATAGGCAGCGTTTCCAGAAATGCATCTCACCTCATGCTTACACTATCTTTTAAGCTGTTCTGAAAAGAGCAATCCTGGATCATGGATGTAGAGGTATGGCACTCACCCTTGGCTACTCAGATCATCACTCCAGACCACCTTGAGCCTGGGGAAGATATTACAGAAGAAAGCCTGCTCTTGAGTACATGACAGTGGTATCAGTAGCTTCATCACCTTCTGTTACAAGACAACTGTCAACCACCTTTGTTCATTGAGCACCTAGTGAGCACATGCAAGAGAAGGACTGGCCGCAGAAAGGGTAGAAGTCATCAATCTTGATGCTTAAAGTAGCAGCTATATAAACAAGTGTGTGATCAGGGCTGCAAAGGAGGGGCTGTGCAGAGCTTCATCTCTTGATAGACAACAGCTAACAATGACACTGCAGAGGTTTGGCAACTCAGGTGACAGTAACGCACACATAAGATGAAGGTCAGGAAGTCACTGGGTACTGCAGAGACAGTGTTCACACGTTATGGCACTGCAACTGGCAGGCAGTAATGCTTTCAGCTGCCACCAGTTGATCTTTTGCAGTCATCAGTTGCATCAGTAAAGCAAAGAAATCCAGCTTCCCTGCTGTGTGTGCAGGCTGACAGAAATGGGATAACAAGAGAAGATGCTACGTAATTTTGTACTGAGAATTAGCTGTAACTCTACACCAATGGAAAGGATGTGCTCAGCATGCATGGGGATTTTTACTTCGCAGAGAAGAATTAGACTTGAAGGGTTCAGAAGGATGCACTCACCAACAGAGATAACAGAAGTTTGGTTTTCCTGATTGCTCTGTTTGTTGATCTCAATACACTGAAGCTTACCATCTGTCTCTTTTTCATAGAAGCAGAAATTGATACTCTTCTCTATGAGTGGCAAAGAGACACTTTTTTTGGGTAGATGGTCCCCACAAGAGCATTAAGTCACGTCCTGTTCAGAAATTGGAACCTTGAAACTGTGGTTAGAAAACTGAATCATAAGCTCCATTTTACTAACATTATCCTATTTTTATGTGGGATTTTTTTCTATACTTATTTTCATTTCCTCTTTTCCCTTGCTATTTCCTTCCCTACAGCAAGCACGAAAGGGTTGTTACTCGATACTGGAGGAGCACAGCCATATGTTCGTGCTATTTCTAAAACTGTTCAGCGGGCAAGTGTGTGACGTACATTTGAGAGGAGCAAGACAGAGATGGTGACATACCCTCACCCTTCCTTCCCAGTCCTGATGAAAGCCATGTTTGATGCTGAACAAAGTTGATAGACTGGAATGAGTTGAAACAAGCTGCTTAGTCATTAGTTTTTAGTTGCTCTGGAAGTTATGAATTACATCATCATTTGAGGAAAGTGCATGAAATTTAGACTAGTCTCTGTGTGGCCCAGTGGCTCAGGGCCTGGGATCTGGTTTCTGGATGGCTGTGGATGCTGGAGAAGGCACTTTGCTGCTCAGCTCCCTCTCACACCCTTTCCCTGCCTGGGACATTACCTTGTAAACTCCTCACTCTGACAGCTTGGGCACGGTGGCCACCTCATTGACGGAGGGATGTTGCTACCAGGAGAGGATTCAGCCAATAGGTTTTAATACTTTACTGTCAATGAGGCAGGGAAATAATGAGTGTTACATCATCTACCTGAGGTGCCTGGCCCCCAGAAAGAACCTTTGCATCTCTCTATATCTGCATCTTTATACACCATTTTGAGCGTTCCAGGTATCAAGTGCAACAAGTATGAGACTATCTTATAACCTAAAATAAGTAGACACAGCCTACTTTGTCATGCAGGGTCTTTATAGCCAAGATCTTTGTTACACATCATTGAGCAAAGGAGTAGGGTACTCTCTGGTGAGTAAACCCCAGCAAGAGGAGTCAGAGAAGCAACGCTGGAGGTCCTTTAGCCTGCTTGCCTCCTGACAGTGAGAAACATCTGACCCAAGCATTTCCTGTCTTTATAGAAACCATGAAAACAGAAAATAAAAAAATCATCTTTGCACTCAAGATATCAAAAATTAAACACTGCTGTACCCTATTACCTCACTGATGGGCCACTCATCTCCCCTCGT
>VZRI01001638.1:12920-82150 GCA_013397515.1 Upupa epops | reverse complement strand
AATGAGGAGATAGACATGAGCACATGTATATAAACAAATATCTGCATTTGTATGTATATAAAAGGCTCAGTTTAAAGAAAATTCTAGAAGCCCTAGGTGGAATATATAAATACATTACCCAGAATGTCAGATATTGTGTGATACAGGTTTATTAGAAAAAATAAAGCCTTGCTAACTGACAGGAACTTTACAAAAGGGATTTCTAAGCACGGAGAGCAAAGAGGGAACCATCAATGATAAGATTTGTCTTTCCTAAGTCCCTACCACCTGTCCCATTCACTGTTCCTGAAAAATGGAAAAGGTGACTCAAGGAAACAGAGTTATTGTGACCCACCAAGCACTCTACATCTACAGGTAGGAGCTAAAGCAAAATGCTACCGATCAGCTTCACAAGCAAGATTTTGCCAAACTCAGGCAGTGTACTTTAGAAAGAACCTATGCCTTTATTTCATCCCTTCAAAAAGAACCCCAAAATAAGGAAAAAATTAAGAGCACTGCCCAAGGAGGTGAAGTGTGCTAAAAAAAGTCTTGTAACCTTTAATGTCAACAGCAACTCTAGTTATGAGACACTATCTGTCTAGGCAGGACAGGCCATAGTTTCTAGTGGTTCATTAAACCGCAATGAACTGATGTGTCATGCACAGTAGAAGACTACAGTAGTGATGTATTACCTTGCATTGCCTCTATATGGTTTAAAACAAGTGTTTAAAGCACTGAAGATAGGTATCCTGGCCTCCCTCACACTCATAATGACAGACTACCCATCTTACAAGATGCTGTCACACATACATTAAAAAGCCCAGATCTGCATCTGTGAATATCTGTCATTAAACCTGTTCTAAAGAGGTAACTGGAATGTCAGGAGCAGACAGTTCATCACTCATGATTTATCAAAACACAAATCATTTCTGTACTCTTCTGCTGTAGTTCTTTCCACTTGATAAAGCATTTTTATTTTCACCTTGCCTGCTTGCAGGTTCCACCTCCAGCTGTCAGGTGAAAACTACTACAGCAGACGCTACGCAGGTTCACCGCGCTACTCTTCCCCTTTGAGACTTCACCCGGAGTATGGCGTGAAGTCCTGGAGCACCCAATACAATAAGGATGAAGCCTGTACAGAAGAGGCCACAAAATTGATCGTAGCACTAGAGCCCCTCTCTTATGAAGACAGGCTGAGAAAGTTGGGGTTGTTCAGCCTGGAAGAGGAGAAGGCTTCTAGGGGACCTTATAGTGACCTTCCAAGCTCTGAAAGGGGCTGTCAGAAGGCTGGGGAAGACTGTTCACAAGGTCAGGGAATGATAGGACGAGGGGTCATGGTCTGAAGCTGGAAAAGGGCAGAGTGAGGCTGGACAGGAGGACAGAGTTCTTGAATCTGAGGCTGGGGGATCCCTGGAACAGGCTGCCCAGAGAGGGGGTGGAGGCCCCATCCCTGGAGCCATTCAAGGTCAGGCTGGCTGGGGCTCTGGGCAATCTGTTCTAGTTAGGTAATCTAGTTAGAGAATCCTTCTTGCAATAGCCAAACTAATATCACTAATGGACCACAACTGCACAGCATAGTATATATGGACATATTCTTTTACAGGGGGCAAGGTAAGAGATATCTTCTTTTAACCATTCTGCTAGTAAATAAAACAGGGAGGTGGTACCAATAGCCAAAGGTCAAGGACACTTAGTATTCTTACCTGTGTGAATCATCACTCAGGAATGCTCCCTCAATTTTACTCCAGAGAGGTTTCCACAGCAGCCAGGCCATGTGTCCTGTTCAATCACCAAAAGTGTGGCATTGTAGTGGATTCCTGTTGAAAGCAGAACAAACAAAAAAGGGCACTTTGAAGTGTAGCTTCTTAGACAATGAGGCTCCACAAAGGGGTCTCTGGCAGCCAGGCATCTGACGTTCATCATTTTCCTCACGTGGTGAACGAAGGTTTACAGATGGGAAAACCCAACAAGTAGCTCTCTGTCAGAATTTGTTCAGTGTGATAGAAGACACATCCTAGACACCAGCAACATTTCTGAGGGTGAAAAAGTGACTTCTACTAGTCCTACAGAATCCCTTTCAACTGGGCAGTGAGTCCTTGTCACTGCTATTTTTGATTCTTTAAACTGAGCTGATACGGTTGGAGAGAGAATCTTAACAACTCGAGCAAAGTAAGTGTTGTTTATCATTCTCAGCATGTTCCTATCCACAACATTTATAGATGTAGAGGATAAACAAGGTGAGAGAAGTCAAGTATTTTTCACTCTGAAGCACAATCTCGACTTACAAGAGACATCTGGGGCACCCGGTTTATGGGATTTCTAGTCATAAATGTTAATATCTGAATAAAAACCAAACAGGTCCTCACTGAATTCTCAGTGGAAAGGGAAACAATCACAGAATCACAGAATGACTCCGTTTGGATCTCAAAGATTGTCTTCTCCAACCCCCTGCCATAAGCTGTGACACCTCTCAACCAGACTTGGTTGCTCAAGGACTCATCCAACTTGGACTTGAATGCCTCCAGGGAGGGAGCAGCCACAATATCTCCGTGCAATCAATTCCACAGTCTCCCCACCCTTGCACTGAAGGTCTAGTCTGAACCTCCTTTCCTTCAGTTCCACAGCAGTTCCCTTGTCCTACAGCAATTCCAAGACCAAGGTTCCCTTCTGGTACTGGAAGGCAGCTCTACGGTCACCTCAGCATCTTCTCTTCCCTAGGCTGAGCAACCTCAGTTCCCTCAGCCTGTCCTCCCAGCAAAGGTTCTTCAGTCCTTTCAGTCTTTGTGTCCTACTCTGGGCTCTTTCCAGAGGCACCTGAACTGGATGCAACTGGACTCCTGTGAGTGCCTCGCAGCTGCTGAGAGAAACCACTCCTGAACCACACACAGGCAGCAGCGGAGTTACTGCCATGGGTTTTCCATAAGGATTCTGTGGGGCTTTTCTATCTTTTCCTTTCTTCCCCAGCACAGAACTGCCTTAGGGACTCTGTGGAAGTGGCAGTGCCCGGGCTATTTGAAAGGCTTTAAAGCTATGTTAGCTGACAATCAGCCACATACCTCCTCTTCCTTCAAAAGGAAGAGCTCCATAGCATTCCAACTGGTGTCACTATCCAGGACCCCTGAGACAGGGCTTGACCCAAGGCCAGACACTCAGGAGGACCAGCACAGCAGCTGGGGCTCAGCAGCTGGGAGAGGTGGGCACTGGAGCTGTCAGCTCAGTCCGGAGCCGTGGCCACCACTCGGCAGAAACCCATGGTAACCTGTAGTTCCGCTCTCACTAGCTCTGACACTGCTACCCTGAGGGATGGATGTCTGTCTCGTATGAATAAGCTGCCACTGCAGGGTGCAATGGCAGGCAGTTTCTGTCTGACGAGACAGGTGCTTCCCACCTTAGCCCACCTTGCCAGGTGCAGAACAGGTACAGAGCTCTGCCAGAGGGACTGGGCAAGGAGGAGGGCTGTAATGTTCCCAAGGTCACAGGGTCACAGAATCACAGAATATTAGAGATTGAAAGGGACCTTGAAAGATCTTCTAGTCCAATCCCCCCTTAAAGGTGTCAGCAAGGTCTCGTCTGTCCACTCCTGCATCAAAACAAGGTCAGTAAAGGAGGTCACACTGTCACAGGTGACTTCTGCAAGGAGCAGAGGGCCTGACCTGCAGACCAGACCCACTGCACAGGGACATCTGCTGCCTCCCTGGGGCCAGGGTTAGGGATGTCAGGAGAGAACTCCCTTCCCTGCTGCAGCCCACAGAGTGTTTCCCTCCCCTGGCTTCTCAGGTGGTAGTGAAGAGGTAGGGAGAAGGTGGCCAAGGGCAATATAGAGAGATTTCAGGTCCTTGGGACAAGTCAGGGGGTCAGGAGCACAAGTTGTGCTCTGCTCAGTTCCTCCAGCTGCAGCAAATGATGAGGGGGTAGACAGGAGGAGCCAGCAGATCAATGTCTGGCTCTGAGCCTGGTGCCACCAGCAGGGCTTTGGGTTCTTTGACCATTAATTAACTCACAAACCACAAGCCCTGCTGGCAACTCAACAGAGAAGCTCATCTCATAAAGGGAGAAGGGAGTTAGCAGGGCTCATTGAGAGATAGATTGAAGGGCAAGTGGGATATATCTGGGCTTGCCACAGGGGCACCTGGGGGTGTTGGCTTAGCACTTGCAGGCCAGAGTCCTGGTTACTTTGAGAGCCACCACTCTGAGGACGCTGAGGCACTGGAACAGGTTGCCCAAGGAGGTGTGGATTTGCTCAAGGCCCGGTTGGATCTGTCTAGTGAGACGTGTCGCTGCCCGTGGCAGGGTGTTTTAACTCTGAGATTCCTTCCAACCTAACACATTCCATGATTCTAACTGCATACCCTTTCCACTTCCATGTGCATGTTTAACCATATTTCGATGGCTCTGCTAGAATCTATTTACCCTGAGCATGAGCAGTACTGAATACATTATTCTTAAGGTGGAAGATGTCATTTTGTCAAGACTGAGGCAATCCCAGAACAGCCGGTGTTAGGGCAGTTGCCTGGGAGGCTATGCTTTACAGGAGAAAGGCCCTCGCTAGCACCCTTGAGGGGTTTATTTCCTATCTGGTCTTTTCTGTATGTTTTTCACACTTCTTCACACAGAGACTTCATTTCACAGAAGGTTTGCTTTCACTTTCTATCAGGGAAATTACATAACCTCCACCCCAAGTTGGGAGTGAGCTGACACGTGAAATTGCAGACCTGAACCTGTGTTGCACGACTGTAAAATATCAAACTGACTAACCCAAGAATGGAATGACAGAGGAGCTGCTCTTCAGTGAACCTCAGTAAGTGCATAACTAATCCAGGAATTAACGAGTAAATTCAAAGGACAAGTAAGATGCAATAAGTAAGATGCAATGCAATACACGTTGCAGTATCACAGTCAAGATGAGGCTCAAGATCATCCAGTCCAACCTAAAACCAACCAAGTGACCCTAACATCTAACGTCTAGATCATGCCACTCAACACTCCATCCAGCACTGCTTTCAGGATTAGTCATAGAACAGAGGTGCTGCTCTACACAAAGGAGAGACAAGGTAACCTGTCATTTGTAAAATGAACAATAGCATCCAATATCATATTAGAAATGATAAATCACCTCAAAGAATTTACATAGTTGGGTAAAACAAGTATTTGCTCTATTTTGGATTGTCAGTTGGACTTGATCTTGGACATCTCTTCCAACTTTGATGATTCTATGAGCAGAGGGTTTAGTTTTGTTCAAAATAATCATCATGCTAAATACACAGAAATCATATTATTTTCTCTTTTGGAGAAAATTTCTCAACTGCTTTGACATGTGCTACCAGCTGAGAGAGTAAAACTATTCTGTTATTTACCATTGTCCACTGCACTTTGAAAATACAGTTTAGAATAAATACTTGATCAAAGAAAGCTGATATGAAAATAGAGCTGAAGCCAAAACTCACATCAGTCCTTCTCTGGTTCTTCATACGCTGTAAAAACTAAGCCAAGAGCTGGTTTCTTTCTGCCCTTGCCACCACCTCTGGTCTTCTTGTACTTGGCCCAAATGAACTGATCTAATGATCCATGAGAAACACTTGGCATGGTATTGGAACACTGCCTGCTTTGGAGATGTGTAGGCAAAGGCTGTCTAAAACTGCACTTCTTAGGGAGAAAAACAATTGTTTATATATTTTCTTCTTTCCACCAAGACAAGGTAGCAGCTCTGTTACTCAGAAGAAAGGAATCAAGGAGGCAAAAGTTTAATTACACTGTGTTATTTCCTTTGCAGCTGTGTCCCATTAATTTGAAAGCCATGGGGTTTCTCTTCTCAAGCTCTGACCTTCCAACCAATATACTTTTGACTAAACTGATAATTAAAATTAATTACTAGGGATAGAAGTGATGAAAGGAATAGTTTTTCCCAACAGAGACCTCTGAATAAACTTTGCTGCCATAGCTAGTTTCTAGTTTACTGTTTGCTGATTTCCAGATGCTTATTTGAGATTCTTAAGGGCAAGAGTCATCTTAATTAAGATTATTTGGTCTGATTTGGTAAAGAAAGTGTAGAGTGGGAAGAATTAAAGAAAGGAAAAGTTGTGTAGCAGTTTACTGCACATTTTAAAGAGGTTATTCATGCCAGCTAAATCTGTAATCCTTGTTGAAGTTTAACTGGGTATTTAGTGTATACATTCACAGAGAGGCAATCTAAAAATTAGCTATTTAGGCTGAATTTCTAAACCCCCTTAGGGACAGGGCAGTATCCATGATGGTATTTGCATATCTTGGCAGGAAGGCATTTTGGATATCCAAGCAACTCTGAATGGATGGGCTAGTTATGTCAGCCACCCTAGAGAGTTTACTGGGAGGATTAGGTAGTACTGCAAAGCCTGTAGTGTATGTCCAAAGCCCTGAGACTCAGCCACGATCTTCTAAATACAGAGGGAAATACACGGAGATGCATTTAATGGTTAAATAACAATCTCCAATCTATCTATGAAATACCTTCTGAAGAGCTAAGTTACTTTTAGCGACTTTGATAATCCACTGGAAAACAGAAATAAGTCTCTGTTTTTCAGGGCTGGTTCTAGTAGATGTGTTTTTAAAAGTCAGAAGATCAGATTAAGATTCACAGCCTCTTTTTCCCTCACTGTTATCACAGAATGTGCTCTCTTCCTGCCTTGGCTTTTCCTCTATACCTTTTACTTTCTTTGACAACCCTTCTGTTGTAAGTTTATCTTTCATTAGCTTTTAAACTTCCAGCTGTCATATGTGTGGTCTTTTGGGGCACTTTAATCTTTATTCCAGCATCGTCTCACTCACCTGAAGGCTTAGCATCATCTTTTCTATGAAAGGCTGTCTCCAATTCACATCCAAAGTTTAGACAACATGTAAGAGACCCTTTAATCTCACCAGCAGTGTCCTAAACCAATATTAGCACTGTTCTGCTCTAATATTTGTAATCTTTAGTTAGCTTAGACATGTAGGAGAGAAACTTCAATACAGTCATTAAATAGAGCATGTTGGCTGTTCTCCCAATTCCCATCTGTATTTTAATAATATACACAAGCACGTTATTATATATGGTCATTTAAGACACATAGATAATTCATAATGTCATCATGTGATCTTTATTAATATAACTCCCCATCTGATTGGGCAAACACAGATGGTTTTCACTGGATTTTTGATTGTGCTTTTCAAAAACCAGCAAACAAATAACCCCCCCTCCTTCTCCATGAAGAAGTCAGCAGTAATGGGGCATTACGGCCTTTAACTGACCGTACTGTAAAATAGAAGAGCCTTCTATGAAATCCTGACAGAGTCACCTTGCCTTAGATTGTACAATGCACTTAACTAACCAGGAATTAAAAGGGAAAACAAATGTGCTTGTCTTGGCCTTTAGCTGCGTGTTTAATTTTGGAGGAAAACACCGAGCAGTTCAGGTGATACAGCATCACTCTCAGGATGCAGTTTGCTCAGCAGACTGATTAGCCAGGGGAAGGTGAATAGAGACAGAGAGACTTTTCCTGTGGCCTTGCTCTTCCCACAGAAGTCTTTGTTACGGATTAGTTTTCATGGAACAGTGAGCAGGATACATCCTACTTACTGGAATAATGTCTTCTGTGCTTTGATTTTCTATGCTTCTTTTTTTGAGGAACCTCAAAGAAAATATGGTTATTCACTAGTATTTTAGAAGAATGAACATATACAGACAATTCTTTGTTATTCTGTGATTGCATGAGTGGTGGACATTTGCTCTACCAGTAACTTCCAGGGGCTGCAGTAAGACAACATGGTCTTCGCGACAGCCTGAGGGAGAATATTTGCTCTGGCACCTGGAACACTTCCCTACCCACTTCTCCACTCATCTTGGTGCCTGCAGAGCTGATTTTCTCATATATTCCCACTCCTCTCTCTGGCTGCAGCTCCATAGGTTTTTCTTTTCCTCTTCTTGCCATAGACATGCTGCCACCATCACCGACGGGTTTGGTCTTGGTTAGGGTCTGGTCTGTCTTTTAACTGTCTGGCATTGGCTCTATCAGACATGGGGGAAACTCCTAGTAAGTTCTCACAGCAGCAGTCCTGTAATGACCCCTGCTACCAAAATCTTGTCATAAAAACAAATTTTCTTTCTTATTAGTATAAGAATTTAAATTGTTCTTCTCCATCCCTACTCTTTATGCTTAAAAATCTGTATTTAATGGTTTTCCTCTTGCAAGGCTGAACAGGTCTTTGTCTCCCAGAGACCTTGGCTAAAAGACTTTCTCTATTCCCTTGTACATCTTACACTGCTTTCCTGAATCTCTTCCTTGGGTCAGTATAGAGCACTGGCCACTTTTCTCCTTCAGCAATAGTTAGGGTTAGTTGGATGGTTTTCACCTCTGCGAACTCGCTTGGCCCCCCTTCCCCTTCTGAGACCTCAACAACTCATCAATAGGACTCCACACAGCAGCTTTCCATTGGCAGTGGTTTCCTACCACTCAAAAGGATCCATCAGTCAATGAAATATGACACTGTTCAGCCTCTAGGACTCACTGTATGGCGGTCCCTCTGGGGCAGAAATCAAATCACCTCCTCAGACAGTGCTTCAGAATCTGTCTTCTGGCCAGTCCATGATCTCTTCCAGGAATCCTGGATTGTTGGGTTTCTCCAATCGAGGTGTGTAGAGGGGGTGTTCCCTCCGAGCATCGCCCTGCTGAGAGTGGTGCACTCCAACACAGTAAGTAGCAAGAAAAAGAATTCAGATGCAGGCTCGCCACCACCTGATGTAAAACCATCTTCTTTTGTTCCTCAGAGACAGATGAGCTGCAGAATTTCAGTATCTGCTCTCACACTCTAATTCTGAAAAGAGGGCTCCAGAAGAGATGGCTTTGAAATGAGATCCTTTGTTGAATTATTGGGAGCTGCTGTTTTACCTGCCCTGACTGTAAAACACTTTGCTAAGCCTTGTAATTGTGAAACGTTGCTACCTTAATGTTAGTAGAAACTGTTCTGACACAATGAAGAAAACCTCCTGCTGAGCATATCTGAATTCTAATTGGAAAGCAATCCTTTCATACTGGGAAAGTCCAGATGGCTTTGGTGCAAGTGACTGTCACACAGACGATCTGGCCAGGATGGTGGAGGAGAGTGTTACAACCTGCTCTTGGCTCTCCAGCAACCATCCACTGCTGAACCTGTCACAGTCCTCAGTAATGCTGGCAATGATGCTTTTCTGCACCTAAACTTGCTATTTTCATTATCCCAGTATCCCAGTACTGATGAGGCTGGAAAAGACCTTAAAGATCATCCAGTCCAACCTAAAACCAACCAGGTAAACCTCAACATCTGCCATCTAGATCATGCCACTCAGCACTTCATCCATCTGTCCCAGAGGTTGCTAAGAAATCTAATACTTGAGTAATGTCTCCCAGAAAGCATGTGTATATTAAAAAATCCCAAACTAACAAACATCAAAGAGACAATAAAACCTGTTCACTTGATTTGTTAGAGTTAGCTGTAAAAGTTTGAGTGATTCTCACCACTGGGAAGAACATGCAATAAACTAGACTCTCACTAAGGCGTGGGATAGACATTAAGTAGAAGTTTGGTCTAGCTTGTTAACTAGAGTCCCTCTATACCCACAGGGAAGGAATAGATTCTGAGGAATGTTCATTTGGTCAGACCTGAAAAGGTTAGACCTGGACTAGATGAAGCATAGAGTCTTTAGAGATTGGAGGAGACCTTGAAAGATCATCCACTCCAATCTCCCTGCCACAGCAGGATCACCTAGACCAAGTCACACAGGAACACATCCAGGTGGGTCTTGAATGTCTCCAGAGAAGGAGACTCCACAGCCCCCCTGGACAGCCTGGTCCAGTGCTCCGGGACCCTCCCTGGGAAGTTCCTTCTGATATTTATATGGAACCTACTGTGTTCCAGCTGGCACCCATTGCCCATTGTCCTATCTCTAAACCTTGAGAAGAGCCTGGCTCCATCCTGCTGACACCCATCCCTCACATATTTAGAGACATGAATGAGGTCCCCCCTCAGCCTCCTCTTCTCCAAGCTAAAGACACCCAGCTCATCAGGGAAGGACCTTGTGAAGAGCCTGAACTTTAAGCCCCTTCCAAATGAAATATTCTTGACCAGTCTAGTCTAGTCTAATTCAACTCAACAGACTAAGACACATACCTTAGATAAAAACTATCCTCCAGAAATACCAGTCTCTCACACTCCCCTGATTATAAGAGCAGGCAGACAAGCAGATTAGGTATTTTGTTTTACAGACCTCACATCATGACAAATAGATCTGGTGCTGTATGTACAAACTGAAAAACATGCATTTTGAATTCTTATTCTCACTTATTTATGTTTTTCTTCTTGCAAGAGCTAGAACTGGGCGTAATTACTTACTGTATAATTACTTATAAGAAAAAATATCATAACATATCTGAGTTAAAACCAGGATGAAAACCATCTTTATCAGTTGTCTTCCAAGCTCTCATTACATCACATAAAATATTCTTGATTGTACACAATCTGCGCTGAAAATCCCTCAAGAAAGATTTCTGAGCAGAAAAAACAATTACATGTTTATGTTTTATATCCCACTTTCTTAGGTAAAGCACTTACTTATTCTAATTTTAAAATAATTACTTTGCTTGTGTTCTGAGCCCAATTTCTCTTCAGAGAAATATTTCCCCTCTGCCTATAAACAAACCCTGCCTTTATGATTCTGCCTTGTGTCACATTAATTACTAGGTCTGTTTTGCCCTAAACAATAAAAGATAGCAATAACAGTAAAATATGGATTCAGGATTATTTATTTTATGTTTCATTTATTTACACAGCCGTTTTTCAAATTAGGCCTCAGGTGATGGAAAAATTATTGCCCACTAAACAGGAACTCGTGTCAGAAAGCTGCCCAGGCACCAGCTGTAAACCACCAGGGTATTCCAGGCACTGTGATGGAAAAAAACCCCACTGCATAAAAAATAAACAAGAGATGAGCGACACAGAAAGCAGAGGGTCAACGTTTCTTGGAGGAAGGCATTTTCATGTTTCCTTCAAAGGAACCAGGGGAGCTGGGTTTTGCTCCTTTGGCCCATGGCATCCAGCGGAAAAGGCGTTTGTGCGTTTCTTAGTCTGACCTGTGCAGGCACAACAAACGAGATGCAACGGACGGCCAAGTCCAGGCCACCTCTGTGTCAGGACAACAAAAAAGGCGCTTCTTCTGGCTTCTGACTTTGCTGCTCCCCTTACTTTCTCATACCTGCCTTCCTCACATACATAGAATCATATAACAGTCTTGGCTGGAAGAGACCTTAAAGATCATCAGGTCCAACCTTTTCCTAGCACTATCATCACCACTAAATCAAGTGCTTATTTTTCTCTCGATCTCTGCCCTTCCTCACATGTGTTATCAACTCCCTGACATTTCCTTCATCTGCAGTTCTCCTTAATTCTCCTCTCTGAGCTTTGCTGTCCTCTCCCCTGCACTTTCTTATTTAGCACTGTGCATTTGAGCCTCACTCTTCCATCGCTCTAGCTCCATTTCTCACTAATGATTTTCTACCTGCCACGAATCTTCACCTCCCACTCTGACCTTAATTCCCGTCTCCGCTTGGTTTTTGATTACAAAATTTTAAGACAGGAAGCCAAAAGTGCTTTCCAAAAGGACTCACCAGAACCATCAGCCGGAATAGATTTCCATGCAATTGAACATACAACTAAAGTAATTCTCTTCTTCCTTCTGTTTAATACCAAAATCCATCTCTCCTAAAGTTAGTTAACCGTGACTTTCAATAAGCAATATTTTTCTTTATAGATTAGAATAACCAAAAGGAGTCACGCTGCCGTACCTCTGTTCAAGGCGTTTGCAGAATCAGGTGACAGCATGTTACAGATCTTCAAGCCACCAGGGACAAGCACTTCCTTTCAGTGATCATAGTACTGTTTATTAAACATTTTCCACCAGAATAAAGGTCTGTGGCACTGTGATAGCAAGTTTCTTAGTGTCAGTTCAAGGTCACTGAGGAGGTAACTCCTCAGTTCTCTCTGCTAGAATGCAGATTTCTTGCTTGAGGGATCTTTGTTTGGGGAGAAGTGCCAATGAGAAGCACAGCACTCCTGGAAGAGAACTGGATAAATGTAATAAAGAGCTAGACTTAGGCCAGAGAACAACTCTGTGGTCCTCAGAAGCCCCATCTCCTCCTTCCTGTACCTTTTAACGTGCACCTTACAGCTGTGGTCCTCAGAAGATCCATCTCCTTCCTGTGCCTTTTAACATGCACCTTACAGCTGTGGTCCTCAGAAGATCCATCTCCTTCCTGTGCCTTTTAACATGCACCTTACAGCTGTGGTCCTCAGAAGATCCATCTCCTTCCTGTGCCTTTTAACGTGCACCTTACAGCTGTGGTCCTCAGAAGATCCATCTCCTTCCTGTGCCTTTTAACATGCACCTTACAGCTGTGGTCCTCAGAAGATCCATCTCCTCCTTCCTGTGCCTTTTAACATGCACCTTACAACTGTGGTCCTCAGAACATCCATCTCCTCCTTCCTGTGCCTTTTAACATGCACCTTACTGTGGTCCTCCGAAGAACCATCTCCTCCTTCCTGTGCCTTTTAACATGCACCTTACAGCTGTGGTCCTCAGAAGATCCATATCCTTCCTGTGCCTTTTAACATCCACCTTACAGCTGTGGTCCTCAGAAGATCCATCTCCTCCTTCCTGTGCCTTTTGACATGCACCTTACCGCTGTGGTCCTCAGAAGATCCATCTCCTTCCTGTGCCTTTTAACATGCACCTTACAGCTGTGGTCCTCAGAAGCCCCATCTCCTTCCTGTGCCTTTTAACATGCACCTTCCAACTGCAGAAGCACCATGTTCACATTTTTTCTTTCAGTTCAAAGCTGCTAGAGATTTTCTGCCAAGATGATCTAGAATATATTAAAATCTAATTTGTTAAATTGCATGAGGTTCTCCTCAACTCAAATTATCTGGTTATTGCTTTGGGATATTGTCTGTACGGCTAGAACATTATTTGTGAAGCTGATCTTATGAAACTACTTGTGACAAGACTCAACCCACATTCATCAAGGCTGACAACAAAATAACTCTATTCCGTTTAGAATTGCTGCAGGAAACCGTGATCCTCCGAGAAAATATGGACAATTTTCAAAGTGCTGCAAATCAGATTTCCAAAAGCAAAAAGACAAATGAGAAGCCAAGCCCCTAAGATTATAAAGGCATTTTTTCCTGCAGGAAGTTTCTGCACCGCTTGGCGACCACGGGCACCACTGTAAAAACAAAACCACAGTGTAGGGTTTTATTTTGTGCAAAGTTTGCTAGTGTTGTGTCAATAGTTGGATCTCACTGCTTGGCCTCCAGAACAGAGTGATCTTTTGCTGGACAGTATCAGTTATTGTCCTAGGAAGATGTGATATTAAAGCTGCACCTCCCTTTTCCCAATTATAAGCTTAGCACAAGGTAGATATATTTTAAAAGAATCACTTTCTGATGATATTACTTCCTTTAGCTTTAAATTCACTGATTTACCAAATTGTTTATTTCTCAAGAACATATTAAAAGGAGTAAAAACCTCTCAGAGCCCTCCCAATATCAAATCTATTTAAATAGATGACTTCTAGTTAGCTGATTTTTTTCTTTCATCAGTATTCTTCGCTGCAGTTTATGCCTGAGAGCCAAATGCCCAGGGATTCCTTCACTGCAAACATATTGTTCCAAAATGGCAATGAAAAGTGTACAGAAATTACAAAAATATTATCTACCCGTTTCCTCTGGGGCTGTTTCAACCAGTGACTCAACATGAGCGAGGAGAGGCTGTTTAATGCAGTGGCTGTATTAATAATTTACCTCTCAGATATCTCCTGAGTAGTGGCTTTATTTCCTTCTTGCAGAGCAACCATTTAGTTTTACTGGTTTTTGGTTAAAGAAAATAGGAACAAAGAATCTCAGACACAGAGTGTAAGAGGTCCCTTCCATTACTTCCTCTCCTGTGTCCCACACTGATTTGAAATGGCCCTGATTAAGCAGTCATGTGGCAGAGGTTTAGCTAACCTGCCCTGGAGCTACAACATGCAAGAGATCCCACAGCACATCCATAACTACTTTGCAATATTTCACAGACCTTAGGGGAATAAAGCTTTTCCTCATAGAATCACAGAATGTTAGGGGTTGAAAGGGACCTCTAGAGATCAGCTTGTCCAACCCCTGAGCCAAAGCAGGATCATCCAGGACAGGTAACACAGGACTGCATTCAGGTGGCTTTTGAAAGTCTCCAGAGCAGGGGACTCCATGACTTCTCAATGCAGCCTGTGCCTCACATGAAAGAAGTTTCTCCTCGTGTTGAGGTGGAACCTCCTATCTTCTAGCTTATCCCTGTTTATCCTTATCCTGTTACTTGGCACGGCTGAAAAGAGACTGGCCTCTTCCTCTTGACACCCACCCCTCAGATGTTTAAGACATTAATATCTCTCTCAGCCATCTCTTCTCTTCTCCAGACTAAACAGCTCCAGTTCTCTCAGCCTTTCCTCAGAGGGCAATGTTCAAGTCCCCTCATCATCCTCGTAGCTCTCAGCTGGACTCTTTCCAGTAGACCCCTGTCTCTCTTGAACTGGAGAGCCCAGAACTGGACACAGTATTCCAGGTGTTGTCTCACCAGGGCAAAGCAGAAGGGGAGGAGAACTGCTGAACCCACTTTTCATGGTGCAAATTTTTATTCTACTTATTCTCAGTGACAGACTGAGCTGTATTTTCCCCCTTTCACACGTGCTAAGTAGTCTCCAGGACTTCTTGTTCCATGCAGGAGGATTACTACCAGTTTTCATCCAAAGAAAGAACTAGTTGTGTGAAATCATGTCATGGTTTACCCTATTCTGGAAGGATTGCAGCTAATGAAAACCATCAGCTCCTGGAAACTGTTCTTCAAAAGCTGTGATAAAAATATATATAACTATGCTTTGTCTTAGTGCCCAACATGATAAACCAAGCGAGACATACTCCCGTTGTATACGATTACAAAGAGGTAATGGCTGTTACTTTTACCCTCACGTGTTCTTCTCACCTTTAAAGTAGAGAATGAGTTGCCTGCCATTGCTGTTAATCCTCACATGGCTCTGTATGTGTGTGTTACAGGTCAGATCACACTACCAGTACTCTGCATAAATGGTGTTTCAAATAAACTAGAAAGCTGGAAATAAGATTTCAGTGTCAGCCCATGAGCAGTAGCCTGCTGTGTGAGAACAGAGGCCAGCTCTGTAGACATAGCAGTCGTGTGGTGTGGAAGCAGAGGCCAAGCTTTCCCAATCTGTTCCTCCCTCCCTGAGCACAGAAATGTGACATCCTCAGAGCCTTTTGTTCTCCAGGCTGAGCACCCCCCAACTCCCTCAGCCTGTTTCTGTAGCAGAGGTGCTCCTCCAGACCCACCCCATCAGGTCCATTTCCTTCCTGTATTGATGGCTCCATAACTGGACGCGGCACTCCAGGTGAGCTACCACTCTTTCCTTTATCCTGAAGCTTTTTCTCATTAGAAAAGTTTGATTTCTAAAAGCATTTATTTAATGTCTAAAATGCGAGTTCTTATAGAGATTTTTCCCCGAAATTTATTATAGAAGGAAGTAATGAATGAACAGCTGCTTCAGTATTCTTTAATAAATATAACAGATGATGACCCGCTCCCCTCAGATATCGCCTCTAATCAAGCCCTGTGTACTCCTCATAGGAAAGTGAATTGAAGTAATCATTAGAACAGCATTTTGCAGCAGATTGTCCTGTTAAATAGAAAAATTGTCCTCAAGCCTGCAAAAGCACTAAGCCTGGCCCTTCATCCCTATTTTGAAAGGTCATTTTGATTAGTGTAGGCAAAATTGGAAAGTAAATGCTTTTTCAGTGGATGGTGACTATTGGCTTCTAACGGCCGAGTGACCTGATGTTTTGGAAGTGTAAAGCACGCTCAGGTTCTGCTGAACTCAACAGGCATCACTAATTCCTGACAATCAGACCATGAGTTTCCTCATTTTCTTAATTCTCCTTTCACCACCCCCTCTTTTTTGCTATGGTAATGTAACAGCCTTTTCAACCAAGAAACCTCATTTTTGACTGGTAATACTTACGAGATCTTGCTTACCAGTGGCTTTCATCCCCAGGTTGTATACTGAGCAAACAGCAATGCTCCCTTTGAATTATTCAAAAATGAATTATGTTTCAGACTAAGAGCATCAGAGGTCCCTTTCAGCATCAACCACAGTCCATTCCCAGTCCAGCTGAAATTATTCACCAATGCAGTGTCCTAAACCATTATGAGTCCCGTTTTGACAAGCCTGTGATAGAGACCAAGGAGCACAGATATAAGCAGAAAGCACAGTTCACCTCTGGACTCTGCATATCGTGATAACAAGTTTGCACAACTTATTACACAACTCATCATTATAGAGGTAAGGCAGAATGCTTCAGAACAGGAGTATCCAGAAAGAAAGTCCAGGAGCAAGGAGAAAGTATGTAATATAAGGAAAACCCTTCCAAATCAAACATTTTTCAAACTCACAGTCCACCACATAAAATCCATTGTTGGCAGCAGCAATCCACAGGCAGAGAGGGAAAAGCACCTGTTGAGACAGGCAGCATAGCTCTAGCTCTCTCCAAGATAGCTCCATCTCCCTGTCAGGGGGCATCTGCAAGCTGTCTGTCCATGATACTGTGCTGCTGCTTTGACAGTTTCCTCCCTGAGGCAGAACCCCAGGCACCATTTGAAACAGAGTACCTGTTACCACTTAATCCAGATTCTCTGCCAGAGTTGCCTGCCTGTGGGAAGGCAAGCCAGGGAGTGTTTTCCTTCACACTCCCCCATGAAAATCTGGACATTGGCAGTCTCTCGCAGGGAGAAGGTATCATCCATACATCAACCTCAGTTCTTAGCACTTCAAGTCCACACTCAGATTTAGCCTAGAAAATCAAAGTTCTCAGATGCATCCATTTTACAACCTATTATCAAAAAATACTTACCTTCCTCAGGAAAAGAAAACCTCATTGTTAGCTATTTAGACAAATATTTGCTCAAATATAATGAGAGGATGGAATCAAGTGGGTGGGAAGAAGAAGAAGAAATTTCAGCTTCCTTAAATTATTATAATTTATTATGGTGTAAACAGTTTTAAACAAAGTACTTCTAAAATTAATTGCTATTATTTTAGATACGAAAGAACAACACACTGTCTTGAAACATATTATACTGAACCAGAACTTTTCTAGTCACAGAGAAGTAGTGTTTTAAGTAGCCTGGTGCTAGTTAAAGCATCATTTGCCATTAGCTTACAAATGCTAGTACATTTATTCATACCTGAGGTGTAGAAGAGCTACCTATGTAAAATACAATTATTATGCTCTACAGATAGATCAAATCTGACCCAACCTACAGTGAGGTTCATATCTGTGTAATAGCACACCTGAAAGAGTTTTACCAGTACAAAATTCTATGTAGCCATCCCAGACACATTAAAGATGTGAGCTCGAGGGCATTTTTGTCCTTTTAATAAGCTGTTCAGCTTCTCTGTGCAATGGATTTATGACTTCAACATATTAACTTGATTTTTTCATCCCCCTCACTTTTGACTTTCCTATTAATTTCATCTATAAAATGAGTTCTGTCAGAATGTATAGTACATGGAGTAGAAAAAAGCCCCCTGAAACCAGTGCTCCTCAGTGTTTACTTACCTTTGGGAAAAACAATTCATAGCATATGGAATGGGGGAGTTTTTTAAAAGGTAACATGATGGTCTGACACACAAATGATAGGTGCAATGAGAGAACCCGAGAGAGTAAGATCACTAAAACATGCCCAGTGTTTAGTGGGTTACTGATAATGGGAATAAATTCTTGCAATCTTTTATCTAAACTGTTTCATAAAATCACATTTAAAAAGATGAAAAATGATAACGTGCAAGCTTAAACCTGTATCGTTTAGTTTAGAAGTGTGTTTTCACACTCAGAATGCTTGGCTGGCAGGGACCTCCAGTGGTCATCTAGTCCATCCCTCCTGCTGAAGCAGGGCCATCCCGAGCCAGTTGCTCAGCACTGTATCCAGAGAGACTTTTTAATACCTCCAAGGATGGAAATTCCACAACACCCACAACCAACCTGTTCCAGCTCCTTTCTGTAGGCTCTTTGTTGCTTATTCCTACCAAAAAGAGCAATTCAAACATCAATTTCTCTTCAAATGTTTCTTCAAAACAGCAGTTTTTAAGGTTTTATAAAATATTAACGAGGTCTCATTTTTTCTTTTTGCTTGGGGGGCTGTTCTCAAAAAGGAGTTTCATACTGTGAGAACGAGGAAGAATGCAAACATACAATGAAGAGCTTAGCTTAAACATTACACTGAAGTGGCTCAGGGCATGCTTTCAAACTGGTAGAGATAGAATCAATTTTGAGAATGATTTATCTTTGAATAAGTCTGCCAGATAAATGAAAGTAAATATAAAGAAAGGAAAACAAATCTAGTGAAGACACACTGTCTCTGACCTAAAAGCTTGGGATGCAACTTTTATTTTCTTGCCTTTGCATATAGTCACTGGGGCTGCTTCAGCCCCTCGAGATCTTTTTTGAAGTGAGGGGTCCAGAACTGCCCCCAGTACTTGAGATGAGACCTCACCAGTGCTGAGGGTTTGAAGCAACATCGTTCGTACTCTGAACCCTTCACATTATTCTATGTGGCAACGTTTTCTATACAGCACTTGTATATCCAGCTCTGCACCACAGAAGCATGCCACGTAAACTGGATAAGATGAAATCATCCTCAGAAGAGACAGCAAAGTAGCCATTTGTTTGACTCAAGGATTGGAAATTTGATTGTGAAACTAGTGCAGTCTGCGATGCCTAAGCAATGCAACTGCTCCATAGTTCTCTCCCAGATGGGGCAAAATAGTCACCCAGGTGACACAGACCAGTTTTGCTGAGTTTCTCTTTACAAAACATCTCATCTGAGTGCTGTGTTCTATTGGCACACACGTCATAAACTACATTTGTCAGATGGTGGCAGTTATGATCTATGGCCTGGAAGAAATCAGATTATACAATGTTTTGCTGGGGCAAGATTTCAAGAGAAAATGTTCTGGATGGAGCACCTTTGACAAGCAACTCATTTTTACATGTTAATTCCCATGCTGAAGCATAAAACCTTAGATGGATTTGGAGTCAGACAAAAATGATCCCGTGTACTCTCTCCTACTCCAAGCCTATGCATATCACCAGCACTTGCATTCCTTTCACTGCTCTGGCATTTGAAATCACAGTGTCACAGTCTCACAGTAATGATGAGGCTGGAAAAGACCTTAGAGATCATCCAGTCCAACCTAAAACCAACCAAGAAACCCTAACATCTGACATCTAGCTCATGCAAGTCAGCACTTCATTGAGTCTAACCTTGAACACCACCAGAGATGGCGACTCGACCACCTGCATGGGCAGCCTCTGAATGAGAATTTCAGGGTGCAGAGAGGGGAGAAATTTGGTGAGGGCTGAAGGCACATTGCGGCATAGCAGAACACTGCCAACATCAGCAAATTACAAACTCACTGAAGATCCAATTGATTCTACACTTCCAATTTTATGGATGTTTTTTCAAAAGTACTCTTTTCCACTGCATAGGGAGTGGGGGGGGNAGATGAGACCTCACCAGTGCTGAGGGTTTGAAGCAACATCGTTCGTACTCTGAACCCTTCACATTATTCTATGTGGCAACGTTTTCTATACAGCACTTGTATATCCAGCTCTGCACCACAGAAGCATGCCACGTAAAGTGGATAAGATGAAATCATGCTCAGAAGAGACAGCAAAGTAGCCATTTGTTTGACTCAAGGATTGGTATTAGAAATTTGATTGTGAAACTAGTACAGTCTGTGATGCCTAAGCAATGCAACTGCTCCATAGTTCTCTCCCAGATGGGGCAAAATAGTCACCCAGGTGACACAGATTAGTTTTGCTGAGTTTCTCTTTACAAAACATCTCATCTGAGTGCTGTGTTCTATTGGCACACACGTCATAAACTACATTTGTCAGATGGTGGCAGTTATGATCTATGGCCTGGAAGAAATCAGATTATACAATGTTTTGCTGGGGCAAGATTTCAAGAGAAAATGTTCTGGATGGAGCACCTTTGACAAGCAACTCATTTTTACATGTTAATTCCCATGCTGAAGCATAAAACCTTAGATGGATTTGGAGTCAGACAAAAATGATCCCGTGTACTCTCTCCTACTCCAAGCCTATGCATATCACCAGCACTTGCATTCCTTTCACTGCTCTGGCATTTGAAATCACAGTGTCACAGTCTCACAGTAATGATGAGGCTGGAAAAGACCTTAGAGATCATCCAGTCCAACCTAAAACCAACCAAGAAACCCTAACATCTGACATCTAGCTCATGCAAGTCAGCACTTCATTGAGTCTAACCTTGAACACCACCAGAGATGGCGACTCGACCACCTGCATGGGCAGCCTCTGAATGAGAATTTCAGGGTGCAGAGAGGGGAGAAATTTGGTGAGGGCTGAAGGCACATTGCGGCATAGCAGAACACTGCCAACATCAGCAAATTACAAACTCACTGAAGATCCAATTGATTCTACACTTCCAATTTTATGGATGTTTTTTCAAAAGTACTCTTTTCCACTGCATAGGGAGTGGGGGGGGAAGGAACCATAGAATCATGGAATTGGCATGAAGTTTGGAAAAGCCTTTCAAGATCATCAAGTCCAACCATCTGCTCTACAACCCCGAACTGCTAAATACCATGTCTACTCATGTTTCACCCCCTTGCCGATGCAAATCCCCCAGGCAATTGATCGTACTGAAGAGCCACTTGTTCTGCAGTTCAGTTAGAAGACCTAGTCACTTGTGGATTGAAAAGCTAAAAGTCTATAGATGCACATCTGATGGAGAGAAACCATCCTCAATCAACTGTGCTTTAACAATGTCCCTTTTCACGCTAATACAATTTACAGCATCACAAGGGGCAAACTGACAGAATTTCTCTAGTAAACGTCATCAAAAAAGCTGTAGAAAATCTATTTGCATCACTGAAGCAAGACTAGTGTGTCTGTGAGCAGGTGGTTCAAACTTTCAGCTGGCAAATTATGCATAGACATTTAAATGAGGTTTTATGTGGCGTGCTGTGATGAAGGGAGTATCTTCCAGCTGGGATGGAGACGGAATTGCTGGTAAACTTTATCAGTGTATTATGATGTAAAATTTATCGTATCACCACATCAGCGATTTGAAGACATTAGTATTTCTTTTACTGCTCAGCTGCTTCATCTGGATTCAGCTTACTGCTGAAGAACAGAGGTTCCTTGATTCCAGCTGCTTGTTTTTTCTCTCTGTTATGCTCCTGGATCAACTTCTGCTACTTGTAACACCACTCCTTCAAAACTTAGACGCAGAGAGTTCAAGCTCATTGACACTAAAGAGTTTGGTATTTACTTTTAATCTCAATTGTTTGTTTTGAATGTTTCAGGTTTAGGAGAGAAGAATTTTAACCCATGGAAAATGAGTTAAAAGCCAAACATGAACTTGAGGTGCACTGGAGAGGTGTTACGTTCGGTCCCTTATCTTCCATTCATCCCTTTCTCCCACTTCCTTTTTTATGATTTACCTCACTTGCTTCACTTCCCAGCCACTTTCTGACATACTTCTAATTGAAATGCTAACTTTCCCTGAGAGCAGAGGTAGGTTAGGATGCAAAAAGGCTTCACTGAACCAGGAAGACGCAGTCAGGAAACCTCCAAAATGAAAAGAATACAGTTATTTGTTGGATAAACCTATAACATGAGGGCAATCAGTGACTATTTCTTTAATATCTAATTTATGTCTATGGGTGATTTACACAATTAATAGCAGATGCTGTCCAAAGCATCACATCACGGAATGTTACCAATTGGAAGGGACCTCTGTAGATCATCTAGTCCAAACCCCAGCTAGAGCGGGTTGTCCTAGAGCAGATCACACAGGATGTGTGATTTCCATGCGGGTTTTGAATGTCTCCAGAGGAGAATCCACCACCTTTCGGGGCAGACTGACCCAGTGCTCTGACACCATCACCATAAAAAGAGCTCTCCTGTTCAGATTGAACATCCTATGTTCCAATTCATGCCCACTGTCCTATTGCTGGGCACCACCAAGAGCCTGTTCCCATCACCCTAATGTGCACCCTGTAGACACTTAGAAGTATTTATGAGATCTCCCATCAGTGTCCTCCTCTCCAGGCTAAACAGACCCAGCTTTCACAGTCTTTCCTCAAAAGGAAGATGCTTCATGTAAGGATAACACATAAAAATATCAAACATGTATAATAATCTAGCAACAATACCCACACTAATACAGCAGAACTTCATCCAAAGCCTCACGTCCCATTGCCTGTATTATTCCAGCAGAACATTAGTGCCCCTGGGACACACACCCGAGAGCATTCAAAGGTAAACTTTACAGATTATTAATATTCTTCTCTGCTGCAGTTAAATGTCAAAACTTACTGATCCACCAGCTTGGAAAAAATCAGAGGCTGGGAGAACACTGTACGCACCCTCATCGGTTCTGTTAGATGCTTTGAAACACACAGACTACACAGAAAACACATTGCAAGCAGTGAAACCTGTTGCAGACCTCAGCAGGTGAAACTCGGTGCCTTTATTCATGAATTTATTAGATATTTTATGAGTCAGCATTGTGCTACCATGCAACTCATCCTCTTCTTTCTCATTTCACTCCCTTGCAAGGAAAACAGGAATTTTAGGGATGAACTTAATGGAATACTGTTGCATGTTCTGATCTCTCTTGGATTTTGGAGGGGCTCTTATTTGGTCAGTAAACAGGCAGACCGATGCCCATTTCATCCTGGTACTAAAGGTGCCACCCACAGAGCACCTTTTGCTGTCCCCTCTGACACAAAGTTGTCCCATAGCTAATGTGAAGACCCTTCTGATCACCAGAGCTACCTTTGTTTTTATTAACTGACTGAAATAGTCAGGTGAGTTTTAACACAGTGGGGGTGTTTGGGTACTTCAGTTTGGTTACTGATCTTTAATCAGACCTCACTTGTGCAATCCTGTAATCTTCCAACTGAAAATAAAGGCAGCTACCTCAGCCATTCAGCTGGTTTGCCAGAGCTGTTGGAGAACTGCGTTGAGGCCAAATATTCTCAGTCAATGGGAGCTGACTGATTCAGCTGTATTTATGAAAAGCATGAATTTAGAAGTAAACACCTGGACTTACCAGAAACTGAGCTGTAGCTGGATGTTCTGCTGGTAAATTCCTTTCAATTGGTTTTGTGAATTAGAAGAGCACTAAACTGCAACTACAATGGAATCATAGAATCATTAGGGATCAGAAGGCACCTCAAAGGATTATCCAGTCCAATCCCTCTGCCACAGCAGGATATAGGGTCCTAGTTCACAAAAAGGACTGCCCTGGACGGATACAGGTCCTTCCTATCACCATCACCTTGAGAAAATGGAAGCACTGGAGAGAAGGATGATAATCACAGGATCAGAATCACAGAACCACAGAATCACAGTTAGGGGTCTCTCACATCCCGACCCCAAGAAAAGGGATTCATGGATTCACTTGAGGCTGAATTAAGAAGACTTACTCCGTAGGTAGGTGTGAAAGTCAAAGTTCATCAGATACAGAACTCCTAATAGCACAGAGAAAGCAGGGGGGAGGAGGAGGGAGGAAGGAGACAGGAAAGGAATGAGGACTCAGTCCCAGATCCCCCCTCTACAATGCAGAGACAAGTTTTTTGGTGTCTTCACCAGCCTCTCGTCCTGACTGCAGGCTGGAAGGGGCTGATGGTAAAAGCTGCAGCACCATTCCAGTCTCTCTCCTTTTATATTCACTACCAGCTGGTGTTTTTCTTCTCCCCAAAGTATGGGGAATCTTGCAGATGAAACTCTGTTAAAGTGAGTCCAAGAGGGAGGAAAGCTTCTCATGTTCTCAGGCTCTGAAGATTCTGTTGCCATACAAAGCATCGCTAGGTGCAGGGTTCATCCTACTACCCTGTTCAGGGGTCATCTGCCCTCTGCTGACAACTGTTTCAACATAATCAAAGTTTGACAGGGTCTCCAGAGCAGGAGACCCCACAGCCTCTCTGGGCAGCCTGTGTTCTGTCACCCTCACTACAATGTTTTTCCTCATATTTGCATGAAACCTCCTCTGTTCCAACTTCTCCCCACTGCCCCTTGTCCCACCACTGGACATCACTGAGCAGAGCCTGGCTACATCCTCCTGACACTCAGCCTTTCCATCCTTGTAAACATTAGTGAGGTAACCCCTCTGTCTGCTCTTCTCCCAGTTGAAGAGACCCAGCTCTCATCCTTTCTTCATCAGGGAGATGCTCCACAACCTTCATCATCCCCGTGGCTCTGTGCTGGGCTCTTTCCAGCAGTTCCCTGTACTTCTGGAACTGAGGGGCCCAGAAATGAACACAGTACTCCAGATGCAGTCTCACCAGGGCAGAGTAAAGGAGGAAGAGAACCTCTCTAGACATACTAAGCACAGCTCTTGTAATGCACACCAGGATGCATGATCTCATAACATGATTGCAGACACATCAGCTGATTTCATCCTGTTTCCCCTCAGGCAGCATGGGGGGTTTCCTTTATCCTCAGCCTCTATGGCTCCTTGTGGAAAGGAGCTGGGCCTAATCATGACTGAAAACTTCTGCATTTGTTTGAAACAAGATATTGTAATCAACTTTGAAACCACAAAAGGAAGAGCAGCTTCACTGTGGTTTCATGAGGAAAGCATTGGTCGTATTCACGGCGAGCGGTGGGGGCATCCCGATGGAGACAGGAGGCATTTAATGCCAACCCCCCCTTGTTAGTGTGTACAAGACCAAGTGATTTCCCATTCACCACAGCTACAGTGGAATTAGCTGTCTGAGAACAATTTAAACTGTATCCCCTACTTAATTGCTAATAAATAAATAAATAAACTCCACTTCCAGGGCAAACCGTCCTCAATACCAACGGTTTAACCAGCACCAAAGCTTTTAAGCGTTCCTTTTTATTCACATTTTATCCTCAACAATAATTCTGTGGGGTTTGATGCTGACAAAAGCTTGAGACACAGGCAGTGGGAGCAGGCATCTCCTGTGCTGTGTTGAGTGACACCAGCTAAGCGCAGAGCAGCAATCAGCTTTCCTTGTTGCTGCTATTCTGAGTCTGGACAAGAGACTGCCTGTAGCTGATGCCATGGGGCTGTGTAATGTGTCTCTGTCTGAGTATATTAAAAGGCATTGCAGAAAGATGCTATTTGCAATGCTTTGAGCTAGCACAGCCTGCTGCAAACCCTGACAACAGCTGGCCCACGGATTTTAAAAGTGCTGTCTCCACTGTGTTCTTCCCAGTGTGAATGGGAAATGACAAACATTAAAAGCCCATTGAGACGCCCAGCCTGTGCACTTTTCTTTAGCTCACAGTGCAGACCATTACTCCTTGAATTTTGTAATGTTTTCTGAAGATGCAGCACAAACCATGACAGTGATTGATGTCAATCAGACAGGGTCAGGGCTCTTCAAACCAAAAAGCAGCTCTTTCTTTTCCTAAGAAGCCGTGTGCTGCCCAAGCGCCTCAGCCACACATGTGGCAAGACGTGTGAATTCTCTTACCTCAAGCTGTTAAGGACCAGCTGGTTGAAAAAAGGTTTGGAAAACTTCCCAGTTTTCCATTTCCTCTTTGACTCCCCACGGAGTGAGAAGGCAAAGAAGATTTGTCACTTGTGAGGTGACTCCTCTGTAGGAACTTTGTCTCTGTAGGAACTTTGTCTCTGTGTGAGCTGTGTTCCCCTATTGTACCCAACTCTCTGTCCTGTCTTTCCAAGTACTTGCTCATTAGTTCCTAGTTAATAATCAGACAGGTGTCTGTATTGTATTTTCAGCAGCTCACTGCCAAGTATTCACCTTCTGGGCAGAGTTAAGGGAGTCTAAAAGACTTTGCTATTTGAACAGCAACAACATTTGTAGAGCTGTTCTCTTGGACACAAGTTTTCAGGACATTTCAAAGAATCTATGATCTCTGTAAAAGTGTTCCTTCATTAAATAAAACTGAAATCAGGTTGAAAAGGTATTAGGGCAAACACACAGGCAAAATGAAGCAGCGTACACGGAAGGTTTAAACCCTTTAGTCGATCTCACCTATCTTGTGTGTCAGAGTTCTGGACTGTGATGTCGTAATTCCCAACTGTGAAGTCCCAATCTCCAAACTGGGTGGGTGTGTCTATCTGTTTGAGAGTAGGAAAGCTGTGCTGAGGTACCCGGACAGGCAGGATTGGTGGTCTGAGGTCAATGGATTTGGTCCAAAGAAGAGCAACAAAGCTGGTGAAGGGTCTGAAGGACAGGTCTGGTGAGGAGCAGCTTGGGGAGCTGGTATTGTTTAGGCTGGAGAACAGGAGGCTGAGGGGAAACCTTATTGCTCTTTACAGCTATCAGAAAGGAGATTGTAGAGACATGGGGGTCATCTCTTCTCCAAAGTCACTAGCAACAGGAGAAGAGGAAATTATCACAAGTTCTGCCGGGGGAGGGTTAGGTTGGACATCCCCTGCCAGAGTGGTCGTGGGGAAGGTGGAGTCACATCCCTGGAGAGGTTCAAATGTAGTGCAGATGTCGCCATAGGGAACAGGGTTTAATGGACAGGGTGGGGATGGGTGGACTGTTTGATTTAGTGATTTTGGAGGTCTCTTCCAACCTTAATGGTTCTATGATTCCATGATTCTATGACTTTAAGAGGACCAGCAACAGCAAAAAGTCAAAGCACTTTGTTGCAGTAAATATTTTCTAGAACCTGCATCCGAACTGAAGTTGTTTGCAGAACAGACTGAAATGAGTACCCATTACTGAATAAGAGCTAGGATATATTCTACTTTCTAAACATATATTAGCAGCACTCATTTACTCCTGAATATCTGTTGAATAAATAACTTCCCAGAAATAGCAGATGGCTATTTTTCATATTACCTAGTCTCATTATTTCCAGTGAAAAAAACAACCTCATTATATGTTTTCCACTGCCTTTCTGAAAAGGCCTGGGTTCTCCTATTCTCTGACAAACTGCTATGGAAGCAAAATACACAGACCAGATCTGACCTCCAAAAACTAATATAATGAGGAAAGAAAATGGCTTGAGTTTGATTGAAAGCTTATTGGCTTATGGAAAATATTGCGATAAGTAGCCCATGATGGACAGAGAGTCGGGCTGTTTGGATCATTAAAACCTGACTGATGATAAATTATTCAATTTCAGATCCAAAGGAAGCAGAGTAATATTTTCTCTCATGAAAGCAGTTATGCTCTGCTCTTGCCATATAGAGAGCTACAGAATTTTTAGGAAAAGCAGGCAAGTCTGGCAAATCAAAAGCCAGTGCTGGGTGGTGAGGGATAGATTATTTAGAATGTTAACCAAGCGTGAAATCCTATTAATAATTGTTCCATGTTGGTTTTGAGCCTTGCTGATCAATCGTCATCGTGTCTGTAGGATCGTGCTGCTCCTTCTGGACAGAACTTATCCTCACATTCCCAGTATCAAGATAAAAATTATTCCTTTTCTATGCATCCATGTTGGTGAACCACAACAAAGAAGGATAGGTAGAACAGAGTGAAGCACTGCGTGAATTGACTTTGCTGCTGCATTTAAATCTTGACTTAGAGGAGATTTGTATTTGTGGTATTAGTCAGCTCCAAATCTTTGCACTGAAACTCCATAATACGTTACTGCTATTCGACTTGCTGGCCTTTTCTTCTACATGTTTAAGCTTTGAACACTGTGTTAAACACCGTATCTTCTTGACTACAAGTACCATAGCTTCTTGTTGTTATTGATCTGGTCTACGCAACCAACAAACTAAATATCTCTGTTCTCTTTATGAACTACTTGACTTTCCAGTAGTTCTCAAACAGTAAGATCTGACTCAAACTCTCTTCGTCCAGCCCCCATGTCCAGAGGAGGCCACAAAAATGCTCAGAGGGCTGGAACACCTCTCTTAGAGAGATGGGGTTGTTCAGCCTGAAGAGAAGACTCTGGGGGCACCTGACAGTGACCTTCCAACCCCTGAAAGGGGCTGTCAGAAGGCTGGGTGGGTGAGGGGTGAGTTGTCAGGAGGATGGAGCCAGGCTCTTCTCAAGGGCATCTGGGGATAGGACAAGGGGCATTGGGTGCCAGCTGGAACAGAGGAGGTTCCCTCTCAATATCAGCAGGGACTTCTTCCCAGGGAGGGTCCCGGAGCACTGGCACAGGCTGCCCAGGGGGGTTGTGGAGTCTTCTCTGCAACCATTCCAGCCCCGCCTGGCTGTGTTCCTGTGCCACGGGGTCTGGGTGACCCTGCTGTGGCAGAGGGGTTGGACTGGGTGATCTTTCGAGGTCCCTTCCAATGCCTAAGGGTTCTGTGATTTAATGTAGTTCTTATGCTAAAACTATTCCACTATGTTATCTCCAGACATTATTGAAACCACTTACCAGGAGAAAAATTTACTGGGAGCAAAAAAGGTAAACAAGGATAAAAAAGTCTTGCCTCCTGATGTTTAAATAAATCTGTAAATCCAATCTTCTTCATAAGGTGGCTTGTTTGAAGTTTGGAAGCCTGGAAGGGAGCCGAGTTTGTTCCAATATCTGGTGATTTCTTTTTCTAGTCATTAGATCCCTGTGTTTGCAATCATTTCTCATGTAGTGCCATTTCTTGTCAGACCACCCATCATGATTTAATTTTGTCTGCTGAGAAAAGTGAGGCAGTTTACTCTTCCTCAGTGAGGCAGTTCACTCTTCTGCAGTGACGCAGCCATACATCACAAGTTCTTTTTAAATCCTGATACAGTCACAAGTTATGCAGTCCTTAACATTTATTACAATAAAAAATTAAGGAGACTAAAAGTCCTCCTTTTTTTTGTTTAAATTACTTAAAATCCTTTTTAAAGGACTAAAAGTCCTCCTTCTTTTTGTTTAAATTACTCTTTTTATTGTTCTTATAAAATGTTTCCAGGAAACTGAACACTCTTTTATATGGAATATGGAGAAAACCTTGTTAACTTGCACCTTGCCAAGTTATCTTGACGAGCAAAATTCAACCATGTTGACTTCCAAACCCTCACTTGAATTTACAAGCTGTTCTATTGCGTTAAGAAGTGCATAAGGATGATCCGTGACAGATTTCTAGACATGTGCTATACAACTGTAGAATCTTTTAGGTGGAAAATTGCCTGTAAACGTTTGCTATATACCATACAATCCAAACATCAGTGAATACAGGAGGATCCTTGTAACAAGCTATCAGAAAAGCATTGTAAGTAAACACTTTTCCTTGCCCGCTTTACAGACCTGAACATGATTTGGTGTAAGTGGCCTAACTCTCAGTCAATAGCAGTCTGAGGAATAGATCGATCAGGTGTTACAATTGTCAAGGGAAAAGGTGGTGTGTTTTCACTTTTAATTGTCATGACTGATGCTAAACTAGCATAATAATAATAAATAATAAATAATAATAAAAACAATTAAAAATAATGAATAATAAATAATACTAAATCATAATAAGTAATAATAAAATACACTCTGCTGCTTCTTTTGTTCTTTTTTAAATGGATGATATAACATGTTAGACTTGACATCAGGAAAAGGTTTTTCCCTGACAGAGTGATCCAGTGATCCGGGTTTGGAAGGGGCTGCCCACAGAGGTGGTCGGGTCACTGTCCCTGGAGGTGTTCAGTGTCAGGCTGGATGAAGTGCTGAGTGGCATGAGCTAGATGGCAGATGTTAGGGTTACTGGGTTGGTTTTAGGTTGGACTGCATGATCTTTAAGGTCTTTTCCAGCCTCATCATTGCTGGGATACTGGGATACTGTGACTTTTGACTTGAAAAAACACGCCTTGCAAACAAGAAAATCAGGACTTCTGCAGTACTGGCTGAGCAATACCTTCTGAATACCTGATCTACGTGCCTGGGTTTTAAACATACAATAAGGCTGTGTCAAAGAACTTAAAGGATTTTGTTCTGAAACGGTTACAGCTGTCCTAGAAACATCTTTCATATCTAGTTAAGAGAATCAAACAGATAAAAAAATGCTAACAGAAAGTGTGATGTGAATGAGCTGGTGATGAATGCGGTGCTTTTCACACATTACAGCCTGCAGCCGCATTCCCTACAGGACACCCCACAGTTGAGATTTAAATGCTCTCCTGTACATGTGATCAGCCTCAGTTTGTCACTTGAAGGAAAAGCTGTCAAGATGCCATTAGATTAAGTTCTTTATTCTAAACTACAAGACAGAAATGCTTCAAATAATATGGTTATCAGACAAAGTGAACTTATACCTTAATAGAGAGTGATGTAAATAAAATATCCCACAGTACAAAGCATTGCAATGGGACAATGAAGCCAATACCGGTTAATTCCCTCCTTCAGAAAAGCATTAACTTAGACAGACAATAAAAAGAAAAGCCCACAGCAGCCACAAAGAAAACAATTCATTTTCCAGACACATTCCTTGACAAACTCACAGTTCTGCAAAGAGCTCTCCGGTGTCTTGGTGTTTCTCCTTTGCCCAATGGTCAAACTGGTGCAGGACCCAAGGAAGGTGGGGGTGCAGGACTCAAGGAAGGTGAGGGTGCAGGAACAGACAGGATGATTCACAGGAGTGATGAAAAACATTTCATAGCAATGTAAATATTATGAGACATTTCAGTTGTCCACTCTGATGGGCTCTCCTGGGGGGTTCCCCACTTGTCCATGGACCAGGACTTTATGACACCACAGCAGGACCAGTCTCCATCTCCCCACCATTCTGCCCAACCATGGGTCCCACTACCCATAACCTCACATCTTAATCCAGCCTTCTCATGTCTCTGTTCTCAGGTAGGTGCCCAATATGTGGGGCTGAGGATGCTCTGAAGCCCTCCAGCTGCCCTGTTCTTTACTGGAACCATGGGATAGGTGCTGCTGGTGAAGAACCCGAAATGCTTCTGGTGCCCTGACTCTAAGAAGCTGCCAGCCCTTGCTGAGCTCTGACAGTTGTCATGATAGGGCAATGTGATTCCTCCCTGTCTGAAGAGTAGTTCATTCCCAGCAAGTCCTTAAGTTAGGGCTGGTGAGGAACAACTGAAGGAACCGGAGTTGTTTACCCTGGAGAAAAGGAGATTGAGAGGAGCCGTTGTTGCTGTGTACAACTACCTGAGAGGAGGGTGTAGAGAGGTGGCGGCCGGTCTCTTATCCAAAGACACCAGAGATAGGACAAGATGAAATGGCCTCAAGTTGTGCACAGGGAGATTTATATTGAACATCAGGAAAAAACAGCTTCACTGAAAGAGTAGTCAGGGATTAGAATAGGGAACCATGGCCCAGGGAGATGGTGGAGTTGCCATCCCTGGACATGTTCAAAAACCACGTGTAGATGTGGCACTAGGAAACACAGTTTAGTGGTCAGAGTGGAGTTGGGTAGGCAGTTTCCATACTTGCTGTCCACAGTAAAGTACTTCTGGGGCAGGCAGAGTGCATGCTTCCCTTTTGCTGGTTCGGTGACTTAACCATACTAGATCCTTCTGAAGGCATCATCACACTTCATTTCCTTATAAAGGCACAGGAGTCTGACCTTTCTTAGGTAGAAACTTCAAGAAAGCAGTTTAGCCTGGACAAAAATAGCTATTTTCTAATCTTGCATTGCATCTTTATTTATAATTTTATCTTGAAGATCGAACAAAAGCAATGCATTTTTTGAAATGGTCATATTTTCAGCTCTGTAAGCGTGAGGGCTATGCAGATATACCCTGACCTTGACTATCAGCTGAAATGCAATTCCTGGGATATTGGTGTTGTTGTGAATGCATGCCCTCTACCCCTTTTGGTTTTTGACTTCAGGACAGTGCTAAATTTTTTGTTGTGATTATAGTTCTTTAACTGCTGCACTCTTCGTTGTTGATCCTAAAATAATGTCCCAGACTTTGGAGCCCTAGCCATAACCTTTTCTTTTAAACAAATTTGAATAGTCCCGTTCCTTTTCTTTTCCTGCTCAGAATGTTGATTCTGAAGGTAGTGACAAGAACATTTCCCTGCAGAAAGAAATCCTAAGAAGGGAGATTAGATTTCAAGATCAGGCTACTGTAGATTAGCAATTAGGGGCTTATGGGTTTACAACATAATCAGTGTGCAAGGATTTGTATGTTCCCCTGTTAAAGGAGTTGTTTTAGGAGGAAGAGTGGAGCTGACCGTCTTCAATTATTCAGAAATATCTTCGGCAACTTTACCTGCAACCTTCATAAGGAAGAAATTAACCAATGGTCTCTGCAGAGCAAAGGGCAAACGCATTTCCAGTGGGGTAGCATTCTTTGCCCAGAAGTCATTCTGTTAACTGAACCGTAAGCTGGGTCACTGATTGAATAGTTTCAGGTCAATCTCAATAAGATCACTTCTTGATTGTCATGGGGTAGAGAGGAAAAAACCAGTTTCTATCACATCTCTGTTCCCTTCTCCTTTCTTTTCAGTGTTGTAACGATAGGTTAAGACTGGATTGCCAAGCCAAGGTCAATGGTCTTGCTTCAACAAGAAGTACCAGGTCCTGCACTTGGGCCACAACAACCTCCTGCAGTGCTACAGGCTTGGAGAAGAGCACCTGGAGAGCTGTCTGACAGCGAGAGACTTGGGGGTGAAGTCTCTTTTCTGTGTTAGGATTTGGACATTATTTCGTCTCAGTTGTATAAGAACATAGGACTCATCTCTGCGTGTCTCTGTGTGTGTATGTGCTCATGTCAGGGTTTTTTCTGCCACTTGAATTCCTTACATTGGTCTTTATGTTGGGTGAATTAAAAGTCTTGCTGATTTTTTTCCCCCAATTGTGTTTTGGTTTTGCCTGCAATTCATAAGTGATTTTTTTGAACCTTGTCTGTATATTTTTTTCCAGCTCATTACCACATTAACTAAATTAATTGCTTTAAGTTCGTCACAGGTGTTTTAAACCCCTGACAGAGAGCAAAAATAAACATTTTACTCCAGGAACATAATTGTGTTTTCCAGATACCACACAGATTGATGAACCTCTGAGCCACCTGTCTAGAGCTGAGTTTCCTGTGGTGATACCATTACTGTCTTGTCACTGGCAGTGCAGTTTTTCCTTGAGACTCCTGGAGGGCTCCATAAAAGCTCACACTCCTACTTGTACTTCAGAGATCACTAATTTGCTTGGCTTTGCATGCTGATGCGGTGGCATCAGTGTGGAAGCTGAAGGCTGTTAGTAATCAGGGCACTCATACAGGGTACCTGGGTGGCCTGTGCTGTGGGCATGAAGTTGTTAGACTGGGATGGGCTCACAGGGACAGACCTCACAGGCATATAGCAGCATAAAGGCCGTGATTCCCAGCAGGTATTTGCAGCCTGAATCCACCCCTCTGCGCACATCTTTACCCACCTTAACTTGCTCAATTGCGTTTACCTCTCTTAATCTGGAGTTCTTGTTAGTTCGTTAAGAATTGCTGTTTCACATCCATTTTCAATGGTGAAGGACTGGATTTTTGTTAGAACAAGGATTCTGTTCCCCGATTAGATGTATGCCAGTGGCAGATATATCTGTCCCTGAGGGACTTAGATGAGACACGCTATTCATTTCTGAGCTCCGCGATGATAGACTGCAGCCCCAATTAGGCTGAGGCATTCAGTTGTATTTTGTGTACACTCTTCAAGGACAGCCTGAAATACCTTCTGCTCTTGATTCTGTTGAATATATGGTTTTGAAATTGATTTATAAATTTAATTTCTTCAGTGCAGCGCTATCCTTCTGTCACAGAGAGGCAAATATTTTTCAGAACGAGTTTATGTAGGGGGTTAAATCTACCTCAGACATTTGTGAAGTGACTCTCTTTATGCTGGATAGAAATAAACATTTATTATGTGTTGATGATAGAAACACATTTATTCTGTGCTTATTATGCTACAGATACATGCTTAGCATTGTAGGAGTCTGCTCCCCCTCCTCCAAAGACAGATACAGCTTTGACATGAAGTCAATGGAAATCTAACAATGCTTTTGGTATTATATTAATAAATCCTGTATAAAATGCATTAAAAAAAGACCTTTCCACTGAAAAACCACTGATGTTTCTCAGACCTGTGTTTTGCCACATAACTACTGTAGAAAATAAACCTTCAGCCTGGAGAAGAGACAGCTGAAATGCACACTGCTGGACACTCTATGATCACCGGTGCCAACGTGTAACGTCTAGGGCATGAGTGCTGTTTGACATTAGCTACTGTAAGCTAGAAGTAAACTGCAAAGCAAACCTGGCTATCGTAGCTGTGTTTTCATTTTTGAGAATGAACATTCACCAAAAGCTTGTATGACATTAACACGACACAACATGGTGCTTCTGAAACTGTGAGGGAAGAGAAGGGAAATAAATTCATTAACTTGGAGGAAGAGGACCTCCAATTATTCTTTGTTTTTACTTCATCCCATTTGCATTTCTACTGAATTTCTGATTATCTTTCCCCAAGTTCTGCTTCTACTTCTTTTCTTTCCAGTTAGACTGACTTGAAACTTTCAGACCCATGATTTAGACTTGTGTCAGCTGGAACACTTCCTTCTCAAGCAGCAGAAATACTCTGTGTTATTCTTTACGGTTGGAAGGATAGAACCATAAAATCACACCCCTTTCCTGTATTTTCCATTTTTGATTCAGCTGTGAAGTATTTAAAACTCATAAGGAAAATATTTTACATTATATATTAACAGTTGATTCCGGATGAGTTGAATTCTTGGCTTGAAGACACACAGAGGGAAAGAAAAGAGCAGAACTGGTTATTTTAGCATGAAGTCATTTCACTAGGACTACTGGATTGGTTTAGAACTCCAGGATTGAGGGTGTTTTACTGTGCAGTCATTCATGATACAGCTGCAGGATAAACTATTTTAACAGGGCATTGCTTTCCCTGTTGTCTGAAATGAAATAGAATTCTCAAGTGCAGTCTCTCATAGCGATGTGAAATAGCTTTTCTTCTTCCCTCATAACCATAATGCCATGTTTATGTTGTAATTCTCTTTGTGGGTTATGGAAGATGAGGAAGCACCTTCCCCAGTAACCTCAGATCTTGCAATTTGTATCTTTCAGGTCTTTTCCACAACTAAGATTTGGGGGGTTTGTTAGAAAGGTGGTGAAGTCTCCTGTACAGTTAGAATGCTCTCTCATGATTCTTCATTTTAGCTTTCCATGGGTTTCTCAAAAGACTCTTGTGAATTTACAACTTAGAATGTCTTTACCACAACCACAAATGAGGAAAGATGAGAGCTGTGTCTTCGTAAATCTCTCACTAAGATCTCTGAACTTGACAAATCCTACACTACACCAGACAAATCTGGTTTATAAATGTCCTCTTTATATTAAAATCTGCAGAGATTTATTCCTTAGGAATCCTTCCATTCTGAACTGCTTTCTGACTTCATGACTAGACTATGAGTATTTCAAAAACATTTTTGAAATTGCTTTAACTAGGGTATTTTTCATTGCTTTAACTAGGGTATTTCTCATCTTAATGAATGACTTAACACCTTACTACTAGGGCAGTAGTGTGATGATATTATTTATAATTATTGAGATAGCACCGAGCATAATTCTCACTTATGTGTTAATTATTCACATTATAATATTAATCATAGTAAAAATAAACACTAGCAACATGCCAGCTGTGTAGATCCATGGTAACAAAATCCTGTTATAAGCTACTGGACCTCAAAAAGTTCACTGAAAGGTAATAATAATTAATAATGTGAGATTATTAATAGATGACTGTAGCATTCACCTGATGGCAATGCAATACTCTTGGAGAGTAAGATTTGTGACTGAATTATTAATGTAATTAGCAGAGAGATAAAAGCATCTGGAAAGAAGAGAAAGAATATTGCATAGCCAGGCTCTTCTCAAGGTCATCTGGGGACAGGACAAGGGTTCCATATCAGTATCAGCAGGAACTTCTTCCCAGGCTACTCAGGGGGGTTGTGGACTCCCCTTCTCTGCAGAAGTTCCAGACCCGCCTGGCTGTGTTCCTGTGCGACTTGGTCTGGGTGATCCTTCTGTGGCAGAGGGGTTGGACTGGATGATCTTTCAAGGTCCCTTGCAATCCCTAAGGATTCTATGATTCTATGACTTATTTGCACTCCAGAATAACATCCAAAGAACTGATAACTTTGCAGCCATTAAAAACCAGATGTTATTCTAGATTTCTCACTCCCTAAATGATCCATAGGCTGATTTTTCATTATAAATTTTCATTTAAAGAAATCTTGACCTTGGCTGGTGCCTTTAAACAATTTTCCAAACAAACATAGAACTTCCCTTAAGCTGATTAATCAATATCAAGCTCTGCACAGCTTTAGGGTATCGTGTATTTTGTGTTGCCTACCTCAGTCCTAAATGCAGCAACCGCCACGGAGAGTTTTGTCAGAACCACCACTTGTTTCTGCTTTGGTTTGGTCTTTGTTTTGGACACGTGTATTGTCTGCTTTTGTACTCTTGTCAAGTATCCTATGCTGCAGCCTGCCTCTCAGCTCGGCGTTCCTCCCACCTATGTGTTGTCAGTTCTATAGGAAACAATGAGCACCTTAAAACAACTGAAACACGTCCAAAATTTATCTCATGGCACAAATATGGCAGCAGTCCAGCAGGAGAAGTAATGAGTGGCCAAGCTATTAAAGATTGCACCCCAAGACAGTGTTGAGTCTGTATAAACAATTGCAGTGGTGCCTTGTGCTTAACGTCTCTCCTTCAACCGTTGAGTGAGCTTGTATTTAGGTGCACACGTACGCACGTTCAGAGTGACTAAAAGCTCATAAAAAGAGTTTTCTGTATGTGATAACCCATTTTACTGGATGTCTTCATGGTACAAACACTAAAGTAAAGAACAAAAAAAACAAAGGCAAAAATGTCTAGACCACCACATACACTGAACTCTTGTGATGTGACCAAGAGGAACAGCTCTCCTAGGAGGACAGGCTGAGGGAGTTGGAGCTGGCCAGACTGGAATAGAAAAGGCTCCAGAGAGACCTGAAAGCAACCTGACAGGACCTGCAGGGGGCTACAAGAAGGCTGCAGAGGGACTGTTTACAAAGGCCTGGAGCGTTAGGATGAGTGGCACTGGTTTCACATTAGAGAAGGGAAGGCTGAAATGGGCTGTTAGGAAGAAGTTCTTTAGCAGGACGGCGGTTGAATGCTGTAACAGGTTACCCAGGGAGGGAGTTGAAGTTGCATCCCTGAAGCTCTTCAAGGTGAGGCTGGACAAGTCTCTGGGCAACCTGATATCCCTGGGATCAGTGCTGGGCCCAGTTCATGCATGAGGATATCAAAACTACCCTTAGTGAATTTGCAGATGACATCAAGTAGGGGAAGAGTGTCGATCTGATGGAGGGGAGGAAAAGAAAGAAAGATCTGGACAGGCATGGTCATTGGACACAGGATGAGGTTTAACAAGGTCAAGTGCAAGGTCCTACACTTTAGCCACAAGAACTCCCTGCAGCTACAGACTGGGAGATAAGTGGCTGGAGAGCAGCCTGGTGGAGAGGGACCTGGGAGTATTGGTGAACCAACAGCTAAATATGAGCCAGCAGTGTGCCAAGGTGAAAGGCCAGTGGCATCCTGGCTTGTATAAGGAATAGTGTGATCCAGTTTAGGATGTCCCTGGTTACTGCTGGGGGGTTGGACTAGCTGACCTTTGGAGGTCCCTTCTAACCCAGCCAGTCTATGAAATCTATTGACAATCAAATAATAATTGAGACACCTCTTCACAGGCCCATTAGTAGGTCTCCTTATGAATGACAAGGCATAGTGTTTGAGCAAGTTCTTAGCAGTCCCTGTCTTTCCAGAGGGAGTTACTTCCTTCCTTAAGTACATACACACAGAGAGATGTGAACTGCATACACAGTGCATGCACCTGTAGAATAGTATGTAAAACGGTGTCACTGCGTGCACACATGCCAGAATCCAAAGGAAGCAAACTTGTGACAAGGAACTTCAGGCACGAGCCCATTTCAGAGATAATTCAGGCATCAATAAATATTCATGCCCAGTAAAAAGAATGTTTGAGTGTAGATAAGTGAATACGACCACTCAAACCTTTAGTCTATCACCTTCAGAGGGAAAGAAGTCTGTAACTAGCTGCCAAGGAGCTATTCTTGCACATACTTTTTACTTTGAAAGCTTCACTTATTTTCTCTCCCTTCATTGTTGAAACACAAATAATGGGGATTGTTAAGTCAGTTCTATTTTAGTCTGGGGATGATGGCACATATCCACCTAGATTTTCACTGCATTTTAAGTCTGCCTGTTCGAAGTTGGTGACATTTCCTACTTGATGAGTAAACAGTGTCTGGAGGAGCAAACCTACTCCTTTCTGTGTCTTGTCCAGTCTGGTACTTCAGGTGGTCTAGAAAGATTGCTCAAGAGCCAATACTTGGTTACCCCAGACACTGGTGCTGTATTGTTAAAACATAGGTAGTTGTCAGTGAAAGGGTTGAAATTCCCTTAGGGGAATTTTGTATTAAATGATCAGGGAACTGAACTTCATGCCTTCTCATGACAATATTACTTGGTAGAGGGTCAGCCTCCTCTTTCCTCCAGCACTTGTTGTGCAGCCCCATTTTGTTTCTTGTCTTTAGAGCAGCTGAGAATCATCAAGCTGGGTGAAGAGAGACTAGGCCATAGTTGCAGAAGAAAAAGTTTTGAATATCTCAAAAGTAAGGCAGGAGCCCAGCAGAACACTCCTATCCTGCATCTGACCGGCGGCAGCAGCATCTCATGGATGACTCCACATTGTACCAGATAGTTTTTGTGTGTCAGGTATGCATCAGTTAATGCCTTACCCTGCTTGCTGCTGCTCAGGCACTGGAGCTGGCTGTCCAGACAAATCTCAGGCTGATAAGTAAATGTTTCATGAGCTTTACGTGGGTCAGAACAAATCAAATTAGTGTGTTTTCATAGAACATAGAAGGGTTCAGGTTGGAAGGGACCTCAAAGATTGTCCAGTTCCAACCCCCTGCTCTGAGCAGGGACACCCCCCCACTAGACCAGGCTGCTCAAGGCCCCAGCCAATCTGGCCTTCAGCACTGCCAGGGAGCAGCTTATTCATCATCATTTCATCCAGATTTTACTCTAAGTATGAAAGAAAGTGCCCTGAGTCTTATTTCTCAGTTGTCCTTGTGCCTTTCCCTACACCTGGCTATTCACTTGGTTGTGTCAATTCAGCTCCTGCTTCAGTGTAGCCTGGTTGCAAATAAATCAAGGAACCAAATTGTTATGGTGGCAATGACACTGTGGTTGTTTTTTTCATTCAGGACAATTTAATCTTAAATAAATTGAAGGTGACAATTTATTCCTGGTCATGCTATAACACAATTCAATGTATTTATTGAATGAATTATTTGTATTTGCTTAGTTCAGGGTCTGTGTTCTTTATTCTGAGATAAATACTGGCAGGCTGAGGGTCTTGCCACAGGCAAAGACAGGACTGTATGGTACTGATAACAAACCATGGATTCCTTTGCAGTTTTGAACACCATTTCCTTTGCCAACAGGGAGAAGACAACCACCTCATGCACACCCCTTGTCTCTTTGGGCCTTCAGTGCAGACAAAAGATCAAACATTATTGTCTCTATAGAAAGATAAAATGGAAGATGCTACTGCTAGTGCTAGACCTTTCTGAGTGACAAGCTGGCTGTGCTGAGTGAGCCCAGGTCATGGGGCTGCTCTCAGCTGATGGCCATGCCATGGGGTGCACCCAGCCACCCAGGTTACAATTACAGATCTGGCTTGTGGTAACAGAACTGTGGAAGGAAAGAAACCCAACAGAACCGGAACACATTCCCCTCCAGCATGAAGAAAGAGTAACTGCAGCATGATGGATGGTGGTTAATGCCTCTTTTTTTGTTTCCCCCAAAGGAAAGGAAACTGCACCTCTGTTTGAGCTGGAGCCAAGCACTGCCAAATCGCTTGTCCCCTCTCCAGGCTCCCTTTGGAAAGCAGTCTCATGGCACAACACTTGCTGCTGTCAAGATGTGTCTTAACTCACCTTCTTGTCTGCCCTGCTCCAGTGGTTGCTGCAGATGCCATGGAAACAGCAGCAAAGTCATAAATCGTGATATCCTGGCACAGAAATTGTTTATGTTCTGCAATCCAGCTGTCCCTACTGAGCCGTCTCCTGTCCTTCTTCCTCTGATCTTAACCACCACTGTGTTTTTTGATATATGATGAGGGGAAAGTGGGAGTTAATTGCCAAGTACTGGCAGAAAGGGGGATGTCACCTGGCCAGTTAGTGGGTGAAAGCTAATGGTGCAATGTGCTGGATCCTGATTACAGGTGGGTAGAAACTATTTCTCTTAAGAAAATCTGAAGCTCCTGTGCTGACTGTGAATGAAGTATGCATTTGATTCGGACAATTGACTGCAAGATCTGTGCCAATTAAACTATGTCTGTATCTCAAAGGGTAACGCATAAACCAGAGCTTTGCAGCTTCAAGAATTGTCTATTTATGAAAAAGTGAAGCACAAAGAATTCTTGGGAGAATACTCTTCAAACTCATCCAATGCTGGAAAGTTGTTTTAGAAAATGAGAAACTTTGAGCCAAGTCTTTCATTTAGCTTTAGAAAGGGTAAAAGAGCATGGATTCAGCATATGGGATTTACATGAGGGCTTTTGATGCCTGTTCCTGCCTAGTCAGTTCTACCTGCATCCTCCCTAGGGGGAAAAAGAAAGAGAGAAGGGACTCTGCATCTCCTGGAGTAAAAGCGTGAAAGTCCCTAAGGAGATTAATCTCACAGACAGAACACTCTGCAAAATTTCCTCTGGCCTTCCTTAAAACCTGGTAACAGTAAAGCACACAATGTGGCTCCTGCATCCTCAGCAGCCACCAGGTGAAAGGAAATGGCCTCACATTGTGCCAGGGGAGATTTAGATTGGACATCATGAAAAAACTTCTTCCCTGACAGAGTGGCCAGGGATTGGAACAGGCTGCCCAGGGAAGGGATGGAGTTACTTTCCCTGGACTGGTTTAAAAACCATGTAGGTGTGACCCTAGGGGACAAGGTTTCGTTGGTAGGATGGGGTTGGGTTGATGGTTGGACTTGATCTTGGAAGTCTCTTCCAACCTTAATGGTTTTATGGTTCTATTATTCCATGTGGATTGTGTCATGTAAAGAAGAGCCAGGAGAAGAGCAAAGTGAATATCTAAACAGCCACATGTTCACCTGGTGATGTCCAATTATCCCTGTCCTTTGCTGTTCACTGACACAGTGACTCACTCTCAGGTTTCAGTACACAGCAAGTGAGGGAGAGTGGGGGAAGGAGATGGAGTCAGGCGCGCACTGAGAGAATTTCTGTAGCTTTCATGAGTGTCTTCTCTCACATGATCTATTAAATGTGTACCTAGGTGGGCTGTGCTGCAGCAGCAGTGAATCTGGGAGTCATTTATAGGGTCCCCTTTACCACCGCTATGGAACTGGGAATTGTGGGATTCAAATGTATTTGATTTCTTGTTGGAATCTTGCAAACCTACCAGGACTATTCTATTTCTTCCTGCAGATGCAGAAACACGGCTAGGGTAGTGGGAGGGGGGAAAAGGCTGGCTGTTGTGTGAATCATTCCCCTATAACAGTTTGAATCCTGTTTCAGCTCCAGTTTAGTCTGTCACAGACAGGTTTCCTGCTGCACATCTGCTTTCCTGGCGCGCCTGCTCTTGCTGGTACTGGCGTCTTCCAGAGTCCTTTTGGCCTCGGGACTGTAGTGCTGCTGTGGGTAGCTCTCCTTGCTTTCCTGCAGAGTCTGAAATGTGGGGATGTTTTTCTCCCTGCATTTAAACAGAATCGCCTTTCTACCCCTTCTGAGCAGCCAACAGAACGACTCAAATTCAGCCACAATTCTGTCCAACTCACTTTTCCTTTGTTTCTCTCTTTTTTTCCCTTTCATCTTTTACATACATTTTACAGCTGTAAAGATTCAGGCTTTGTCCTCCGTCAGCCTGTCTCACAAGCCCTGTCTTTTCCCTTCAATAAGCAGTGCTGGGAAGGATCCAATTAAGGTCTTTCTGAGTCCTCCTAGGAACACCACTTGCCTTCCCTGATTAGGATTTCCTCTGTAAATTTACCCACTTAATACAGTCCCGGTTTTGATGATGTGAACTTTGTTCCCAAGGTTTTAAAGGATTTCTCAGACTTTCTTTTTGTAGTAACTAATGTGATTATAAGAAATATTCCAGTCTCAGAACTGCCTGCTAAGCCAGCCTCATGGCTCTTTGAAAACAAAGCAGTTAATCCTCCCAGTAAAGAAAGGGAAGAGGTACACTGGAGTCTACAAAGAACTGTGGGGCCTCTATACAACTTCTTGATCTAATTTCCAGCTATTTTGTATTTAACTTTATTTTGTCTTTACTGGAGCCTTGCATACATGGTATTGGAGCCTTGCAAACACATACGTGTGCATATGTGTTTCATTTTAGTGAAACAGAGAACTTCAATCACAGTATCACAGTCTCACAGTACTGATGAGGCTGGAAAAGACCTTAAAGATCATCCAGTCCAACCTAAAACCAACCCAGTAACCCTAACATCTGCCATCTAGCTCATGTCACTCAGCACTTCATCCAGCCTGACCTTGAACACCTCCAGAGATGGAGACTCAACCACCTCCATGGGCAGCCCGTTCCAAACCCGGATCACTCTGTCAGGGAAAAACCTTCTCCTGATGTCAAGTCTAAACCTCCCCCGATGGAGCTGAAGACTGTGACCCCTTATCCTGTCTCCAGTGTCCAGGGAGCAAAGACTGACCCCCGCCTGACCATAACCACCCTTTAGGTAGTTATAGACAGCGACAGGGTCCAATTTACCTGGGAAACATTGTGCCTATTCTGCGAGGAAGTATTTAACAAAGTTTGGAAAATCTCACGCTCTGCATCATTAGTTATCAAAACAAAACCTATTGGCCCAGAAACTTCATTAAGAAAATATTCTGTGGTCTACTAGATTTAAATCAATACATGAGAAACAGAAAATGTGGGACCATTTGCATCTTCTGTCAGCCAGGAGACAGCCTGTACTCTCAGCTTTCACAGCTCCTTTGCTGAGGGGAGCTGCCATTGATGAAGGAAGTTGACTGGAAATCAACCCCCTTCTGCTGCAGTTGACCTGAAACAGAGGTGCTAACAACCCTTGTGCTCCTATCACTCTACTTCCACCAGATCTATGTCTTTGAGAGGACTTGAGTTTAACGATGAACCTGCCCATGACAATAAGCGTTAGAAAGGTAAAGTTTTGATTGTGCTGTCTGTGTTTTATGAACTTAGGATGTAAAGGCTCGAGAGAAGCCACTATGCAAAAAAAAGGCAGGTGTTCAACAGTCAACTAAACGCTAAAGGGTTGCTATTCTAACATCACGTGAGACAATGCTATTTCTACTAACATGAAATACAGAGATGCCTTACTTGTTGCAAACGTTGAGGGTTTAGTGCAGAAACACGGTGCTGTGTATGTATATACAGGTATGTACACATAGCAAAGAGATTTCTCCATACAGCACCCCAGGAGCTGCTGTCCAGGTAGTGTTGACGTTCTCTGAGCCTGAATTGCCAGGCTGAAATACTGTCTTTTACAAGTACAAGAACAGTAATTGCTCCCAAAGCTGCCTTTCAAACCACGTCTTGTGTAGCTGCTCTGTCAGACTGCAGAATTTCAAATCAAGAAGGAGATACACTCCATCCTCTTTTTCCTCCTTCAAAAGAAATGTGGAGATAATGCTTTCTTACCAAGACCCTGCCAGGAGGAGGGCACGTGGGGCTAACGATGAGAATGTGAGAACCTGAGTTGCCATAGACAGGGACAGAGATTTGATTTGAAGATTGACCTGAAAATATTGTCTCCCCAGTGACACGAGGGAATTACTCTGGAGTGTTCTTTGCATTTCTTCTTAGTCAACATTAGATACTACAGCTGGCATCACAGACAGCTGTTATCTTTGAAACTGAAGACCTCTGCAAGGGTGAAAAGGCTCTCTGCTCCTGGAAGAAGATATGGGGAGACGCTGTCCTTCTGCCAGGGAACCACAAAATGAGACCCCTAGCAGAAGCTACCACTCGTACAGGGACAAGAGAGCTTTGGCTGCTGGTGAGTAGCGAATGGAGGACAGGGCAGGACGGGTGATATTTAACACAGCAATGCAAGGGGTTTGTGTGTTAAAGCTGTTTCAGTGAGAGCTAATATCTTCTAGGATTAAAGGCCATTACTGTGTTTAAATCACTCGTGAGGCTCAGCAGAGAGAGTTCCACACCACCTCTTTTCTGGATCCATGTCAGCAGAGACTTGCTTCTACAAAACAGCATCTCCTTCCCCAGTCCTAGACCTGGCTTAGACTTCATGTTCATGAAAAACTACATTCAAGGTGGAGCTGAAATCTCATCTTTGTCACAGGAAGGATTTGCATTCAAGCAGTGCAGAGAAGTACCTTGGTGTGTTTCTGCGGCGATCTTTAGCACCTACAGAAGCAAAATAAATGCTTTGTGCAGAGATTCATGATTTCTATGAATAGCTGTGAGACTGAAAGTTATGAGTGATCATCTTTCTTAGAGATCTATCTGGATTCTAATGCAGAGGTTATCACTTGACCACACAGCCTCTGCAAACTGCAACTGTGATTCATGGGCAGGAAGACAGAGGAAAGAAAGCAGAATATTTTGAAAGTTCAGTTACATTTGCTGGAGAATCACAGAATAGTTTAGGTTGGAAGGGACCTCAGAGATCACCCACCCCAACCCCCTGACAGATGTAGCAACACCTCTCAAACAGACTTGGTTGCTCAAGATCTCATGCAACCTGGCCTTGGACATGTCCAAGGAGGGATTAGCCACAACGTCTCCAAGCCATCGATTCCAGAGTCTCTCCACCCCTGCACTGAAGAACTTCCTCCTAAGATCTGGTCTGAATCTCCTCTCCTTCAGTCTCAACCCATCTCCCCTTGTCCTATCACTAGGTCCCCTAGGGAAAAGTCCCTCTGTAGCCTTCCTGAAGGTATTGTGCCAGCTGTCCTGAATACATGTTGCTTAATATTCCTTGGGTAAGTATTTTCCTTATAGAAGACAGAAAATAGTAATCTTAAAGAGTCAGCATGTTAGGAACTGCTACCTACTTTAAGGGTGTCTTAAGGAAGAGGATAACCTTTCCTAGATGTTTATGGGGGCACATAATCCTGCTCCAAGGTAAGTGAGAAGGATGAAGATGATTTTTTCCTGCAGTGTTACATAGACCAATGTCTTGAACTGGCCTGCCTACCACATGGCAGTTACTCTTCTGGCCAGGTAAACTATCCTGTTGCCATTCAAAAGCCTTGCTTTCAGCTTTTCAGTAAAATTATCATAATAGAACCTTCTCATCTGCCCTCGCATGTCAGCTTCTGTCTAACAAGCAGCAAAATGCTGTTGCCAGCTCTGGGCTAGCCAATTGCTCCTGTTCAGAGTCCAAATGCTGTAAAAGCTATCAGTTCCCAGGCTCTCTTCCAGGTGAGAGCTTTTATGGTTTGTTCCACACTATGACAGGGGGATCGAGTGATATTCCTCTCTTTTGGAGATGAAGAGAATGACAGCCCTGTTGCTCTGACTGTTAGCCAGATGTCTCAAACGACACTTAAATCCTGAGAAGATTAAAAGCTGTCCCTCTCCTACAGCCTGTTTTAACATTTGGAAAAGTAAGAATGCTCTTCACATTACTCAGTTTAGGGTCTTTTTTCTCTACAAACAATCAATCACAGACTATCTACCTCTGTTTTATTGATTTCATCTCAGTAGAGTTGTGAATGTTATCGGGTTTAGTGTATTTTTGTTGCAAAACATACAACATACTGCAGCAAATACATGCTGATTGTGGATCCCCAGTCATCGTGTAGTGGGTATTTGGGGTCTCTCAACCTAAGTTTGTAGTGGCTGTAGCTAAAAGACACCTGAGCCTATTAGAAGCCAGGCCTATTCAGTGTTTCCCCATTCTCCCCATCTTATACAGCTGCAGTGGTTAAAACAGAAAGGCTTAGTCCTGAGACAGCAGCAGGTTATAGCAACAGCACACTGCTAGATTGGCCACAATTGCTCAGTGAGAGATTTGAGACTGATTTTAGACCCCCAAACTAGCTTGTTGTGCAATGGCACTGCTGTCCCGTACATCACGGTCTGTCCCTGGGACATGGAGAGTACAGAGCACTGCTGCGTAATCCTTGGAGGCCCTGTGATATTTGCTTTGTCAGAGTCAACTTAAAGCAATTTGAAGTTCTAGTGAAGTGGTAAATGTTACGTGACGGGTGTGTTTCAGATAAGGCAGGATTACAGGGTGTTAGACCAGAGCTAATTCCCTTCACAGTTACCCACAGAAGAGGAAACAAGGAGAACACCCGAATTAGTCCTGTGCCATAGAATGTACCTGAAGTGCAGTTAGACATTACCTCCTTAGAGGTTCTGAACCCTTTGTATCCCCTTCTTAAAGGAAAGAAGGAGCCTGAGAAGCGAATAAAAGGGGTATTGTACTACAGACCTGGACAGTTAGACTTTCTGCTTGGCTTGAGCACAAGAGCCGTCTCTGTATGGTATCACAAGGGGGTTCTGCCATGATCCTGCTCTTAGGGTGCTCAGGCTGTGTGACTGCAGTAAGGCAGGAAGAAATCAGGGGAAAAAGTCAATAGCTTTCTTCCTTTTCTTTCCTTCTTTCATTCTTTCTTTCTCTCTTTATTTATTTATTTATTAATTCTTATTTATTTATTTATTTTTCTTTCTTGAATTATTTATTTAGTTTTCTTTCTCNTATTAATTCATTTATTTATTTTTTCTTTTTCCTTTTCTTTCTTTCTTCCTTCCTTTCTTTCTTTCTTTCTTTCTTTCTTCCTTCCTTTCTTTCTTTCTTCCTTTCTTTTCTTTTCTTTTCTTTTCTTTTCTTTTCTTTTCTTTTCTTTTCTTTTCTTTTCTTTTCTTTTCTTTTCTTTTCTTTTCTTTTCTTTTCTTTTCTTTTCTTTTCTTTTCTTTTCTTTTCTTTTCTTTTCTTTTCTTTCCTTTCCCCAGAGCACTACACTGTTAAACTATCAGTTGAAGTACAGATGATGATAGAAACGAAGTTTTTCTTGCCAGGTCTCTTCCACACAGCAATCCCTGTTTCTAACTACAGAGCTGTTGGGGTTTTCACTGAAGCCTTCTAGGAAAACAAAACAAACTGTAAAAGAACCTATATTACAACTAACAGTGTGTAAGGAATAGCGCCTGTTCCTCAGATCTTGGGATTCTCTGACACTGCCAAATGCCAGGAGGAGAAACGTTCCCCAGAAGATTACCAGAGGTAAGGAAAAGGAAAAACAGGGAGCGACACCCCTGCTGAGAAGGGCACCATAAATAAAAGATTTCAGCTTTCTTGATTTGCAGCAGGCAGCAGAATTCTAAAACAGAAAAGCAGATGGACTCCTTCAAAACATTGTGGGGAGAAAGGGTCAAAACCATTTCTCTTCGCATCCTCTTATAACACAGTGCCACAGGAACATTCCCATAACCTGACGAGCGTTGCATTCAGAAGGAACTACTTTAACCCTGGGCATAATCGAACCATAAAATTCCCCCTAACATCATCTCAGATGCAGATTTACAGAGCTGTGGGTATCGTTATCTACATAAAACACTACTGAAAGAGCCTGGCTTTCCAAAAGAAAGGAAAGTCGTCACGATCCAGGGCACAAGTCAGACTTCAATGAGCTGGACTTAGAAGCTCTCCTCCTCGACTAGTTATTTCACATAGCCCTGGGTTTCTGTACCTTCTGCCATTTCTCATATAGTGGTTCTGGTGTCTTTTTGATCAGAGCTCCGTTAATGCCTCTGGTAGCTGTGCTCCCTTCTAGCCATGCAAGGAAGGCATAGGCAGAGCAGGGCTTTGCCACCTCTGCAGTCGATGGGGTTTAAAATGTTGGTGCTTGTCTTGAGAACTCCCAGCCAAACCTGGGCTGTCTGTGAACAGAGGGGGTTTGGGCCAGCAGAAGGAATTTGGAGGTTTGGGTTCAGGGTTCCAGCTCCACCCCTTCCTCCCCTCCCTTCACTCCTTTGCATCTGTGTTGTGGAGAGGATGCACTGGTGCCGCGCTGGAAGCAGCAGCCTTGTTGCACCTTATACATTGTGTGTTTATGGGGGGGTTATGGGGGGGTGAAATAAATGTCTTGCTGCCTTTTTCCCCAAATCCAGCCAGGTTTGGTTTTAGCCTGCAATTCGTAAGCGATTTCTTTTCAAACCCTCCCTCTACTGCTTTTTATTTCAGACCATTAGCACCTCAGATAAATTAACCTGTTAATCGAGTCATTTGGTTTTTAACGCTTGACAGGAGTCTTAAACAGTTCTGAATAATGGATGAGACCAGGGATGGGAATGAACTTGGTGTCTTACAGCAAAGATCTCAAAACCGTGTTGAACGGGAGAGTTGTGTGATAACAACAGGAGGCAATTTATTTATTGGTAATTTTCTAGCCTGTTTCTCTGGGCGAAACCAAACCAACACAGACCTGTCCTCAGACCCTGACACAGAGACCAGAGCCAATGGCTTTTATGTTGCATCCAACAGACTACAAATAGAAAACAAATGCTGATTTCGGAATTAGTTGTGACCCCCACCATTTGGTGCAGAGTGCACAGTGCAGTGACCCAGACAGGTAGCTGCTCTGAGTTAGAGGCAGAAGTGGTCACTGCCTGAGCACCAGTGTGATTTCAGTTACCTCTTAGGAAGAATTTCCTCCTTATAAGGGTGCTGAGGCCCTAGAACAGGTTGCCCAGAGGGGTTGTGGCTCTTCCATCCCTGGCAGTGTTTGAGGCCAGGTTAGGTGAGGCTCTGAGCATCCTGGTCTGGTGAGGGGTGTCCCTGCCCGTTGCAGGGGAGTTGGAACTAGGCATCTTCGAGGTCCATTCCAACACAAACCAGTGTATGATTCTATGTTCTGTGTCGTGAAGAATAAAGTTCTGACACCTCATGATGGGCTTGCACCTACAATGGAGCTCAGTAGGAGCAAGTGAAAATTCTCTCCACCTCTTACTCACTTTATAGCAAGACAGATGGGTGCCTTCAAGCACAGTGATTGGTTTTAGGTTGGACTGGATGATCTTTAAGGTCTTTTCCAGCCTCATCAGTACTGGGATACTGGGATAAACAGCAGCTATGTAGACTACATAACTAGGTTAACTCACAGGTCCTTTCTCTCATTTCTTACCCAAAGTCTTGAGAAAGGATATTGAATATCTACAGTTCTACACGGAGGTCTTAGCTTTATCTGGCCATTTGAGGTTCATGACCTGAGAGTTTCAGGTTATCGAGAGAGAGCTGATATCAATTTGGAGTGGCTGAATAGGTTGGCCACCTGGAGGTGGGCTGAGTTACCCTGCTTCTTGCAGCCTGTGAGTCTTGAAGGAACCTCACATCTCAAGGAGCACGCTGAAAGGGTTGTGAAAAGGGAGCAGCACTTGCAGACAAAGGACCATGGATTGGGAAGGATCTCTAAAGGCCATCTAGTCCAATCCTAATCTAGCGATTAGGGACACCTCTAATTAGACCAGATTGCTGAGAGCCGCATCAAGCCTGACCTTCATGGACCTTTTCAATGTGATCCAACATGTAAGTTCATGATTAGCAGGTCTGACACTTCTCCCACTGGAATGGGCACAAGGGTAGAGGTCTCACTTCAGTTTCATGCCTGTAGCTGTGCAAACTACCCTAACATCCAAATTCCTTTTTCCTCTGTTGTTTACTATTACTTTCCTCTCTTCATAAATTCTTTCTTTTTGATCATGTTCCACCCCCTAGTAGAGGAGGTTTACTCTTGCTGGCATCTGCCAAGCTGCTTCTCCTTCCAGTACCCTTTCTTTCGTATTTTCATGTTCTGAAAACTCTACTCCCTCAACAGCTGCATGGTGCTCAGTGTTTCAGAGGGTATGAACAGCAATACAAATGGTCAAACAAGTGCAGGTGATGAGACTGGGTTTGAATTAAAATTGAAACCTGGGAGTACCCTTGTATTCAATGAAAAATTACACCACTACCTGAATTGTATTTAAAAAGGAAGCACAAACCCACTCCCCAACACCCCCTCCTCAAACCAGCCATGTTATTGTCACTGATGAGAGGTCTCTCAACTCCATGAAGAGCTATCCCTTGCTATGTGTGTGGATATTATGAAGGTTCAGGAAAATCAGCAGGCTTTCACCAGCTGTTCTTTGAGCTATTTGTGTCAGACTGGGCGGCAGCAGTAAAGGTCAAAAAACTTGATAATGAACTGCAGTGATTTAAATCTCAGGGGGGGGAAGCCTTTCTTATTCTCCTGTGCTCGAAGCACAACTGCAGCTTAAAAGTCCAGGATGATTTGCATGCTAGCTCTCCATCTTATTTGCCACTCAGCTGGGTACAAAACCTTTTCCTTTCATGTAGTGAAGTGTAGAAATAAACTTGACAACTGGCACTGCACATCTCCTGTTGTGCTGCTTCCACCGCCCTCCCCACAGCATCCTGCTCTTGGCTGTTCAGTGCCAGCAGCTTGTGGACTTTCAACATTTCCTATAAGAAACCCTTTTTGATCCTCAGCTGGAAGCTGGCCTCGTGAAGCCTTCAGTGAGGAGAGAAGGTGGGGATCTAGACGCAGACTGTGGGCTAATTCCAAATTATAGGATGTGAGGTCTATCTAAATATTTGGGGGTTTCTGTTTGCAAACTAATATAATTTGGGAAGATAACTGCTTTTAGATTATTTTTCTTTCCAATAAGAAAATGTTTGTGTAATTTCAGAGTAGTTACAGCATGCTACATTCCAATGAAAGAGGTAGTGTTGATTAAATTTAGGCATTTTTTGGTAAATCTACTAAAATTGCCAGCCTTGTTAAAAAAAAACATCGTACTGATGACCTCAGGCTTTGAAAGAACATGTAGACTCACAGGAGAGTTCTGTAGTGGAGAACAATGTGTGTGTGTAAACAGTGAGTACAAGAACAATAGTTATATATTGGCTTTGTAGTACAGTACCCTTTTCTCTTGTTTACCTCTTGACTGCAAAGCAGCAAGAAATAGAGGAGAGACTGCAGGGGGGAGCGATGTCATTCTTCAGTTACTCCTATTTTTCACTCTTTTCCTACATTTAGAATTGAATAAACTGAAGTTTCACCAGGGAATTTGTATTCTGAAGCTTATGAGCTGCAATGTGTGACTCCCTGTCTTGAACAATGAGAACTTTTTACTCCCTGTGAATTCATTACCTTCCATGAATTAAACTCTGCATTCTGCAGACTCCCCAGTTTCTGTAGTCTTCCTCATCTGGAACAGTATCACAGTCTAACAGTAATGATGAGGCTGGAAAAGACCTTAAAGAGCATCCAGTCCAACCCAGTAACCCTAACATCTGTCATCTAGCTCATGCCACTCAGCACTTCATCCAGCCTGACCTTGAACACCTCCAGGGACAGTGACCCGACCACCTCCCTGGGCAGCCAGCTCACTCTGTCAGTAAAACAGGTTGCCCAAGGAGAGGGTGGAGGCACCATCCCCAGAGGGGTTCAACTGTGTAGATATGGTGTTGTGGGAGATGGTTTAGTGGTTGACTGTTGTGGGGACGGGGGGCAGGGGGGTGAAACAGATGGACTTTTAAGCTTGAAAGTATTTTCCAACCTCGATTCCATGATCCTATGACCACTTAAAAAACCACCCCAACAACCAAACCCCAGAGAGCCCCTTCTGTTGAACTGTCATAAACACCTACATATCTTCTGAAGCTCTCCTGGCATTCATTACTGATTCTCCTCCAGGCTAAATTGGAGAAACCAGATCTGAACTGGACCGTTTTGAAAGGGTAGTTTATCACCACGCAGGCCTTAATACCATGGCTGAAAGTATTTCAGATTCACAGCTAATCAGATGTTTTATTAAACGCCTGCTTGGAATTCTGCCAGCCTCCCAGCGCAATCCATTATGATGCAAAGACAGGTATTAATTTTCCTGCACACGCCAGAATAGGTGATACAGCATCGGGTTTAATTGCTGGATTTGTCTGGCAGCTTCTTCCTGACGTTAAAGAGAAAATTAATAGCGTGCTGTTGGTGACTTCTTGCTTTCTCCTCACATCCTCGGGACTGAAAACAGATACAAGTGGTGCTATTGTGCCTGTGCTTTCCTCTTCTGATTTGGCTCCTGGAGTTACATGGCTGCTTCTGTTCCCTGAGATATTGAACATTCTTGAGATGACAAACAGATTTCGCAACCCTGTATTTCCCTTGAGTGAGCGGGTCTTTCGCTGCAGTGATGTGATGGTCTTTAAGTATCTGTGGGGGCAAAGCAGGTTCATTTTTCTTTTGAAAGCAATTCACTGGCTCATCTCTAAGCGGCAGACCAGGAGGAATGTTGAGTGCATAGAACTCGACAGATTGCACAAGAGGAGCTATTACCTGTGAATATGAGAAGCACTTCTGTAGTATGTCCTCCCAGGAGAAGACTTTTGAAATGGAAGTCTCACCTGCATCATTATGTTTAACTGTTTAGGGTCCTTGTTTGTTGGTTTTAATTGAAGTCTTCATCAATTACTTCATTACATCAGTTACAAATTACTGCTTAATATTTCCTACATCAGCAGTGCCTTCCTACTGGTGCTCAGTCTGCCTCCAATTGTGCCATTCACCTGAGAGGCAAAGTGTGACTTAGAACCAATAATTAGTTACTAGTCAATTATAATTACTCATTAAGCAAACACAGGCTGCTTTGTGTTCCACACTTCAATGGTGCTAGTGTTAGTCTTTATGAAGTTACAGAATCACAGAATCACTGAGGCTGGAAAAGCCCTCTGAGCTCATCCAGCCCAGCCCAGGACCTAACATCATGGCCAGACCAGGGTACTAAGGGCCACAGCCAGTCTGTCCCTCAGCACCTCCAGGGGTAGGAAGTCCATTACTGCCCTGGGCAGAGTCCCTTCCTGTGTCTGATCACCCTCTCCACGACAAAGGGCTTCCAGACTAAACCAGATTAAACCTAACCAGACTAAACCTCCCTCTTTTTGACCAGGTTGTGTATTTCAGGTTGTGCTTAGGAACACCTTTCCACGTGCAGCTAAACAGGCCAAGTTATGTCTGTATTCCTGGATACTGACTGTCTGGTGTCACTCAAAATGACTTTGTAGAAAAAAACTGGCTTATGACAATTAATAAACAGAAATTTTGAGCTTCATAGTGATTCATTAGAGACACATCTAACCCGGTCTCTTAATGTGATTAAAGCTCAGGCACAAGGGACTCTGACTTGTACACAGCATCAAAGAATTGTTTAGATTGGAAGAAACCTTCAAGGTCATCGAGACCAACCATCAATCTAACTCTACCAAGAAGTCTGCTAAGCCATGTCCTCAAGCACCATCACCTTGACCTGTAGTCCTACAAGTTCTAAAACTAGGAGAACTTTAGACTGCTGACATGATCTAGATGTCAGATATTAGGGTTACTGGGTTGGTTTTAGGTTGGACTGGATGAGCTTTAAGGTCTTTTCCAGCCTCATCAGTACTGGGATACTGTGATACTGTGATAGACAGGAAAACACATTCAAAAGGAGAGCTCAGTGAACTGCCTGACCTAAGGTATCTGAAATGCTAACACTGCCCACCTGTGGGCACTGGGCTGTCGGGTGTGGCTAGTAACTATTCATTGACTTTCAGGCAGTGATGCAGTGAATGCTTTTAAATTCTCTCCATGGATTAGTCCTGAGCAAGGAAGTAAAATGTGAGGAAAGAGCTGTCTCCAGTGTCCAGGAGGGATGCACAGAAATTATTGCAGCAAAGGATGTATGAGAGCATCTATCAGTTGCCCATCTTTAACAGACTGCTTCACGGAGCCGCTCTGCTCCAAGCTTCTTAAATGAGCATCCCTCTTAGGAAATTCATTGCTTAGTTTCTTGGTTGGCCAGCATGGGTGCTTTCATCTGTTTTAATGAAGAAGAGAGAAGAAAGCAAGCAGGTAAATGGTTTAGAAAGAGCAAAGGCTCTGCACTTCAGTGGGTGTCAGGAGGAATTTCTTTCCTGAAAGGGTTGTCAGGCATTGGGACAGCCTGCCCAGGCAGGGGGTTGAGTCACTGTCCCTGGCGTGTTGAAGAGAAGGGTAGATGTTGTGTTGGGGAACACAGGTTCTAGTGGTGCCGGGAAAGGTTGGACTCGATGACCTTGAAGGGCTCTTCCAGCCAGAACTGTTCTATAACTCTATCAATAAACATTGTAGGCAATGCTGTGAATGGTGACCATGACATTGTGGCAAAGGAGAAGGGCTAAGCCTGACACATGGCAACTGGACTCCCAGAAAAAGTCCTTGTGTGTGGGGCTGAGCTACGGCAAATGAAATCATGTCTTTGACAAACCCAAAGTGCTGCCCACCAGTCTCAGTTGGAAGAAGTGTGCAATTAAAGAACTTAAGGTAGATAAATATGGCCTCTGGAAAACAAAAAGTATTAAAAGAGCTCTCCTTGGGCTTTTATTCATTTTGGCTCAGAAATTCAGTCCAGTCCTTTGGAAAAGATTCATGTAAGTAGGCTGGGAATTGCTGCTAAAGGTAGATATTAATTTTTCTCCAGTGTTAAACTGATAGATGTGCTCTGCTTGCCAGCAAACACTTGTAAGAGTAATACATAGTCCTTTTGAGGAGAGCTAGAATGGAGAGAATCATATAGAATTCCCAGAACTTGAGGTTTATAGCACTTTCGATCGTGTTTCTCCAGGCTGCAAGATAGCCTGCTTATGTTCTGTAATGCGAGGGGTCTAAAGGATCAGTGAAAATACCTTTCTGTAATTAAAAAATTAGATAGGGCTAAAAGATCAGCTGCCAAGGGGACGAAAACATAAATCCTGAAGAAAGACATTGGAGTTGGCAGAAAATACAGCTGAACCATGAGTCAGCTTCTCTAAATTACCAAGAATCAAGCTATGGATAAGCGCAGGAAAAGGAGGATAGTTTGGTTTGGAGTTGGAGTTTGGGGGTGGTGATGGAGGGTCTATTATCTGTTTCATAGAGACTGAAATCTCAGTAGTTGTGCTAATGTTCATTTTAATTCAAAAGCAGTGTGTTGGCTGTCTGCAGAGGTACCTGGGGCTGTTTAACCCTCATTTGCAAAGAGAAGAAGATTTAATTCATTCCCTTTGTCAGTCCTCTCTTCAACATTTAAACTATTATTACAAAGAAATATTTAACCTACCATTACAAAGAAATATTTAACTTACCATTACAAAGAAAGATTGCTTGGGACATCAGAGAATTTCACTGTTGCTCCCTGAGGCAACAAAAATTTTACCTTAATAGATATCTAGGCACCATAGCATGAATCACAGAATCACAGAAAGTGAGGGCTGGAAGAGATCTTTAGAGATCTATAGAGATCTTTGGACCTTGAAGGGCTGCCAGAGCAGGATCCCTTCAGACAGGTCACACAGAGCTGCATCCAGGAGGGGTTTGAAAGTGTTCAGAGCAGGAGACTCCACAGCCTCTCTGGGCAGCCTGGGCCAGGGCTCCATCACCCTTACTGCAAAAAGGATTTTTCCTGCATGTATGTGGAATCTCCTCTGTTCCAGCTTGCTCCTGTTGCCCCTTGTCCTGTCAATGGACACCACCGAGCAGAGCAAAGCCATGACCAGGGAGAATTCTTATTTCTGATTCTAGTAACAGAAGTTCTTTCACAATTTCTCCAGACGCTCCTGGCAGACTGAATAAATCTGGGCATTTTATCCTCTGTCTTTTTTCCTTTCTAATTAAAATCAGACTAAACTCTGAGCAAAAGATCTCTGTGTCCAGGACGCTCCCATAAAGAACCCTGAAGCTCCTATAAAGCATAGAGAACAGGCAACCTTCTCATAGCATAGACAAAGGATTCCCGTGATAGGACGGCATTCAAGTTACCCTGTTCTAGCAAGAATTCTACTTCCACAGCTGAAGAAAGAATGGTTTCCCTGCTTTCTCTGCATTTTCTTTTCACTTCCCACCTATTTCCCTGTTCGTGCCTATTGGTTTGGCATGCAGTTTGCAAACTGTACTGCACAGCCTCCTATTTAAACAGAGGAATACATTTATTTACTGCCTGTTCACCTCGCCAGAATTCCGAAGAATTATTTAGGTTGGAAAAGACCTCTGAGGTCATCAAGTCCAACCGTTAACCCAGCTGTTCCAAGGGCACTGCTAAACAGAGCTCCAGCTCTAGATGGCATTCAAACATATCCAGGGAAGGTAACTCTATTACATCCCTGGGCAATCTGCTCCGAGGCCTGATGACCCTTTCAATAAAGATGTTTTTCCTAATGTCTAACTTAAATTTCCCATGATCCAACCTGAGACCTCTTGTGCAGTCACTTGTTATGAGAAGAGATCAACTTCCACCTCTCTGCAACCTCCTTTCAGGTAGTTGTAAACAGCAATAAGGTCTCCCCTCAGCCTCCTTGTTCTTAGGCTAAACAATCACAGCTCCGTTTGCCCCTCCCCATAAGGTTTGTTCTCTGGATCCTTCACCACTTCTTTTTTTGCCTTTCCTTGGACCTCCTCCAGCAGTGTCTTTTTTGTAGGGAGGCACCCAGAACTGAACTTGGTGTGTGGACTCATCAGTGCTGAGTACAAGGGAGCAGTGGCTTCCCTACTCCTGCTAGGTAGTACTATCACAGACTCGAGCCAGGATGTCATTTGCCTTCTTGTTCACCTGCTGGCTGGCTCATGTTTAGCCTGTTGTCAATCAGTACTCCTGCCAAGCAGCTTTACAACCACTATTCCCAAGACCTGGCACTTGGCCTTGTTGAACAAGTGGCCTATCCTGTAGCAGTGAGCTGGAACGAGGCAATGAAGTGGAAGCAGGGCACAAACCTGCTAGAGTACACGCCAAGCTGGATTATTCTATGTCATGGTTTGAGAGTAATGGTGATGTTTGATAAGCTAAAACTGCCAGCCTAATTTATGCAACCCTGTGAATGGAAGGGGTTTGGGTCAGCAGAAGGGGTTTGTAGCTTTGATTTTGGATTTCCAGCTCCAGTTTCTCCTTCTTGCACTCCAGCTTCACTTGTGAAGGAAAGCACATGTCACCGAGCTAAACGTGACAGCCACCTTGCACTGGAAATGTGGTGAATGAGAGAGACACAGTAGTACCTCAAGGATCACCAGGAAGAAGGTTTTGCCCAAATTCCACGTCTTGCTGAAATGGAGAGTTCTCTCCTTGTTCGTGGCCACAGGAGTTGGTATTTTGAGAGCAGTGGACTGGTGTGGCAGCACGTGGAACTGACTGGTGGACTTCAACATTGCTGCTGGTGCTGAGGGCCATGAGCACGGACTGGATGGTTCCACAAAGAGCAGGAGCAGCGGGAAGTCTTCTCCCTTTTCGGGGTTTTGAGCATTGGAATTTAGTCTCAGTTACCTAACTGGTGATTGATCTCACGATGTCTTGTGCGGGGTATGTTATGTGATGTGACTTCGTACTTTGGATCTTTAAGAGGGCTGAATTCAATGTGTCTTGCTGGTTTTCCCCTAATCCAGTTTGTTTTGGATCTGTAGGCTGGATGAATGCTGAGTGGCATCAACTGGATGTCAGAAGTTAGGGTGACTTGGTTGGTTTTGGGTTGGACTGGATGATCTTTGGGGTCTTTTCCAGCCTCATCATTGCTGTGATGCTGTGATGCTGCCTGTGATTCATTTGTGGCTTTTCAAACTCTCCTTGTGTTGTTTTTCTTTCAGCCCATCTGCACACCAACTAATTGAACCGTTTCGTTATGTTTCTACCCTGACACAGGTTACAGTTGGGTTTTGATCCAATGTAAATTGAACAGGATCATTCTATTAGGCAGCATTTCTGCAAAAAATAGAGATTTCAGAGAAGTTTCAAGAGTTGGTGTTGCTGGTTGTTCCCTTCCAACTCCCTGTAAGGAATGATAGAAGGCACAATCCACGTTTGAACCTCTGGGCCAGGCTGAGTTTCAGTGTGCTGGCGATGAAGAGGGGGTGATGTTTGTCTGCATCCAGGAATATTGGCATGTGAATCTCCAAAGGTTTGGGAGTTCACTGGAGCTTTTATATCCCAATCTCTTTGATCAAGAAATCTAACTCAAAATTCTCAGAATAAAGTATTTTCCCCCTGAGACTTCCAGTGATCTTCAGAGGCTGTGAAAGCAGCTGTACTTTCTGTATTGCAATGATTTAGGAGCTCTGAAGAAGATAAAAATAATGTTGTTGGAGTGAGAGGAAAGGGTAGGACTGGTAGACTCCAGAATGTTCTACAGTCGAACTTCAGGGGAAAAGTTGGTTCTTTTTTTAGCAAATGATTTTATTCCATCTCTCTTCAGCCTAGCAAATCAGAACTGAAACCCAAACAGGTAAAACTAGTGATTTTAATGTGTATTAACAAATCTGGCAAATGAAGAGTGTTTCCTTTTATGTGTGATAGTGTCACGGTTGCTATTTAAGTCTCTAGCCTCAGATCAGCCAGGTCCACAGCGATTAAATATAGATATGACAACCTTGTCCTGAGGCCAGGTGTTAAGAGCAACAGGGCTGAAGGATGATGCAGGAACCAAAGTCTGACTGTCTGTTGACACCAACTTTCAAAGGAGAAATGCACAGAAAAACACTGTGATTGGGAACCCACAACCACCTGTAGGTAGAGTTTACAGAGTGACTGTGAATGCTTTACAGATTGAGGAGCCTTTCACCAGTCCTCTAACTGCATTCATTTTTCATGTGGTCACTAACTTCCCCTTGAAGCTGTCTGAAAGGAGCAACGCTGCTTCTGCACCACCTTAAAAACCAGTAAAATCACCAAACCCAACCTCCCAAAGTCAAAGGATGGGTGATCCCACCCCTACTTCTCAGGTAGTTGGTGGAGAATGAATGGACAAAGAAATAATGAGAGCTTTACTTTTCAAGAGTCAACCCTCTAGTTTGTTCCTCACAGCACTTCATTTCTGCACATCTCAATCAAAGAATTGTAATCTGCTCTTTAGAGATTCAAAGCTTCCTGTAATTTTATGCCTCCTATTCTGCTGAGAGCTTTGCTAACGACCTCAGGTACTCTTCACATTAGCAATGACATCATTTATATTTTAATCAAACAGAGCTGCTTCCAGATATTACACTGGATGCCAGTAGTACTTCTCTCTTGACTCATCTCCTTGAATTTTCAGCTGCCTGGCACCCTGTGAAGTGGTTTTGCTTTCCGAATCCCACAGTGTGTTCCAGCAGTGCTCTTCCTTTCCTCAGACTCTACTGGTTTTTTTACCTTTTTGTACTTAATGACTCCTGCTGTTTGTCTGAAATGCAGAACTAGGGCTGCAGTGGAAACTGGATGTCTGCTCTTCAAGTATAGACTTATAAAATCAAGATTGCAGGGCAGGTTGTGGGTTTATTTTGTGTTTTATTTTTCTCTTGCCAGTATTGTGCACAGTAATGCTGGGAAAAAAAACCCTCATCTTTCTCTCCTTCATTCTGAACCTTATCCTTTAAATAAGGTAAAATAAGAATTACTACCACATCATCTCTACAGAGACTCATAGAATCATTAAGGGTCACAGTATCCCCTCTACAGAGTACTAATGAGGCTGGAAAAGGCCTTAAAGATCATCCAGTCCAACCTAAAACCAACCCAGTAACCCTAACATCTGACATCTAGCTGATGCCACTCAGCACTTCATCCAGCCTGACCTTGAACACCTCCAGAGACAGTGACCTGACCCCCTCCGTGGGCAGCCCGTTCCAAACCCGGATCACTCTGTCAGGGAAAACCCTTTTCCTAATGTCAAGTCTAAACCTGAATCGGAAGGGCCCTCGAAAGATCATCTAATCCAATGTATGGGAGCTTAATTTTAAACACACACTACTACTGAGATCGCTTAATCCAAAGTAAAAGATGAACAATCATAGCGCTGTGTGGATATCTAGAAAGGAAATAAATAACCTGGCAGTCATGTTTTTGCACCTTAGAGAAGGGAAGAGTTAAAATGGGAAACAGGAAAGACTGGAACACCAGTACAAATTAAATCTCCCAAATTTGTTCTGTGAGTATGCAGCAGGGAAATGGGGAATAGCAATAACTGCAAGGGAATGAGTAATTGAATTTTGAGGGTAAGCAGCAGGTTGCTATATTCCCCCTTGAATTGCTCCATTTTTAGTGTATTGCTAATCACATTTTTATTCGATGTACAGTGTTAAAAACCTGCTGCTGCGTGCAGGTATTGCATGTTAAAGGTTAAACTCCTCCAACCACCACCTTATTAGTGACCCGGAGTATTTCAACATCATGTACCACGCACATCATTACGCTTTTGTGCATGACATTGCCAAGTTACAGGCTCACTATTGTTGATATTTTTGTGATAAAAGCTATGACTTCCGAGAATTTTTTATGATCTAAACACTTCAAAGGTCAGATTCTTGTCTTACACATATTTTTCTAATATTTTCTTTTGAATTATTAAGTCTTTTACAGAGGGCCAACTAATTAGACTCTACAATTTCCCATCTCATTTGAGAATCTGTTTAATTCCAAGTTAATGGATATGTATACCATGATAATGGTGTCCAGTGGCAATTGGCTTCCTTCTCTCCAACCCATAAATATGTGTTCTCCAAAACCTAATGATTTCTTCACTCCTCGTTATATAAAAATAGCACATTTTCTTGCAGGAGCGTGCTAGAGTGGATGCCAGCAGAGTGTAGGTGAAATGCAAACACAGGGAGAAGCTGAGGTGTTGTTCTGCTTTAAAAGCTGAACTGAATCTCTAAGTTCAACTTGTGTGCTTTTCTGCAGAGAAGTTTAAAGTTTGGCTTTAAAAAGTTGAAAAATATCTGCTCCCTCACACCCCGGCACTGTCCCCCTCTTCTTCTGCTTTGGTGACTCCTGCCTTTCTCACTTCTCTCCATCTTGGACTGATGGGAACTGCGTCACAGCCGCTAGGGAAAATGTTATTGCCTCTGAAAATGTTCTCGCTCCTCAAGCTGAATAAAATGTTAGGGTTAGTGGGAAGTTTCACCTGGACCTGGAGAGACCCTGAGAATTCTGAACCTTGAAGAATAATGAGACTCAAGACCGAAGTTGGAGAGCCACCATGATTTCAGAGAGAAGCAGGAACCATCTACAAATGTGGTAATAAAGGACATTCTGGATGTTTTTGATCTCAGATGAATGTGAGAGCATATGACAAAACCCATATATCTATGTCTTTCTCTGACGTGTGACAGGAGGAGTGAATTAAAATGTCTTGATGCCTTTATTCCCCAAATCGAGTCAGTTGTTTCATTCCTAAGTGGTTTCTTAAACCTTTTCTTTGCCTCTCACACTTCAGCTAAGAAGCCTTGGTTGAAATGTAGTTGGGGTCTCTAACTCATTACACTGATGGCAAGCCAGACGGGGTCCCTCCAGATAAGGACCCACACTGCTGTACCACTACACTACTACTGTGACACTACAAGAGTAGTGACTTGGTTCTTTCTGTTGTTTTGCCAACATGAGTGCAGAGACATAATGTTCATTAGCCTTCTTCTTCCTAAGTCAGAAGCAGAACATCCTAAAAGCTGCCCCTCTCATGCACACTGGTCTTCTACTGAACAAATCTTTACTTTTCCTTCGAGTTGTGAAGCTGAGTGCCCTGCACTCTGCGCGCTGCGGGGTTCAGCTCTTTGCTCCTCACGCTGCTGCACTAACAAAAGCTTTCAGTAAAACACTGCACGTTAACTTCTGCTTCAGATTTCAGTCTTGAGAAACAAAGAAGCAAAAGGATCAGAACTTGTAGGTCAGATGGCAGTGCCCCCTAATCCCTCATCCAAGTCATTCATGAAGAGATTGAAGAGGACTGGTCCCAGTACCGATCCTTGGGGGACCCCACTAGCTACAGGCCTCCAACTCGACTCTGTCCCATTGACCACTGCTCTCTGGCTTCTATCCTGCAGCCAGTTCACAATCCACCTCACTGCCCAATCATCCAGTCCACACTGCCTCAGCTTGGGCTTCAGGATGCTGTGTGAGACTGTGTCAGATGCCTCTCTGAAGTCAAGAGAGACCACATCCACTGCTCTGCCATCATCTATAGTTTGTCTATAGTTACCTGGGTCCTCCTTCTTACCCTGTNTGGAACAGTTTCAAACAGAAGTGGTGTGTTCATACAGATATTGATAACTGCTGCTGATTCCGGCGGAGGTCACGCTAGGTACCTATTTCCAGCATGGATTACAGAAGGGTAATGAGGCACAGAGTGTATGGGTCTGGACTTCCACATGCACAACACTCACGGGGAGATCTGGATCTCATGTTGTGACTGACCTTTCATCGTTAACTGCTCACTGCTTCACCACTCTTTCAGCTACACAATTGTTTCAGTGGATTTATGGTTCCTCACAGATCTCCCATTAAAATATGAAATGTTAATGGACTTATTTGTATTTCCATTGGACACCACCCTCAAATTGGTGATTACCTGTGGGGAACTGCTTTTCTCAGAGGGAGGACCCACATTTCTGAGATAGTAATGTTTATTACTCTTTATAAACTCTTAGATAGTAGCTGTCTAATTTTATAAGTTATACATGAGGACCCAAAGGTTTCCAGTCTAAAGGCAGCTTAGGAAGAGTCTCTGACAAGAAGAAGAATCTTGGAATCATGAATGGCTTAGGATGGAAGGGACCTCAGAGATCCTCTAGTCCAACCTCCCTGTCATGGGCTCATTTGTTAGACTACAGATCGTTTAGTATCTCAAAGTTCAACAGATTCTTAAACAAGAAAAACCCCCAAACCATCTTCCATTTTAGAGTTTAACAGCAAGAAAAGAAGCTGAGAAATTTTAATTTGANTGGGCTCCTCCACCATCTGCATCAGGAAATTGTCCCCACTGCCCTGGAGGAACCTCCTGCACTGGGGCTGGCTGAGCAGGTCTGCCAGCAAGTATCAGGGTCGTTAAAATATTCAGTTTAAAGGCAGAATTTCAGTGGTCATGACTGAAAATACTATGTGATGCATGAGTAGGTGAGAAATTTCTGAACCATGCTGTTGAGAGTTTAACGAATTTAGTGGTGTCATGGTATGTATGAGGATATTTATGTACATAGGTGACATCTGCCAGGGCTTCTGCAGTGACCAGGACAATGTGTACCACCTCAGAGAGGCCAGGCACAAAGATGTTGCTGCAGGCACCATTAAATCACAGGGCTGTGATGTAATGCATAATGATTAATGATTTAATTGCATAATGTGCAGGCATGATGAACCTCAGACTTCCAGCATGAATGAGGAGGAAGGGATAAGGTCATCCTCAATCCTTTTCCTTCTCACAGCTGTTGCTCTCCCTGCCCCATCCTTTGTGTTCATACCCAAGTTCATGTATGACCTCCAAGCTCATCTACAACCAGCTTCATCTCTCATTATAAGCTCTCGCTACACGCTGCCTTCTCAACCAGACCTACACACTGCTCTTAGATTTAGCAAAACTGGGGTCAAGAATTTAACATGAGCTGCTCTCATGGCTTTTTCTGCTAGTGCAAACCTAGTGCTTAGGTCACTGAGTCAAGGGGACAGAAAAGGATGCCTTCACTATGCACTCTTGGGACAAACTGTGATACTTTCCTCACCTGACAAAGCCACCTAAGAAAGTGTCTATAGTAGCCACAGGTCTCTCCCTTACAAACACCATCCCTCCAGCTTCTATATACTCCTTGGGCGCGAGCCCCCAAAGCACAGCTTGTCTTCCTACTCACACCATCTTTAGAATAATAGGACACAGGTTCGTTTGATACTGTGGTAGGAGCAGCAGCAATAGTCCCCAGGATTTTCATGAGCTCCATTATGAGCCAGGCCTGTGGCTGGAAAAGCTTCCAAGATACTCGGTCCTGTGTTCACCTGCTCTGATCTGGCTTCTCTGAAAAGGTAGTTCACCATCAGAAAGAACCATTGCGTCGTCCAAACCGATGTCTGTGCCACAAGCCTTTCCTTCGACAGGGCATGGTAGCCTTGGTTTGGCTGAAGGATGTGGTAGCTATGACTGAAGCACATTTATAAGAAAGGCACACGGACGATGTGCAGACAGAGTAAGAAGGTTCACTGCTTTCCTGGCATCTTCTCACAGAAGCCATCTTCCCAGTCTTACCAAAACCTTGCCATGTAAACCCAACCCAACCAACATCTCATCTCTTGCCTCCCTACTCCAGCCAGCTCTCCGTCTCTGTTCAAGCATCAGGAAATTCCCTGGATCCTATGACCATAGCACTGGGCTGGGACTTCTGATGTGCTATGTGCTTCAGATCTTTGTAGGACTCCCTGAACCCCACAGCAGTGGAACAGTTTCAAACAGAAGTGGTGTGTTCATACAGATATTGATAACTGCTGCTGATTCCGGCGGNACCCCCTCCTTCCATGACCTAGAGACTTTCTTCTTCCTCTTCAGTTTGCAAGTTGGTGATTACCTGTGCCGAACTGCTTTTCTCAGAGGGAGGACCCACATTTCTGAGATAGTAATGTTTATTACTCTTTATAAACTCTTAGATAGTAGCTGTCTAATTTTATAAGTTATACATGAGGACCCAAAGGTTTCCAGTCTAAAGGCAGCTTAGGAAGAGTCTCTGACAAGAAGAAGAATCTTGGAATCATGAATGGCTTAGGATGGAAGGGACCTCAGAGATCCTCTAGTCCAACCTCCCTGTCATGGGCTCATTTGTTAGACTACAGATCGTTTAGTATCTCAAAGTTCAACAGATTCTTAAACAAGAAAAACCCCCAAACCATCTTCCATTTTAGAGTTTAACAGCAAGAAAAGAAGCTGAGAAATTTTAATTTGAATTTAAATTTTAAATTTAAATTTAAATTGAGAAATTAGGATGAAATGTGCATTTGGGTCAGTTGCAGTATCTCGCTGATGCACAACATGACTTTCAAGGGCAGGTTCATTTCAGTCCCAGCTGTAACTCTGCTTTGAGGGTGGAACACCTTCAGCTTTGTCAGACTGTCCTCTCCCTGCCAACTTTGCAATTTGGATACTGAACTGCATTGAAAATTAGCCACTTCTACCTGTGGAACTCCACTACCTTAAACTAATTAGACAGGGTTTTGCTATTCCGCTCACTCTCCATTTTCACTCTAGATGTCAATAAAAAGGCTGTTAGACAACCTTTGCCACTAACCTGCTCCTAATTAATTCTTTACCTGTTAGTCTCATTCTTCCCTGCAGCTGCCTTCTTATCTTATTAATTTCTTTCTGCCAAAAATCAGATTTTATTACTCTCTTTCACTGCTTTTATTCCTCAGCTCTGCTCTATTGCTCTGGACTGTATTTTGCAGACTGAGAACACCCAGGGAGCCACATGCAGATGATGTTGAAAGCAGAGAAAGATAAGAGTGATTTGGCAAAATACCGTCTCTAGCTTTGAGTTATCTCGCTTTCCCCAGGTTGTGAGGCATTGGGGAGGAGAAGGATGTGACTTAAATTCTGAGATAGGAGAGAAAGCTAGAGCTGGCATAATTGCCCTGGTTCTTCCTTGCTGCTTTCAGTAGAGAGAAGTTCTTCCAACACTTGTTCAGTAGACTTCTCTAATTGTCATCAGCTCCAGATGACTTTTAGTTTAGTGCCTGTGATACCGGCGCATAGATACTTCTTGCAATAGCAATTTTCAAGTCAGAGCTATGCCGACAACTTCTTCTGTCTGCTTGGTCTTCACCTCCTGTGTGCATTACAGGCAGCACAATTTAGCAGAACCTCTACATCACAAAAGTTGAATCATTTTCATCAGGCAAATGCGTAGGCTCATTCACCGTGTGGAAATTTACCTTGTGATCTAGATACTGAAGGGCTGATTTCAAACTGTATCCTGTAAACTCATGCTTGTGGAATATGTTTTATGCTTTGTAATAATAAAGCCTGCTGTCCCAGCTCAGGCAAAGAGAGGAAACCACTTAAAACCATTGGAAATTAAATAAACTCCCTGCCCTCTTCTTCCAGTATAAACTCTCTGCAGGTGACCCATGTAATATCTGAGAAATAACTAGCAGTAAGAAGCTGAAAGGGTGCAGTGACAAACTGCAAGGCATGAATCTTTGCAGGGCTTAAACGAAAATGAGTTTTCCTCAGAAGCCAGAGGTTTAACTGCACATTTTATTTATTGGTCAAATTAATGGACAATCAAATGATTTAGATAAAAATGGAAGAGGTAGAAGTCTGTCTTGTGGAATCATTGTCTCACCATCTCCTTTTTGTTCTGCATTTGAGCAGCATGCGAAAAGTCTACCTGTCCCCAGCCTGCACAGACACCTAGGAGAGTTTATTGCCTTTGGAGCAATGAATTTCCAGGGTCAGACCCAGAAAGTTATATGCTCTCAGCAGCAGTAGGAGTATCCGAACAGGTGGCAGGAAATGATTCTGCCACCTGCACTGGAATGGAATCTCTGATGTCTTGTTTGTCAGCGCCATTACAAGCATTTCCATACGTATTGTTTTCAGACTATAATGACGGTGACTTTGTGGCCTTGGTTTATTTCTGGGGTACTCTGCTCTGCCGTGAAGAAAGCTACCCTTTTTTTGTGTGTGAGTTATTGACCAAGTTCCAGGCTGATGCCAGTGCAGCACTCAAGCCCCTACACTTCCTACAGAATTGCGATGCTTTTATAGCTATAAACCTTTTCATCCCAAAATTGCAAAGACTAATAAAGTGTGTGGCTTTTAGGATGCTTGCCCCCTCAAAGGTGATGTCATGGAACCAAACTGTAGCCAAAAGATGCCAGTTGGATGCAGAATGGATGAACTGTACACCATGGATGAACGGTACACCATGGATGAATGGTACACCAAGGATGAACTGTACACCAAGGATGAACTGTACACCATGATCAGGAGTGTCCCCAGACCAGACAAAGCAATATCCAAGATGGAGAAACTGGTTTTCAGCTGAGAATGGAAATGGTTTTCTGTTTCCAGGGATTTTCTTTCTATAGAAAGGGATAGATAGGGATATATAAGATATATAGATAGGGATTTTCNTTCTATTCTATTCTATTCTATTCTATTCTATTCTATTCTATACCATGAAATGAAGTACTTGCTGTATTCACTTGTGGGAAAGCACCTGTATAAACATATAGACAGGAGTTTTTCATGGTTGGGTGAAGGAAAAGAAGGTAAGATATGTGTGTTCTCTGTAAAGAACACAATAAATCACATAACTTAACCCCACTGTGCCAGAAGGTCTGTGAACAGCCTTGTTCTTAGGACAGAGACTTAGCAGTGAGTTTTCAGATTCCTCAAAAATACATTGAAAATCACAATAAATACCTGGAGGACGTAGCTCAGCCTCTGGGGTGCTAGTTCCAGTTGCGGACTCCCCCTGCAGTATGAGAGACAGATTCACAGGAGTGAACCCAACAAAGTACCATAAGGATTATTAAAATCTTGCCTGATGAAGTGTGTGAGAAGAGGTAAGAAAGACGAGAGTGCTTAACCAGGAGAGGGGAAGGTTGCGGATGATCTACTCTGCCTGTGCAGATAACTGATGGAGGTGATAAGGCAAAACTAAGATCTTCTCAGCAACACCCATCCAAGGGCAAAAAGCCTAAGGTTCCCATGAACACAAGAAAATCTGTCTTTAAAAAGAAAAAGGCTTGTTTGTGGTAATCAGTGTGGCCAGATGCCGGAACAGGTTGCCAGGTTCAAGAAGGTTCCATCCTTGGAGATGATCCAAACCTGACTCGGTAGTTGCACAGCGACTCTCTAGGTGACATTACTCTGAGTAGGAGTTTAGTTGACTGAGGAGGCTACATTTTGGAGTGAAAACTGTTAATAACATGAAGATTAACTACATTTAACTATTGCTCAGCAGTTCTTACACAGAATCTAAGCCTTTCCTGCTTCTCACACCACCCACCAGTGAGCAGGCTGGGGTTACACACAGCATTGAAGAGGACAGCTGATAGTCTACACCGTATGACATCAGGCTCAGCAAATAAAGCTGGGGGCAAAAGAGCATCCAACTTTCCACACCTCTGTCGTAACTGGAGGTGCTTTGTCTTATCTACCCTACACTGTAGAAGTGTTCAGCTGAAATAGCATGATGTGCACATGGCTGTCCTTGTGTGGGAGGGTGGGAGACGGAATCACACCTGACTAATATCATTCACCTTGCTTAATGTGGTGTTAGAAGTTGCACAGCTATAAGGGTAGAGCAACTGACAGCCCTTTCTGGGGCTGACTGCAGAAGTCCATCGTGGCCAGACCAAAAACTGCAAACCTCCAACCATTTTCTTGGAAACCTAAATCTTGGAGCTTAGCTGTAATTTTTAGCATCATGAGAGAGAGATTAAGAAACACTGCTCATTACTTTGACAAAGCCTGAAGCAGATGGCTGCAACACTGGAAGTCAGATGCTTGGCGATCAGCAGACGTTTTGTGGTTCAGAGAGAAGCCGTTGGAGACCCTTCTTCAGTGAACTCCAAAGAAGCAGCTGTTGTCAGTCTCAAGCTTTCTCTTTGCTACAGCTGGGCTGCTAAGGATGCAGCGTGGAGCAATGTGCGGTATAAACAGGGCATCTTGATGGCTTTGCAAAGCTCCGTAGACATGAAAGGGCTTTTGCACAAAATAAGCAGAAATACCAGAGAAATCAGCTCAATCATGCACCCCGGACCTGAGGTTGCCCTGGCATACAGGACAGGTTCGGAGCTGAAATTGCAGCTGTTATTATTTAACTGCAGGCAACCTGACATCGTTTTGATTCCACCACTTCAGTTCTCATGTTAAGAACTGGATGCAGCCTAGATGAAACATGTTTGTGGCTGGGAGGAAGATATTTCAATTTAGTGAGTCCTGGGGGTAAATGTCTTAGAAGTTTTTGTTGTAGTTCAACAGTTTCCAGAGCAATTTCTTTGAAATCTTCTTAGCTACTTAAATCCTGGCCCAGTTCTGGATGAAGGCGTCACTTGATGCACAACCTTTTTGAGCAGCGTAGTCTCTCTCCCAGAGGTTGAACACTTTCTTTTAAAACACACTCTTTTCTAAGGCTGTGCAGAAAGATTTCAGCTGTTTTGAAATAAGTATGTTTTTAAGTTGTGCCTAGAACCTAGAACCTCTTGAAATACTAATGGTGAAATGCCAAACTACAAGACTTTGCTGAAGTCTGAGAAATAGCTCCTTGCCTTAAAACTCAGTTTGATGGAGAAAATATCACAGTACTGATCAGCCTGAAAAAGACCTTAAAGATCATCCAGTCCAACCTAAAACCAACCCAGTAACCCTAACATCTGCCACCTAGCTCAT
>VZRI01001638.1:0-10556 GCA_013397515.1 Upupa epops | reverse complement strand
AGTTGCCCTTCTCTGGACTCATTCCAGCCCCTCGCCATCCTTCCTGAACTGAGGGGCCCAGAACTGAACACAACACTCCAGGGGCAGTCTGACCAGTGGTGAATACAGGGGGAGGAGAACCTCCTTCTCGCTGCTGGCCACAGCATTCCTGACACAGGCCAGTGGTGAATAGCAATTGATGCACCCCACAGAAATGTGATTTCTTGGTTTTGACTGGAGAGAACTGTCTGTGTGTGTGACATGATAGTTCAGCCTCGTTTATAGGGCTAATTGTGCCACTCACTTCTGGAGCAGGGTATTTCCACTGCATGGTTTCCGTCTTAGAGTCCTCAGTGAAAACTGTCTGGTCCCTTGTGTTAGAGCCAAGCCCACGTTGCAGCAAAGGGGTGAAATTTCAGTCAGGCCAATGGAGTTATGCCAGCACCCAGTTTAGTTAGCTCGGAGCTGTCAATAGATCCATATGTAACAGTCAGATGGAAAGATTCATGCTTTAACTATAAATACAATTAACTTTATGAACCTGCTTGAGCCATCTTTTTTTCCCCATTGACTTTTCTTCTATGTTATCTCACCACTCTGCTCAGTGCTGGTCAGACCACACCTTGAGTACTGCTTTCAGTTTTGGTCCCTGCTAGACAAAAAAGATGCTGATAGACTGGAGAGGGTCCAGAGAAGGGAAACCAGGATGATCAGGGGACTGGAAGACCTCCCATGTGAACAACTGGCTCTGTTCAGCCTTGAGAAGAGAGGCTCAGGGGGGACTTTATTGCAGTGATCAAGCGTGGCTACCTAGAGGATGGAGACTCCCTTTTCACAAGGAGTCCTGTAGAGAGGACAAGAGGGAATGGTTACAAGTTGCTCCAGGAGACATTCTGACTGAATTCAAGAAGGTTTTTCACAACTAGAGCTGTTAGACAGTGGAATGGTCTTCCAAGGGAAGAGGGGGATTGCTCAACTTCAGACACTTTCAAGGCGCAGCTGGATAGGGCTCTGGGCCAGCTCATTTCAACTGTGTGCTGCTTTAAGAGGTTGGACTAGATGACCCCTGAGGTCCCTTCTAACCCATGAACCTGTGAACCTGTGAAAAGCTATTACAAGGGAATTTTGGAGTTAATGGATGAGGAATTCACTTCAATAAGTTAACATTTTCTCATGCTAAGGGAGAAGCTCCTGAAAGCACACAGTAATGCCTCGTTGGCCAGGAAAACCTATTTCACTAATTGAGAAATCTCATTTGAGAGATAACGTCATGCCAGGCCGCCGCCGCACTCTTGCACATAAAGCACGCCTGGAAGTGATTGTATTTTAATCTTTGGCCTTCGGGGACGCCTGCTTCCTACACCCTTTCAGTTTGAATTCTAGCTTGGAAACCATACAGGCTCCCTGTAGAGTGACATTTATGCTCTTGTTTAACTTCTCGTCCTTGAGGCTGGCAGCTTGGGTAGGACTGCTCCTGCAAACCTGTCATCACACTGAGAAAAATCTGACTCTTGCCTCGGGAGCCCAGAGGAAACACGATGCCCTGCACACAACCGTGTTCTGACTGTTGGTGCAGTTACACAGCAGCAAACCCTGGGTTATCTATGCTTCAGTGCTCTGTTTGATGATTTTCTTCTTCCCCTGTGGTGCCATGTGGATTAGACCTGGCTTTGTGGTTATCTGCAGTATTGTGTTCAGTTCTGGGCCCCTCAGTTCAGGAAGGATGGCGAGGGGCTGGAATGAGTCCAACTGGAATGGTCAAGGGGCTGGAAGGTCAGCCTTACAAGGAGAGGCTGATGGAGCTGGGGCTGTTTAGCCTGGAGAAGAGGAGGCTCAGGGGTGACCTTATCGCTGTCTAGAACTACCTAAAAGGGGGTTGGAGTCAGGCGGGGGTCGGTCTTTTCTCAATAGACACTGGAGACAGGATAAGGGGTCCCAGTCTTGAGCTCCATCGGGGGAGGTTTAGACTTGACATTAGGAGAAGGTACCAAAGAGGTCTGTGCAGCAGCTCCGCATGATCATTCTGTCACTGGATATTGGATGTCTTAGTTCAAAACCTGAAGAGGAATAAACCAGCCTTACCTCACAGGCATGATGCTTTTGAGATCTTCTCCTATCAGGTGCTTGTGAATACCTGTAAATAATGAAAATACCCTGAAACGTTCACCAGGTCATTCCAGGAATTACAGCTGGAAGTCTAGACAGTAATCTATATCCAGAGGGAGCGATGTGTAAGCCCATGAACATATGGTTTTGAGCTGAGACGATTCTTCTCCCTCACTGGGAGACAGTGTGCATAATCCTAGATTGTGAGAGGAGAACAGGCAGCTGCTGCTACCTTGGAAGCCAAGCGGTGAATAGGTAATGACAGCTGGTAAAGGCAGGGTGGGTTTGAAATCTCAGGCAGCTTACATTTTTTTAGTGCTTTTCTTGGAAAAAGAGCTCAATTTAAATAATGGGAATAGAGAAAATGGGAAAAACTACCTGCTGAAGCAGTGAAACCAAGAAGACAATGAGTAGGTAGGATGCTTTGTGATATAGAAAACCACCCATGCTAATGTGAAGAAAGACTTTGAAATTTAATACTATTTCACCTGTTCATGCCCTTCTAATTTCTTGTCTTTTTTTCCTCTAAGAGTCTGCTGTCTGTTATTCCAAAACCCAGCCAAGTACAAGAGGTAGAAATTCAGACCTCTGTTAGATCAGGTCTTGACAAGGAACAATTGGTTCCTATCTTCCTTTCTCCATGTGGTCCAGCCTCAGGAAATCCTTAACAGAGAGATTTCTGCTGTTCATCCAACAGTGAATGAAGGCCAAGGGTTGCTTTGTCTTTAATCCTGTTCTGTCTGATTACCATTGTGTCATTGAACAAACTCATAAATAACAGGACCAGTTCAATCAGCCAGTCTTCCCCAGTCTCCTGACAATAACAAACTGGTCCTTGCGTTGCCGTGGTTCCCTGACGTGAGACAGGGCAGTTTGTGGCTCAAAAGTGATGCAGATGGTGATGCTGCTGAGAGAAATGGAATTGCATCCTACCTGGGCTGCTCAATAAATCCATGACTCAGGGAATTGCATCCCATCTGAGCTGCTCAATAAAGCCATGACTCAGGGAATCGCATCCCATCTGGGCTGCTCAATAAAGCCATGACTCAGGGAATCTCTCTCTTCTCATTCCAGTTCTAGGGAAATTTNCATCTGGGCTGCTCAATAAAGCCATGACTCAGGGAATCGCATCCCATCTGGGCTGCTCAATAAAGCCATGACTCAGGGAATCGCATCCCATCTGAGCTGCTCAATAAATCCATGACTCAGGGAATTGCATCCCATCTGGGCTGCTCAATAAAGCCATGACTCAGGGAATCGCATCCCATCTGAGCTGCTCAATAAAGCCATGACTCAGCACCTCTCTCTCTTCTCATTCCAGTTCTAGGGAAATTTGCTTCCCCAATGAGTGCATGGCAGAAAGCCTTCCCTTCCATTCTCGGCCCTTTGGCCTCTTTTGCAGTGGTGGTTGGGAAACGTGCCTGGCAGTCATAGACTCCTTAGGGATCGGAAAGGACCTCGAAAGAGCATCCAGTCCAGTCCCCCTGCCACAGCAGGATCACCTAGACCCAGTCACACAGGAACACAGCCAGGCGGGTCTGGAATGTCTCCGGAGAAGGAGACTCCACAACTTCCCTGGGCAGCCTGGACCAGTGCTCCAGGACCCTCCCTGGGAAGAAGTTCCTGCTGATATTGAGATGGAACCTCCTCTGTTCCAGCTGGCACCCAGTCAGTCTGAAATGAAGGGAAACATGTCACTTGAGCAATAGTCAGTCACTCAGAGGAGGAATTCAGCATATTTTGTCTAACAGATTTTCAGGCATGATTCTTGCTTTGAAATAATTGCAGTAAACATGGTGTTGGGAGCTCACATATTTATTCCTTCAAAAGGACTGCCAAACTGGATTCAGGGCTGTATGAAATATACTGCCTTTGTGTTTTGATCTCCATACATGCCTTCCAACTGCTCCTTTGTCTATTCAACCTAGGTCCTAAAAAGCTGGCCATGTTCTTCCTGAATTATGGGTCATCAAAAGAAAGATTTTTTGGGTGGAAATTACTTAACAACCCCCAGATTTGGATATAATCTATTCATTTCACCACTCATTCCCATAACTGAGTCTGCTTTCCCAAATCAGCAAGGAAAAGTGAGCTGTCAGCCCTATGAATGCACATGGAGTGCTTCTCTTTAGCCCCCCCTTTAGCCCCATAGTCTATGAACCAACAGCCATGGGAACAGGCTGCATGCTGCATCAACCTCTCCTTTCTCTTCAGGGTCTTTATTATATCCACTGCATCATTTTTTTCTGTCACACAAGCAGATCAGCACCACTGCCAGGCCCTTCCTCTGCCAGGACAACGAGCACAGTGTTTAGGAAGCAACTCCTGTTCATCTGGCAGGGATGTGCAAACAGTGAAGCTTCCTTGTTCCTGGTGCCTCAAGGATTACTTCTGGGGATTGTCCTTTCCTTACCTTCCTCCTGACATGGTTTGACTGTGAGCAGTCTCCTTCAGCAGTTTGTTTCGAAGGCCAAAAGTCTTCCCATGTCAGTCCTGTTGGAGCTCTGCCACCAGGCTGCTTCGAGCTGTCGGTGCAGACGTGCCTCATCACCGGGCTGCCCACAACCTGTGGAAATGGGTTTATTCTTTTTCAAATCTATCCTTGCCCGGGTTCGTCTAGAACTGCTGGTGACAGCTGCATGCTCTCCCTTCTCCTTAGCACGAAATCGTGTGGGGATAAGGAGCTTTAACCCTTCTATAATTTCATCACTCTTAAAATTTTTAAGTAGAAATGTTAAATATTGACACGATTAAATATTCACTGATGCTTTAAAATATTTATTTAAGATAAAGATGAGGGGTTTCTGTTAATAATTAATATCTTTTTTCTAATACATCCTTGATAATACTAACAATATAATGATAATTAATACTAATTCCTAGTAAAAATTATACTGAGATGGAAGCGCAGCTGGAGTTCTAAATCCAAACCTGAGATCTGGGGAGGAAAAAGGCAGCAGTGTTTCATTTCCTCCACCCGTACCCATTCAGTTTAGTGCAAATTAAAAATTCCAAGAGCTGAAAGAGGAAAAAGTCTCAAAATAATTTGGTACTTCATGGGCTAAGACTCGAAACCACTCAGAAACATAACTGCTGGAAAAAATCACTTGAGCCACCTTTAGATAGCAAGCTCAGCTGAACAAAAGTGTGGCTGTTCCAAAATGCACGGAAAGATCTGGAAGGCTAGCCAGCCTTTCAAGCCCAAAGCTCTCTCTCAAGCCTTGCTGTGGCACAAGAAGTGCGGGTACAAAAGACGTTTGAATTATAGTCAGGCTGGGGTAGGTCTTTGGTCCCTGGACACTGGAGACAGGACAAGGGGTCACAGTCTTCAGCTCCATCGGGGGAGGTTTAGACTTGACATCAGGAGAAGGTTTTTCCGTGACAGAGTGATCCGGGTTTGGAACGGGCTGCCCACAGAAGGAGTTGGTTCTTTGTCCCTGGAGGTGTTCAAGATCAGGCTGGATTAGGTGCTGAGTGGCATGAGCTAGATGGCAGATGTTAGGGTTACTGAGCTGGTTTTAGGTTGGACTGGATGATCTTTAAGGTCTTTTCCAGCCTCATCAGTACTGGGTTTATGTGAATCTGTGCTCTGTTCAAATACATAGAGGTTCAGGATCTATCGTCTTATTAGTTTGCCCTACTGGCTAGTGACTAACCATCGTCTCCAAAATGTGGCACTTGCCTTATAAAACATTATCCACTTGTTAATGTTTGCAAAGAACAGGCACAGAAGCAGTAGGGTCGGAAGACAGGGGAACCCTAGAACCTCAGCTGGGGTGAAGCTGTAAATGAAAACTGCAGCCTGCAAAGGGTATTCAAAACCTTCCATGTTTGAGAAGCTTTTTAGCAAGGCTGCCCCAGCAACCCCCTTCCCCACTACCGAAGCCCCACCAGATTTAAAGTGCAGCAGAATCTTTCACCATCGTTCTTTGGATGCTTTGTGAAATAAATTGGGTTTTGTTTATTCAAAGAGAAAGAGAACTGTAGAATTAAGACTACCCGAGTCTATTAGCAAGGTCAGTGACTGTGAATTGAGAGTCCTGGTGAGCACTCTCATAAAACTCTCACAAACTCTCATAAACTCTCAAGAAAATTCTTCTGAGTTTGTTTTAGGCAGAGCTTATCTAAGAACAGCAGTGCCAGCTCAGGGGAAAAGGAAATTAATCTTACTTTTAGCAAAGGCTGGAAGAAAAACAAGGGGTTCTGACTATCCATGCAGAATGGATTTATGGCTTCTAAAGAAATCAGATTCAGTTTCTCTGTCACTCTGAAATAAATTACTTAAAGATCAGAACTTTCCACAGACTTTTAAGCATGGAAAAGTGAATCAAAACACCAGGTCGTCCTTTTTGAACTAGCTTTGACTAGCTATTCAAGCTGAAGGCAGGATGTGTTGCTTTGTACAGGCAACTAATTGTTGGCATCACTCACATTCTCGATAATTTCAGTAGCCATACAAGAAGATTCAGTAGGTATCATGGGGAAGAACTGCAGTGGAGAGACAAAGAGATTTCAGAGTGAAACTGCTGTAAGTTTGTACAACACGTGCAAGGAAAGGCACTTGGAAGCTGCTCTTTAAAAATAAACCTAGTGTTTTGTCTCCTTACCTGTGTATGCTGAGCACAGGTTAATGCACATTGCACACCTCATTATTCCTCCGCTCTGCTCTAACTTAGAACTCCTTTGGTTTTGAATAGTGTTCAGCTTATTTCAATTTCTTCTGAGTGAGGAAAACAAGGCTGCCTTAAGACACTTAGGAAGTTTCTCTTCTCAGAGGTGTTAGCCCTATCATTGCTGTTTGGCTTGAATCTCAATGTTTGTCCTCCTGATTAGACTGCCAGGAAAAACTATTCATCTTCAAAGAGGGAAAGGAATACTTGGATGTGCTCAGTCTTTCCCACCCACGAACTATGGACATTAAACATCTAGGAAGGTAAACTCCTCTTGCAGATGCATATGTGGGAAGGACTGACATTATCTGGTTGTGCTGACATCCCACTGAGCATGTACCTGGCCAGGTGTCTGCTGTCTCTGCTACATATTTCATTAGATCCAGGATTGCCAGCAAGGACCGCTGGTCCCGAGTGAAAGGTCATCAGGATCAAGAAAGAGCTCTGGTTCAGTGTGAACTCAAGGCAGCTTCAACTTTAACTTCTGCAACTGATTCAAGCTCTGCTGAGCGCCAGGTGCTGCTTTATCCATGCAGCTGGACTTTGGATAGAAAAATGAGAGCAAGCAAACTAAAACATAGCCAGCAGAAGAAATAAAAGCAAGGAGTTTCTTTCATTGAATAGTAAGTGGAAACTCACACACTAGTCCATTACATCGCCCTGTTTCTATTGGACTAATTGCAGTGACTCACAGATGAGGACAATATTCGATTGTCCTTGCAGGTGCGACTTCGGCTTAGAGCAAACTCAAAGAACAACACGATGGGAAATGCTTATGCAACTCTTACCAGGGAAGGTTGCTAGCTCTGGTCTAAAATAGCTTCAAACAAGGTGTCCTAGAAACTTCCTGTCCTCACCTGAGCTGCCAGCCTGGAGGAAGGTCACATCACGCTGGGAGGTGATCTAGCCTGACACAGTGGAGCCCTTTTCAGATTGAAAAATAAAGCTGCACTAAGCAACTGAAAATAGAATGTAGTTCATGCTAATATTTTCATACTCTTTTGGTTGGCATTTAGGGGTGGGCTTGCTCTCCCAGAACAATCTGCCCTTCAGCCAGAACCTGAACACTCCCTGTCCTTGTGAGGACATGCACTCAGAACAGCCCTAACAGCATTCATTGCCTCGTATCACAGTCTCACAGTCTCACAGTACTGATGAGGCTGGAAAAGACCTTAAAGATCATCCAGTCCAACCTAAAACCAACCAGGTAAACCTAAGATCTGACATCTGAAGGTCTGAGAAGACCTATGAGAAGATGATTAGAGACACCAGAGATCTGAGGAGCAATTGGGAGGCCAGGGCATGCCAAACACCGGTGCAGTCCGGAGTGGTGATCGAGCCTCTTACCTGTTTTCTTTCTTTTCCCTCTTCAGCTCCTCTGCTCTCTGAGGACAGCATCTAGCAACTTGAGTGGACTTGACTTTGACCTGGACCTATGCTGAGTCTCCTTAATTTGACCCAAGTGACCCCATGACCCTGAGGAATGCCCTTCCCCTTCTCTGATTGATCGGGCGGGCACAATGAATTGTCCTCCAAGTGAAAATCCTGTAGTGTGAGGGAGTCCTGGGACTTTGGAGGAAAGGGCATTCAAAAGAGATGAATGCTTTGCCTGAAACTTTATCCTCTGCTCTAGCAAAGAGCTGACAAACAGATTACATCGTTAGGCTCCCTCCCTTTTAATTAATATTAATTTTATCTGCATGGGGCTGAGGAGCCCCTCAGCCTGCAGTGCTGAGTGTAAAAGGGTCCTTGTGCTGCTCTGGGAACGCTTGTGTTCAGTTAGAACAACACCCTGGAGTCCAGTTCCAAAGAAGTCAATTTACACATCAAGGCTGGATCTGACACCTCGGCAAACTCTGCGTCAGGGCACAGTCAATACCCGGAGCAGATGAACTCTTTTGAGAGTAAACATCGATTTATTGCAAATGCTCATTTCCCTGGGAGGTCTGATTTTTGCTGTACCCGCGTCTTTACAAATCCAAGCTTTGCCCCTCCACCACTCTAAGCCAATTTGATGTCAGCCCCTTGTCTCTTTCTATTGCTGAGCAGGAAACCAGCCTGATGCAGTACTAGGCAAGTGTCAGCTCCCGGTTTAACCCCATCCAAACCAATTTTGCAAACCTTGCTGACACCTCCCCATGCAGCACTGCACTGGTATTTAAGCTTTAAGATGCTTTTTCTGGTGTGTGTGATGAAATGGAATCAAACAGCATCACGCTCTGGAGCTGTGAGGCATTCTTAAAACCCTGCTGGCTTGGTTGTGCAGCACCAGGGGAGGTCATTTTTGCTTCCATGATACTCTGCTATCAGAGAGCTGGAGCCCCTCGGCTCTCAGGACAGTCTGAGAGTCGTGGTTGTTAGCCTGGAAAAGATAAGATTCTGAGGAAACCTTACAGCAACCTTCCAGTCCTTGAAAGGGGCTGCCAGAAGGCTGGGGGAGACTGTTCACAAGGGCAGGGAATGATAGGACAAGGGGTCATGGTTTGAAGCTGGAAAAGGGCAGAGTGAGGCTGGACAGGAGAGGACCAGCAGGAACCTCATGAAGTTCAGTGAGGACAAGTGCAGGGTCCTGCACCTGGGAATTCACAACCCTCGAATGCAGCTCAGACTGGGATCCACACGGCTGGAGACCAGCCCTGTAAAGAGTGAGGGGGGTCTGGGTGGATACCAAGCTCAACATCAATGAACAGAGCGCTGCTGGCAGCAAAGAGGGCCAACAGAATGCTGTGCTGTATTAGCAAGGGCATCACCAGCAGGTAAAGATGTTAACTTGCCACTGTACTCACCACTGGTCAGACCACACCGTGAGTACTGTGTTCAGTCTTAGTCCCTGCTATACAAAAGAGGTGCAGAGAGACTGGAGAGGGTCCAGCAAAGGGTGACCAGGATGATCAGTGGACTGGAAGACCTCCCATATGAACACAGGCTGAGAGAACTGGGTCTGTTCAGCCTTAAGAAGAGCTATTCAGCCTAACTAACCTCCACTTGGCACAACTTGAGGCCATTTCCTCTTGTCCTATTGCTGGCAACTTAGTAGAAGGAGATCGACTTCCACCTCTGTATCCTCCTTTCAGGTAGCTGTAGGGAGCGGTCAGGTCTTCTTTTGCCCCAGATTAAACACATCCAGTTGCCGGAGCTGTTCCTCATCAACCCCGCCCTCCAGGCCCTTCAACAGCTTCACTGCCCTTCCCTGGACCTGCTCCAGCCTCTCAATATTTACACTGACACTGAGATCATATCGAGATGCAACCCCTCAGAGCTGGACAGGAAGGTCTACAAAGCAGAGCTCCTGCAGCATGCAATCACAGAGTGGCTAGGGCTGGAAGAGACCTTAGAGGTCATCTAGTTCCAACCAACAGCTCCAGCTCTCTCAGCCCTTCATCAAGGGGAGATGTTCAAATCCCTTATTCCCCCTTGTAACCCTCTGCTACAAGGACTGTCTCTCTTGAACTGGAGTGCATTTCAACTTCTCAAAATTCCAAAGTGGAAGTGTTGTTTTTCCGTTCTTTCAGTACCTGCTACACATCTACACCACCATCAAAAGTCCAAGCTCCCATGGCACTTCCAGGCAACAGACCGGAAGCCCTCAAGAAAGGATACGAAGGGAGGACACCACGGTTCTCTGCTGCTGTCGTAGGAAATTCCCACAATACATTATCACGAAGCGCAATCCATCTTCCATATCTTCTGTCCTAAAACAGTTAGAAACCACAACAGTTTCACTCTGCTCTTTTTTATAATCCCCAACACAAAGAACTCATCTGCCACAGGCCTGTGGACTCCGCAGAAACACTGTGTTGT
>VZRI01001636.1:0-82933 GCA_013397515.1 Upupa epops | reverse complement strand
TTATGCACATGTGAGATGTGCACTTGCCATTGCCAGGAGTTCTGGTGTTTGGCCTATTGTTGAAGAAGGGGATGTCAAGCACAGCCAGTTCTCGTTCCAGCATCTCCATGTCTTTCCTATAATGGGGGGCCCAGAACTTAACACAGTACTCAGGGTCACACAAGGGTCAAGTACAAGGGCACAAGAACTTCCCTTCTCCTGCTGACCACACTATTCCTGATCCATGCCAGGGTTCTGTTGGCCTTCTTGACCACCTGGGCACAAGCTGGGTCATAAGAAGCCATCTATGAGCTACCCCAGGTCCTGTTCTGCTGGGCAGATTTCAAGCCACTCATATCCCAGACTGTAGCATTGCCTGGGCTTGTTGTGACACCTGGCACTTGGCCTTCTTGTCCCTCACACAATTGGGCTCAACCCATCAATCCAACCTATCCCAGCCCCTCTGTAGAGCCTTCCTGCCATCAAGCCCTCAACGTTCCCACACAATTTGGTGTCATCTGCACCAAAAGTGACTGAGGGTGCTCTCAATCACCACATCCAGGTCATCAATAAAGATACTAAACAAGACCAGCCCCAAAACTGAGTCCTGAGAGGCACTGTTTGTGACCGGCAGCCAGCTATGCTTAATCACAGCTCTCTGGGAATGACCAGCCAGCCAGTTTCTAACCCAGTGAAGGCTACATTTATCTGTACCATGATTTGATGGTTTCTCCAGAAGAATGTTGTAGACTGTGTCAAAAGCCTACCCACAGTCCAAGTGCACAACATGCAGAGTTTTCCCCCCATCTCAAAGGCGAGTCACAGGGTCATAGAGAGATCAGGTTGGTTAAGCAAGATCTCCCTTTTATAAACCCATGCTGGCTGGCACCACTTGGAAGAGCCTGGCACTATCCTGCTGATACCTGTCTTTCAGCTGTTGATCAGCAGTGACCAGATCCACTCTCAGCCTTACTTTCCCCATTTGAACAGCCACAGATCTCTCAGCCTTTCATCATCAGAATGATGCTCCAATTAGCTCAGCAGGTTCCTTCCTTCTCCTGTCTTCCCTCCAGCAGTTCCTTGTGTGTCTTGAAGTGGGGAACCCAGAGCTGAACACACGCTGTTGATGGGGCTTCACAAGGGCAAAGCAGAAGCGGAATAGACCCTCCATCAACCTGCTGCTGGTCAATGTCTTTTTAATATACCTCAAGAGATTATTAGCCACCTTGGCTACAAGAGCACGTTAATGAGGAACTTGTCATACTGGTGACTGTGCCCAAAACAGCCTCTGAACATCACAAGTCCCTGTCTGCTCACAAAGCAATAGTCCATGAGAGGAGCCTGCCCTCCCCCATGGTCTCTAATCACAACTCCATGAGTGCCAGGAAATGCACTCAAATCAATGACATTCAACTTCTCCCATGTTTGGCTACATCTTCTCTTCACCCTGGCACACCATCAGTTCCAAGCTTTTGACTTTTCTGACACTCAGAAGCTGCTGACAGCTCCAAGTGGCGCATCTTCAAGTGGGAAGTGTGAAATTGTAGGACTGCAAAGGAAAACACATCCTTCCTTCTTTTCATGATGTTGTTGCGTGCAAGAACTGTTGGCTGCCAGCTGCCACCGTGTGCAAAGGCCCTCCCACCTGTCAGGCTCTCAGGACAAGCAGAAAATGCAGATCAGAGTCTGTCTTCCTGACACCTTCTCCTCCACTCTTAGCCAGGTTATCCTAATGCCCCAGCCATCTCCCTCATCCTCCCAACACACTGCTGCCTCCTCACACCCCTACCACTCTCCACTTTCTCCACATCCTCTATTGTTGGAGGCGCACCACACACATGACCAACCTCTGCAGCCTTGCAGACTCACACCGCTGGCTGACTGCTGTAACATGCACTGTGTTAGGCAGTGCCAGGACTCTGGTGTCATCCTCTAGCCTTCCCCCATGCTGGTCACTGTGCTATGATCCCATCCTCAACCCCTTCTCCCAGAGTGCTGCCGTCGGATCCACCTCATCGGCTGCCATGGGCACTGAATTCAACTTCCAAGGACAGCCCATCTCCTCCGTTGGCGTTGGCAACAGCTTCAGTGGCTTGGGCTATAGCTAGTTCTGTGCCTATTAAAGTAATTTGAATTTCCAGTCTGAGTAACTCCTGAAGATGGGAGAGAAGAGCTGCAAAAAAATTAGAAATAATATTTCTGTTAAAAATCATGAGGATGTAAACTGAATGTACTTCATGTAAGGCAACTGTTTTTCCTTAAAAACACCATAACTCCAGCATTTCTCTCTCTCTCCTAAGCACTAATGATAAGCTTGAAAGTAGATGCAGTGCTGTTTGCCATGAGTAAATGCTGCATTCATTTGTAAGTCTTTCAAATAACTCCGTTTAGCAGCTTGACGTAAGATGAAGGCGTGTGCCCATTACTTACTCCTAGTAACAATACAAGGTTTACAGTTTACACAAGGGGAGCAACATCTGGTGTGATCCTTGCTGCTGGGAGTAGTGGCAACTGCACAAGGTATCCTCATTATCCTATCAGCCTAATTTTGCTAAGCTAATTTTAATGAAGCGCAGAGATGTGGCTGTCGATTCAGCCTCTCATCCAGGGAACATAGTGTAATTAACTGCCTGAGCAGCTGTACGGCGGTAGGAGAAGGCTTCAGATGATGTGACTATGTTGATATTACTTGTGCTAAAATGATTTTGGAGATTGGAAGGGAAGATCTGATTGCTTTTTATGGCAGTGTCTAAAGCTTAAATGAGTTCTGACACCTGAAGGAAGAAGAAATAACCAGCACACTTCATATCAGCAGTCTGTAAAATGTACTTGGAAGCTTGAAAGCTGTGACCTAACCTTTGCAATTATTTCAGCCCCTCCAGTTATTGTCACATATTAGATCCTCTAATGCTGTTTAATTGATACTGTGAATGTTAACATAAACTCAATGGCAAAGGAACAGCTATTCACTGCGTAAGCCAATTTCTTCATTATTGCAAAGAACACAGGCACCACCGACGACTTCTCTCATGAGTAAACAGAATGGAGTCACTGACAATCTGAAAAATAAAGAGTACTTGGAGAAACTGTTACAACACTTTGCTAAATGGAAGGAAATGGAGTTAGCCTGGCTGCTCTTTGTAGGGCGAGGATGGGGCGAGTCTTGACTAACACATTTTAAGATATTAATAGGAGGGGTTAAACTGATGTCTTCTGTAGGTTGACATAATAGTTCTGCAAAGCTGATTGTTCTCTGTTTCCAAAAAGCAGATGAACAGATTAAGACAAATTATGGTATCGAGTCCAGCATGGTGAATTGTTATGAGATGTAGCTGTGAGCCTCGAGGCCTCTTAAAGACTTCTGCATTTCCGTCTGCTGTTCAGGGCACTTACACCAACACAATAGAATTTGAACAGAGGAAGCCGCCTGGGTTGCAGTCCAACCAAGCGGTGATCGGCCACTTACAAAATGTCCCTATGAAATGGTGACAGCAGAGCACCATGTAAGAGCTAGCGAGAAAATATATCCTAGATTTTACATGTTTCTGTTCTCAGAGTCTTAACCCTCCAACATTTGCCACCTTTAATACTCTTGCACCACTTTTTAACAAGGCCTGTTGAATATTTCATCTGTCTTTGAGAATATCTGGAGATGCAAGCCTGCCTGTGTTTGGGGGCTCATTTTAGTGCAAAGGCTGTCAACAAGACAGGAGCGAGCAAGGCTGTTGCTTAGTAAAGATCATGATGTCATGAACACTGTTTGTTTTCATCCGCCTGTGAAAAACCAACATTCTTACAGCTCACACTTACTGAGAGCCTTCATGTCTGGACTAGCTATGGTTTCCCTCCACCACTGCTCATTTGCAAATCATTTGATGCATCTTGTTTAAGAATACAAGGTCCCCTGTGAGGAAGATATTTCTCACAAGCTAGATGTGTATTGTTCGGTGCAGAAGCTTCTGGGCCTTATTAGTGTTATTATTTGTATTGCAGAGAGCACCACAGAGATTTGAGAACAGTTGTCTTTGGCTGGAAGAATGGGTTTCCCCTCAAAGAGTTGCTTCAGGGACATGAAAATCAAAAGTGGAAATGGCACAAAGCACACGAAGTGGAGTTCTGACATTGTTATGGGGGAATATGAATTACAGCCACATTAGTATTAAGTACTAAATATCATCATGAATATTTTTCTATTCCAGCTGTAGATTCTAAGAGAGATTTGGACACATAAATGCCCAATAGTACCAAAGTATTTGCTCCAAGAATATGGATTTTCATATTTGTGCTCTTATGAGCAGAACTAATCCTTCATTTGAAGTCCATTTGTCTTCATCATTCAGCGTATGCCTTTTCATTAACACTGGAAATTCGGGCAGAAACGTGCTCTATTAATTCTGCTGATTATGATCTAAACTATCCTCCTGGGTGAGAAATGCAAAGTGCATTCATTTTGCTTTAATTAGACCTCTAACAAACCCTTGGCACACGGCAATTTCAAGAAGACAACGAGAGAGATATTCCCTTTAGCCTCTGCCTACCACAACAGCAGGATGACAGAAGGAGACAGGAGTTAATAGGAACTGTTAACCAAAATCTGCCCTTGTAGCAGCCAGCAGCAGTTCAGCTGCTGTTTCATATTTCTTCCGTGGCATCACACGCACTTCCAGGCTTTAGCATTTGTCCACAGCTTTCAGGATGTGCAGACCATAGTAATAAGATTAAGTGCTTTTAAAAGATGGTGCTAATACCGTCAGGGCTGACACAGCACTGATGTCAGTAAGGCATGGGAGAGCACTGAACTCCTCACCCCCATTGCTGTTGCAGGAAGGATGACAAATGTATGTACCCTGATGCTGCCAGCACAGCAAGCTGTCTCCAGCTGCTCACAACCTGCAACTGGGATCAAAGGGTGGGGAGTGACAAGGCCTCCCTCATCCACAGTGCTGTGGATAGAAATGGGGTTTATTGGGGTTGGTGGAAGAAAGGGTGCAGAAATCTCTGCCTTGTGTTTTTCTCAGGAAGCCTGAAACCACTTAAAAATGCAGTTGCACTCTCTAGGAAACAGGTACACTGTCCAGCTGCACTGGACCATCCCACAGTGTCACAAGTAAACCAGGTTGGAAGAGACCCCAGTCAAGTCCAGCTCAATCCCAGTGGTCCTTTATGGACTGGCTGGCCATTGGAGAATTAGAGAAACACCCAGCTTCTCGGCCACAATGTTCTTTGTCCTAAAGAAAGGACAGTTAGCTGGTAGAAAAGCAGTGACTAAGGCATCTCTAAGATATAAATTGCCTCCCAGGCCTGCCTGCTGACTCGGGATGAGGAAGTGTCATTTATCCTCTTTCTCTTACATGCTTCATCTATTCAGCACAAATCCTTTAGGGCAGGAGCTCCTACTGAAATGGCTTAGTCTAACACCAAGGATGACTGAGATCCCCAGAGTACAGCTGCAGTGTATAAACAGTAAAGAAGAGGCCAGCTGGCTGCAGAGAGTAAAGGGCTGGTGCTCCACGTTTTTGTTTTTTTTTACTTTCCAAATTGTGCAAACTTAGAAATATCCAAATGAAAAAATAAAAAGGCTAAAGAGGAGGAGGAGGAAGGGGTAAACCACGTACTAGTGGCTTATGATAAATGCTCCACGTTTTTGTCAGCTGGCTTCTTTGAGATAAAAAGCCAATATAAAAAAATCAAGAGCCATTATGTGCCAGACTGTGGAATGTCTTGGGCTAAGCTCAAGCCTTCCGATCTGATTCTGTATGTTTTGTACTTTGTGTGTTTTGTCTCTTCTACAAATAATGGATTCTATCAGCATTATTAACTCTTATTTGCATTATGGAATTTATTGTACTGTTGAAAGTACAGGATCTAGTTGAAAAGTGACCAGACTGCAGCTGTAGAACATACTTGGCTTTAAGGAGTCCTTTCATGTGCTTCATGAAGACTTAATTGGGATAAGAGGGCTCAAAACTGAAACTAAAAAATCCAGCCTTGATTTTTTTTTTTTTTAAACAACTGCAGAGATTTCTGCCAGAGGCAAGAGAAATAGCTGATAAATTTCTCTAGGGTTTTCAGACCAACTGGAGTGTGTTTCCTAACAGCCTTGATGACATTCAGCGTAGCAGGGTAGAATGTTGCTATCTTGATGTAAACTGCAGCAAAGGTCAAGCTAACAGGGATACTTTCTGCAGTTAAAATTAAAATACACACAGCTAAAGCAGCACTGAGCCTGGAGAGCCAGGAGCCTAAGAGACCTGCAGTAAAAATGCAGGTGTCCTGCAGGGACTGGGGTGAGGAAAAAGAACATGCAGCACAGTAATAGCAGAGGGTTCTGTTCATCAGGCTGAATACAACAAATAACACGGAGGGGGAATGGTAGAAAATGGATTCTGCCTTAACAAAAAGATCAAACGGCTGCCTGTGGGGTGTTAATTTGGTTGGCCAATAACTGTACCAGTCTTCCTCCTAGAGTTAAACTCTCTCAGAGAAACATGAAGGACAGCTCTATGCCTTGCTGAGCTCACAGGGTAAATGTAAGCTCTGAGGTCTTTTCCAGCCTTAGCGACTCCATAAGATGTAGGACAACAAGCAAAAAGAGAAACACAAGGAAAGCAGCAGGTCAAAGCGAAATGGCCACTAGTTGCAGAGGAAGAAGAACCTAAACCCAGCTCACAGAGCATTCAGGTGTTTTAGGGATGGACTTCAGAAGACAGTCATAACACAGTAGTTTGAGAGCAGTCTGGGGAGTTTTCCTGCCTAAAGCAGTGAGAAACTTCAGAGGTAGCAGAGAGGGTCTTGCTGGAAAGCACAAAACAAGCAACCAAGCTGACACCAAGACCCTACTGAGGGCAGGAAGACAAGGAAGATGAAGGAAAACAAACCAGACTGTGAAATATTTCCCACTAGTTTCTCTTGGATATACTGCAGGCCAGTGAACAGCCCAAGCACAGAAGAGGTACAAGAATCAGGCTGAGGTGTTAGGTGGGAGATCAATCGTGGTGCAGACTTCATGTACTGCCCAACACAGAATTTATTGTTGAAAGAGCTGACAGGACAGATTTGCTCTGTTTGATGTTTTTATAATAGATGCTTCATGAGAACTAGAGCCAACCAGCTGATCCAGCCTCTGCCAGCCATAGGTGGTCCATTGGCTCATCATAGCAAGCAAATGCAACTCTATTGATTTAAAGATGAATGCGTCTCCTGCTAGAAAATCATTGCATTCAATGGTTTCTTCATTGCATTTCATCATGTGAGTCGGTTTTCCATTATATTCCAGTGACATTTGTTCCTTGTCTAGGAGACAGATGGAAAAGCAGAGAACAAATGCATGGGGAGAGGCACATTTAAATAAGTCTGCACAGTGCATGCGAACTTCACTGACAGGAAAGGTCAGTCTGGCAGGTCCTTTTCACACTCAAGTAGGCATTGCAGAGCTTCGCAGCTGCTGAACTTACTGCAACAGTGCTCAGGACCAAACGAACCATTCCTTGCTCATTCCTCCAACGCTGTTTATTAGCCCAGACAGACTGCTTTTCAGAGTAGAGTCCAGTTGTTGCCACTGTATTCTGGGCTTCCAAATTTCAGCTTCCTAGCTGTGCTTCCAGAAGGATGGAGCACACATCCTTGGGAGCATGATGGCTGGGGACATGCAAGACAGATGCTCAAACCCCTTCACATCAGGGAAGGTTAAATTCATGGTTCTTTAGTAGACTTTTAGAAAAGGCAAAACTAGGTGCATTAATAGATGCAAAATGCTTCGGCGTGCAGATCTGTGTCACATACTTTTTCGGTTGACAGCAAAATGAAACAATTTCATCTTTCAAGTGACAAATGAGTTCTTATTTGGCAGAGTTGATTAAATTTGCTTTGTGACTAGAAAAAAATGTGCTGCAGTTCACTAATACAGAACAATTAGAATAGATTTGTTTTGCAGATGCAATTCCAGACATGAACTAATTATCCCTTTATGAAGTCACATCTGCAAAAGGATAATTGATTTGAATGAGAACGGTATTTCACAGGGACACGAGTGAGTACAGCACTTATTTTACATCCACGGTATATTCCTGTCGTCTTTAGAAACTAATTCTTAATTGTGGCTGGTTCCCTGTTTGCTTAGGTTTAATTTTATAGGTGCATATGCATGTACATATGTAATTCCTTCAGGGATCTATATTTAGACAAGAAAATGTTTGGCTTTGGAAGAATAATCAGGTTGAAGCACCTTGGAGGAGCCACAGCTTACTTAAATGGCAGAATGGTTTCTAGACCTTGTGTTAAATTTCCTGTTACCACAGGCTGCCCCAAAGAGCTTGTAGCACTTTTATTTTATATTAAATGAAGTAATAGAAATGTCTCCTGTTTCTTTGGCTGTTGGAGTAGGAATCTGTGCAGTGGCACATTTCCTACTCCATCCAGATGTCTGAGATGAGGTGCAATGTTGCTGGGGAGAGCCTCAAGTCAAGTAGGAGAATTTCAATATTTGACATGAGAAGAACAGCTGAAGAGTTTACAGCATACGGTAATAACCACCACCTGACAGATACAGTCATAACCAGTGTTTCGAGAGTGTGTTAAAATCACGTCAGCAAGAGGGGGACATCGAGTGTGCCCTTTGGAAATGACCAGTGACATTTAGTAGTTAGGTCAGTTAGCTGGCAGAATATTTTTTACTCAGCAGGAGTAACTTGGAACAACTGAGAAAGAAGTCTGATTTGTACTTGGCCATCAGGAGCAACTGAAGTCACCAGTCACAGATGTGAGAAGGGGAAATGTGCTCTTAGGACATACAGGATTTTTCCAGTACATACAGTGAGGATGATTATCAAGGGTAGGTGGAATATCAACTGACTGTGACAGTCAAAAACACATTCACAGTGCTGAAAACAGGGAACAGAATCATAGATTGATGGTTTAGAAAGGGATCTCTAGAGATCATCTAGTTCTACCCCCATGCAAGAGCAAGATCAGCTACAGAAGATCCCACAGGAACACATCCAGGTGCGTTTTGAATGCCCTCCAGAGCAGGAGACTTCATGAACTCTGGGCTGCCTGTTGCAGGGCTCTGGTACCCTCACTATGAAAAAGGTTTTAGGCGTTGGAAAGGACCTCCAGGAGTCATCAAGTCCAAAGCCCCTGCTCAAGCAGGATTATAAAGCCTAAGACAGGTTACACAGAAACACATCCATTGGGTCTTAGAAGTCTCCAGAGAAGGAGACTCCACACCCTTCCTGGGCAGCCTGGTTCCAGTGCTCTGTAACCCTTACAGTAAAGAAGTTGTTTCTCACATCAAGATGGAACTTCTTTTGCTCCAATGTACACCCACTGCCCCTTGTCCTATCACAGGGTGCAAGTGAAAAGCGATTGTCTCTTTTTCTTGACACCCAGCCCTCATTTATGTAAAGACAGTGATTAAGACTCCTCATAACCTTCCCCTCTCTAGGCTGAAAAGTCCCAGATTCAGTGTCTCCTCATAAGACAAGTGCTCCAGTCCCAGTGCTACTCCACATGACAATTTGTTCTTCAATCCCACGTTTCCAAAGCTGACTCACAAGGATATTATGGGGGACTGTGCCAGAAACCTTACTAAAATTGAGGTAGACCACATCCACTGGTCTTCCAGCATCCACCCATTTAGTCATGATATCACAGGTGGTTATCAGATTGTCAAACATGATTTCCCCTCGGTAAATCCTTGCTGACTGCTTCTGATTATCTTGTTGTCCTCAGTATTCTTGAAGATGACCTCCATGTTTAGATGGAGCCTTCTGCGCATCACTTTATGCCCATTGTGCCTTGTCTGTCTCTGGGCACCACCAAGAAGAGTTTGGTGCCACTCTCCTGACACTCATTGTTTAGGTGATGATAAGTATCGATGAGATTCACCATCTAGTTTTGGATCCAACTGTTAGATCAGTCGGGTGTAACTGTTCAGAAGATAAGAAGGGGTTAGATATGAAAAAATACAATGTGCTGAGAATGAAACCGTGACTGAACTTACCCCATCTCCTTTCACAGCCAGATACAAGCTCACAATGCAGAGCAGAAGTTTTGGGTATTATAAACAAGAAAGAACACAGTTCTAAACAAAATCACGTAGAGTAGGTAAAGAAATAGTAGGACACTGTACCTGCAGTTCACACTAATACTGTCTGTAGTGCTGGTTGGGACTTCTGTCAGTAGTTCTTTGCATCAGGGGAGCATGAAGGCACAGCTGAGCCTCCTTGAGAGCAAGGTCAGACTCCCATATGATGTTGCCATCTGAAACAGGCAGAGTGAAATTCAACATGAAAAGATGCAGAACAGTAAAAGTCCACTGTGCAAACACACAACATGGCCTGGCTCCAAGCTCTGAAAAGGAGGTGGGTGATACAGCGACTCACAGGTTGGAGTAAGTCAACAATGTCCGGGTGTATGAAGAAGCAGAGGCAATGTGTGATGAACAGAATGTGACCTCCTTTACCTGCCTCCCCTGTGCTGTTTTGGGGTAAGGAGGCAAAGAAATAAGGAGTGAAGTTGAATCTGGTTAAAATGGAGGGGTGGAGGGTAGATGTTTTAAGGTTTGTATTTATGACCCAGCATCCTTCTCTGATTTGATGAGTAATAAATTCATTTCCCCAAGTGACATCTGTTTTACCTGTGGCAGTAGTTGGCGAGTGATCTCCCTGTCCTCATCTTGACCCATGAGCCTTTCATTATATTTTCTCTCCCCCATCCAAATGATGAAGCAGTTTGGCGGGCACCTGACACCCAGCCAAGGCCAACTGCAGCCTATACCTGGACAAAATTTTGCCAATCTTGACCCATGAGCTGGTCATGTATAATAAGATGACCACAGGCACAAGAGTATTGGTCATGCAGCCCTCCTAAGATCTCAGCTGGACAGCAGTCTGGGTAATTTAGGAAGAAATAGGTCAAATGGTGAATGGACAAAGGGTGCTGGAGTATGAATTTCTGCATGACCAGTTCACGTGAGAACACTGCCTGTGAGAACTGTGAAGCCCATATTGCTCAGAGATGTCTACAAGAAAGTTAGGAGATCATCTAGCAGGGTTGTTTGGCTAAAGCTGACCTTAGCTGAGTCAAAATTGTCTAGCAAGCTGGTAAGATTCCCAGTCCCTGACAGATGGCAATGAAGACAGACACCAGGTCCCCAGAACAGCTTTCACAGAAAATGATGGTGTAAAACCAATCATGTAAAGAGCCAGGACAGATGACTCCTGACAGGAAACATTCCTAATTGCAGCTGGTTTCAGACCTACAGAAGGTGAGCTGCTTCCTTTGCCAAAAGCACTTGAGAGCCGTAGTAAATGAAGGCAGAAATCTCCAAAGGTAACCCACGCGATCTTCAAACCCGTATTTCACGTACATCAAGCACCTTTTCAGACTCAGCAACAACAATCCAAAGCAGACAAGAGATCATTCTAAAACTCCCTAACTGCAACAGTTTTATAGGCACTGAAGCACACTGGTAGGGAAATAGCGTTTGATGAATACTTCCCATCCATTTCACGCTGGAACAAGTATTATTTAAGCTCAAATTTCTAAATACAGAAGAATAAACTGTGTGCTAATAGATGTGGGCTGGCAAAAGATGTTTCTATAGAAGTAAATCTGTCTTGTTTGCCTGGGACTGGAAAGGCCCGTTAGAAGCTGTAGCAAATGTTGGGGCGGCAGATCTTAAACCCAAAAAAGAATGATCCTTTCTTTAGCGAGTATTTTACACATTCAAAAACTATGAGACCTACTGCTGTCTCTTTTTTAAGCTTGTGTATCAGAAGGGGAGAGCATTCGGGATGAGCCTTAATGGAAGCTACAGATGCAGCTCAAGAGACAGAGTATTTGTAAAACAGCATTACTGGGGTATCGTGGTTTAACCCCAGTTTGCTCTAAACCAAAAAGGATTAAAATCATGGATGAGATGAGAATGGTTTGATAACTAAACTGAAATAAACTAGAATAGTTACTGTATTAATAATAACAATTGTAATGAAGAAGAGAGAGGAATAAAACAGAAGGCAAGCGATGCACAATGCTTTACTACTCACTCACTCACTGGTGCACTCCCAGCCAGCACAGGCACATTTGCATAAGGAACATGGGGACCTATGGTCTGGAATAGCCCTTTGGCTAGCTCTGTCAGCTGTCCTGGCCATGCTCCTTCCCAGATTCTTGTGCACCTGCTCACTAGCAGAGCCTGGGTAACTGAACCATCCCTGACTTAGGACAAGTACTACTCAGCAGCAGCTCAAACATCAGCGTGTTATCAGCATTATTGTCACACTGCATCCAAAAAACAGCGCTGCACCAGTGCTAGGAAGAAAATTAACTCTATCGCAGCCAAAACCAGGATAGGGAAGCAACAGGTAGATGACTCTTTACCTACTGAATTCATTATTTCCTTACAAACTGAGCAGGCTCTGAGTTGTGCAGAGGACTAAGTAGACCTGTATAAAAACCCAAAGTGTTGTGGAAGGCCATTAGCTGTTGTCAAGAGGTTTCCTTGAACCAGGCTGATGTATCCTGCCTGGTATCACACACCAAAAAGCTCTCTGCAGCAGGGACTCCACAAAGCAAGGCCTCCCGCTGGGTGCTCTCCCATATGGCTCAGAGGTTTTACTTGTGAACCAAATCACTTCTACAGAAAGTGCCACATCCAGGCTGATGCAAGTCCAGATCCTGGTATCATGGGGAAGGCACTGAAAGGCGGTCTCCCAGACTCTGGACATGCTATGGAAAAGGCAGTCACCATAAGGCACTGACTTACCCCAACAGAGAAGATCCAACACGTAAGTAATCTCTGCAGGAAGCCCAAATGCTGGGACTGCAGCAAACAAACGAGTAAAACCACATCAAGCACCTATAATTCCCTTGCTTGCCTCCAGGCTGCTCCCAGGCAATGTCCGTCTTCTGCCAGAACAGATCTACCAGAGACTGCATTTTCTGGGTCACCAGTGTGATCCCTGCCCTCCGGACATACAGGTCTCAAGAAAATGATTCTAAAAGAGATTCATCACTCTGTCTCTGGAGACATTCAAAGGTCAGGCTGGATGAGGCTCTGGGCAGCTTGATCTGGCTGGTGATGTCCTTGTTCACTGCAGGGGGGGTTGAAACAGATGACCTCTAAAGGTCACTTCCAACCCAGTGACCAACTATGATTCTACATAGGGAGGAAATCAGTAGGCAATCAGTGATGAGATCAGATGGATCAGAAACCCGGAATGAAAGGAGAACTATGCCAGTCCAACAGTACAGACATACCAATCGCTCCACAGAAATACCTGCTTGAATTAGGGCTCCTGCAGCCATGTGACTGTGCGTGGGTTTTACCGAACTGAGTAGGCTCAAGACATCGTAGGGAAAGTGTGGCAGAGCGAAGACCAGAGTGCCAGAGCAGAGACCCTCAATTTAAATCTCTGTTAAACAAGGTCCTTCTTAATTTTGCTCACGAGCTGCTCCCAGGTGAATACTCTGCTGAGGAGAGTCAAGGCACAGCCAGACACAACACGCAGGGCACTGAGTTGCAGGCAATGAACCTTTTTAGCACTGCCTGGCAGAAAGTTAGGAGAAGTCAAAGTTCCTCTGTTTCCACCCTCCCGGAGCAAGGACCAGTGGAAATGGCAAACAAGACACAAAAGCACCAGGGGGTGAGATTTTTGAAGCATCAGCAGACTTCTAGTAAGGCCAGGCGTTACTACTAGCTTCGGCTTGGGCACTTATTTTCCCCAGATTGAAAGTCAAATTGTAATCCCGTTATCGATTGAAGCCGAAGTGCAGGACACGCTGCAATTTGCCTGATTGATTCCTGTGCCTTGAGGGAATCGTCATCTGTAAACCAAATTTTTCTTCTCTTACAGGTCCCTGGTAGATAAACGCTTCTGTCAGCAAAATTATCTTCTTTAAAGTAAGGGCAAGGGGTCAAATAAACTGCTAGTGAAAGCAGGCAGAACTTAGGGAACTCAGAGTGGAAAAGCTGACCCACTAAACACATTTCCTTACGTTAGGAGGAGTTAGAAGAGTTGAGTTCAAGCTGAATGTTTTAAGACTGAGTAGCTGCGTGCTGCCTTACAGAAGACACACTTGGCAGCGCCCAGACAGTGACAGTCACCCATTAATACCTAATGAGAAGGCACTTCTCTTTCAAAACACCAGCTTACTGCCAGCTCCCGTCTGGTGTCCGGTTCAAACAACTCGGATGGGTTTTGGAAGGTGAGGTGCCTTCCTCTCCCTGAGAATACTGGTCTCTGCTTGGGCATAAAATGACAAGTGACTACTCCAGTCACTTCTTGACAGGAAGACTGGAAACCTGTTAAGAATCCACAGAAAGATCACCTTTAGGAATAGAGACTGAAGGAAGAGAAAGCCTGGGGTGCCTGTGGAGGGTGTGCTCATTCATGATCGACATCTCCTTAAGCATTCACTTTAAAAGCTTCATGTCACAGCTCCTCCAGTCTCTTGACAAACAGAGGTTTTACTACATCCAACCCAGCAGGGGAAAGTGTAATAACTTAGAAGGATGAAACTCAGAAGTATTTCTGGTTCATTTGAAATAGCAGCAGCCATGACTAGGTAATAGAAAACAAAGTTCTCGTGTCGTTGCTGTGAATCTCAATGATGCCGTCTCAGGCAGGCACGATAACATTTGATTTTCCTTCTACATTTGTCATACGGGGACTAAGTGCCTTGGGGAAGGGAAAGAAACAACTTGCAGCAGTAATGCACGCGCGTCTTTATTTATAGGCTGAATGACAAGGCTAAGGAGTTGGGGATGTAATACGGGTGAGCTTTTCCCCGCGCAGCGCTCAGAAGCCAGGAGCTCGGTAATTCAGTAATGTCAAGTTTTGATCTGGTTTGTCGAAAAGTCACATTTATATTTTTCAAAGTAAGCACAAGTGAGCGAGTACGGCCTGCCCCTCGAGCAGATGGAAGCTGTCTGGAGCCAAGACTGGCCTGTCTCTCTCCTGCTGCCGCTATACCTCTGCAAACACGCTGTTGTATTATTGATAAACCTTGTGCAAGCTGCGTGTAAACGCCACTGTGAGGTAAAGGTTTGTTAGTACAGGCTTATTCCCCCAGCTTTCCTTTTTCATTTATTCTTGATGGCAGAAGTTAGGAGATTCAAGACTGCCCTGTGCACAGGATCTTCCCAACAGGGAGAGTTGTAAGGAAATGATTATTGGAAGAAACCTATAGAACAATGAACCTTTGCTTCTTCACTTTTCCCACAGAGAAAGGCTTTTACTTCTTGCACCCTCACAAAACCACCTTCTTATCTTTCATTTTGGAGAGGATCCTTTCTCTTTTTGTCATACTGCTGTCCTGGCTGCTGGGACCACTGAGTAGAGGTGGGGGAGGCAGCATTTGGAAAACTACCTGTATCTCCAAAGTCATGTCAGGTAATCTTACTGAGCCTGGATACCGAGTTCATTCCCCTCATCCTGAGTGAATGCCCGTTTTCACGCGTTCCTGTGTGGCCCTGTCTCAGCTGGGTGCTATAGTCCTGACATTTTGAAAGACAAATCGTTTTTCTCGCAGTAGCTGATGCACAAAGCATCCCTTACAATCAGAAAACGCAACTGCTCAGCCTTTGCAGAGCAAAGCTCCTGCTGAATTCCTCTCTGCTTCTCCAGTCTTAAACAGGCCAGCTCCAGGACTCTTACTGTCACGGTGATGAGGCCACAGCTACAGCAGCATGGGACAAGACTGAACAAAGAAGGGTGATACTTCTGGCTGCTTTCTCCAGGATGAAAAGGACTAATTTAATTTCACAATGATTGGGAAAAAATACTTCTTAAAATTTAATACAATGAAATTAACTGGAAAGAATGCAAGTGTCAGGTCTTCCCCATAGCTGGCTGCAGCGGATGTCATTCCCATGCCTGCTTGTCAGTCAGAACCACACAAACCAAACCTTATTACCTACTACCAAGAAGAGTTATCACATCTGTTTCAGTGGCTAAGAAGGAGCTGTTGGATAGCGTGAAGCTGTGTTTCTGTTACAGGCAGCATCCCAGCAGCAGCTCTGTTCCTGTTCACTTCTTGTAGGAGGTGGGGGGTTTATTTTTCCTTTTAAATGTCTTTGTACATAACGCTGCGGGAAGGTGACAGACAGTGCCTTAAGCACAAATCCTCTGTTCAGCCTTCCAGAAAGCAGCCTGGGCAGGTCTGGTGTCTGAAGGACCTCTCCCTTCAACTTCAGGTCCTGGAGTCCAGTGGTGGGAGGATTGCAGGGCATCGTCCCTATCACACAGAGAGCCCAGGCTGTTGCTTGTCCCCACGTGTCCCATCACTCCATGTATCTCACCGTGTGACATACAGCCACTACCAGCTGCTCTTCTATTAACACAGATATTTATATCACACTTCATGTCTCTCAGATTTATCACAGCCTTTCCTCACACCAGTGTGAAGTTTATCCGTGCTGCTCCAAGGGAAAGGATTCCGATCCCAGTAAAGCAGCTCCTCACAATGACTGTCTGGCCTGAACTCAATAACAGAACATCACTCCCAGGGATTCACTGTGATCTCTGATAGTGCTGATGCCCTTTTCTCTCTCCCCGCCCTTTGTTACACTGTGGATGGCCTTTTCTGCAGCTGTTGGGAGCACCGGTTAGGAGGAGGTGCAGTGTGAGTTGTTTTGTCAGCCAAGTGTTAGATGGGGCCAGGAACAAGCAAATACTTGACCCAAAACCAGCATGAACTGGAAGGCAGACGCACAGAGCATTTGCCTTGATCCAGCAGAGCACAAAACTGTTCACCCCCCAGAAGAGCCTCCACGGTGTCCTGCAAACTGCATTTATGGAAGTGCTGCCTCAGTACATCGTCACCCCATGCTTCCCTGGCAGTGCAGTTCAAAGCACCTCCTGCATTACAAGCTCACCCCAGAGACAAACGAGGTGGAGAGGGGGGCTAGTTTTAACCCGTCAAGAATGTTTCAGGCTGTCAGACCCAACCTGTGTGTTCGTGATGGTGAAACAGAAGGAAGGGACTGATGAGAGCTTGAGACAAAACTAAAGACTAAGGGCAGGCTCATTGCTAATTCAAAGAAAGCTCGCAGCTGGGATTTAGAAGTGGGCCAGTACCAAGTAATAGGTTACAAACCCGCGATTCCCTTAAAGACACTAATGCCAAGCATCTCAGGGTTGTTATTTACTGCCTGACTACACAGCTGCCTTTCGGTTTGATCACTCCAGGAGATGTTTCTCTGCACAACGGATCAGCAGTGATTACACACTAAAATCCAATTCATTCCTTTAACCCCACGGTCTCCTATACTTTGTGACGAGAAAAGCTGCTGTCCCACTTCACATCTAACGACGGAGCAAACAGGATGCTGCCAGTTTCACCAGGTGACAAACCTTCCAGAGACAAGGAAGAAAACCCAACTGTCGCTACTGGAAGGGGCTGGAGGGGACAGCGACTTGAGTGTTTGCATTCAGGATCTTATATCGAGGTGTCACAAAGGGAGAAAGAGATACACAACGTTTGCGGTGGAAAAAGGGCGCAGTCTGTTCAGAACCCAGGCCGTGTCACTCCAGCCCAGCTCAGTTACTGAGCGGAGGAGATGGAGGAACTAATCACGAGTACTCCATCTTCGGATTAAAAGGAGAGGGAAGGGGAACCGTTAGCGCTGCGCTTGCAGCAGGGCAGGCTGGCTATTCTGTTTTCTAGTTTGGGTTGGGTTTTTCGGCAACTCACTTCTGCAAGTGCTCCATTAATATTTCATGCTGCTTCTCAGCGTCAGGGCAGCCGCTGCTCCTTTGTCGCCTCTCACAATGGCTGAGTGACAACAGTGGCTGCGACTCCAGACTTCTGTCTTTGACTCTGCCAAGAGAGACACATCACTGTCTTTCCTTTGTCACCCAGTCCCTGTCACAGCTGTGACAAATGCCACATGTCATTCCCCTCACCCTCCCATAATAGAGATCTGCCACTCTGCCGCGTGCTCTGCTCTCTGGTCCCCCCCAGAAGTAGCCTAAGTTCACGATGCCTGTCCGTGTACAGGTCTGCTTCTGCCAGCGGCTTCTCCTCTGCTACCCCATGTGGATTGAGAGCGCTTCAAACAGCACAGCGTGCTCTGGGATCAGCACCCAGCTAAAGCTTGTACGGCAGTGGTGTCTCCAGGTGGGAAAAAGGCTCCTACCAGCAAAGGGGTAGGAGACTCTGGCAGATTTTAGGCCTGATAATAAAGACCACAGGTGGAAAGAAGTGCAGAGTCTCACTGGTGCTAAGGAGCCTTTGAATCTGAGCTGGCAGAGCACGGTGCAACCCTGAGCACTGCCAGAGGCGTCCCAAAAGCCGTGCAGGGTAGAGCATAGAGGACATGCCAGGAGCCTTCCTTGTGTGCTGAAGCATCACAAACCGCTTTGCAAAGCTTCAGAAAGAGAACAGTCCTCCTGCCTTTCTCAGATGCTTGGAAGCGGTGGGTTTGTTTTCAGTGGGCAGCACAAAGCGTTCTGGGCTCTCTCTGACAGCAGCCCGCAGCCTCCCTCCTCCCCACCTGCAACAGGACAGAATGTGCTTGATGCATTCAGGCATAATTGATCTCTCTGCTTCATGAGCAGTATCCACTGCAGAACGTCTCAGGAATGCCATTCTTATTGAGTTGTACGTACCCGTCACTAACTGCTTTAACCTCTACTATTTTTACCTTACAGACGACAAAGAAGGATAGCGGGAGTAACTCCAAAGCATCTGCAGTCAGCAGACAACCCTATCACACAAGTTCTGTGTAAGAGCAAGCAGGAGGGAGTTAGATCTGACACGAAAAGCTTCATTATTTGCTGTGCATTTCTGCTGGGACAATGTACGTGCTGCTGGTGAAAGTTTTCATCTCACTGACTTGCTCTCGCTTCCCCTCCGGCCTGCAACACTACTAACACAAAGCACTCACCTCAACCCAGCACGCTGGGTCTTTGTGATGGCACGGAGAGCTGTCACGATGCTCTTTTATGCAAACAAGGCTTGACCTTTGGATGCTGAGAAACTGGCCAAGCAGCTCTGCAGATCCCCAGCAACATTCCCGCATCTCGCATTTCAGCAGCTGCAGCCTGTGTTCCAGGCACTGCCAGAGTTCTGCAGTCACCTGTCTGTCACCAGCGCAGCAATTGCCCGGCTCACAACATGATCTGTTACTCTGCAGAAGGCCTGAACCGAATGAAAACACGTACTGCATCTTGTTCTGTGAACTCCCATTAATTGTTCTGTTTCACTCCAAACCCTGGAGACCTTTTCGATCCCCTTTAATTTGCCCAGGCTGACACAGTTACTCCCAGCTTTGCGGAAAAACTTGCAGCATTTAACAAACCAGGCCGAGCTCTGCGCCCTGCGCTGACTGTAATTCCCTCTTCACCCACTTTAGCAAACAGGACCGTAAAAGGTATTTTTATAGAGAATAAAAAGGTCATTCACAGCACTGCCAGAGATGCTTGTTGTGTGGGTTTGTGTTTTACTGGCAGCTGCTACCTGCATCAAGACTTCCAGGCACTTTTCATGAAGCAGAAGAGAAAGAAACTATTTAAGTGACAATTCAGCTCTTATGCAACATCCCCTCAACGTCCATCCTCCCAGCTCCTTCAGAGGGAACTCTTGCCAAGCATCCTCGGTAGCTGTGGTTATGGATACAAAGAAGCTTCACTGGGCTTTTAAATATGGCCCACAGAGAGCCCAGGCAGGAGCACGCTTCCCCAGAGAAGGGTCCATGCTGGAGGCGGAAGAGGGATAGGAGAGGCCTAGAGGCACTGACATGGACTGACCAAATCCCCCTGCTCCACCCCATGTCAGGAGAGGAGCGAGGAGCACAGAATCAGTGTGTGCCTGTGGGAGAAAGACATCCCCTTGCTGTCCCTTTCCTTCATCCAAAGGGCTTACAACTACGGTTCCTTAATTGCCTTAAATTTCATTTAGAGACCAGAGAGAGCAACACAGGAAGCTGTGCTAATAAAAGCAAGCAGCTCTTCAACAGCTTCAACAGAAATCCCCTCCTGCACACAGTGCTGTCAGAGCAGGAACACACTGACTAACTGAAGCCACTTGCTGACCAGATGCTGCTGCCCCTGCAGTCATCTTTCTAACATTCTTACGCTGAACTTTAGCTCAGCTGCAACTGAGGGCTGGAGCCTGAACCCCCAGGCAAGTCTCTCTCCTAGCACTGTGCTAATTCTCGCAAGCATCAACACACTGCACTCTAGGACATGAGCAGAGCACTGTTGCCCACTGGCATTTACCAAGAAGCCCGTGATGGCTTCCTTCTTCCACCTCAACCACCTCAAAGACTGACAAAGGGGAAGAAAGCAGACCTGAATCTTTTTGAGAGGAACACACGACACAGGCTGTCATTTGCACCGCCCTTTGAGATGTGTGGCTCCGCTTTTAATCGCTTGAAACCAGATGCAGGCAACTTGTGAACAGGAACACATGAAAGATCCCCCAACCAATTACCTGCACCTCGTGGAACTGGAGATGAGTACAACACCAGGTATCTACCTCACAGGATCCAGTTGGATACTCTCAGGATGTGCCAGGGTACATCTGTGTGACTGAACATAAAAGTCGTTCCGGATGAAAAGTTATCCCCATTTCAAGGAAGAAAAAGAGCTGTGGAGTAGTGCTGCTGTTGATGGAGACGATGTCTGCTAGTGATGGGAGCGCTGGAAATGCAAATGGAGACGCTGTCAAGCCACGTGCAGCACAACGCAGTCACCTCGCTGTCATCAGGCGACAGAAGGGAAGGAGCATCTGTGGTTTTTCCCACGATGAGCAAGGACTGTATTGTCAGCACTCCCTAAAGAAACCATCTTCTGCTAACGATGCAGTCTGCAAATGAGCTCGCGCCTTTCCCTGGCCAAGCTTTCAGATACAACTCAAGCAGACAAATACAAACAGCAGAAATTGTAACCCGCTGCTAGAGAAACAACCCGCACAGCACAGAACAGACTACAGCAATCCGTGCGCTCCAGTTCTGCGCCCTCCATCTGCCTCACTCAGCTCTGTGCGCGTTCTGGGAGCAGACGACTTTATTTTCAGATCAAAAGAACTCACCAGTAAAGCTCAACGCCGTGTTCAGTCTAGCACTGGCTGCACGGGCCTCGGTTGAACTTCACTCTGGTTACAGAAATGCAAGCCCGTATCAGCCCGAAAGATGGGCTTGCAGCATTCTGAGCCACAAAACCTCTGTAAAAGGTTCAGAGTGACTCTGGGAAAAGTGATCCCAAAGAGATCTTTCTTGACTATTCAGTACGGTTTGGTCCCAGAAGGGCCTGACACTTCAAACTGCCTCACTGCTGAACCTTCCTATTTTCACTGACTTTACTCGGCCTTTGTTTTCACTGACTTTACTCGGGCTTCAACGATCGGCAGCAGCTAACGCCAAAGGCAGACACGAAGAATCCAAGCCAGAAGTACAGCCCCTGCAGCTCAGCACAGGTCTGTAGGGGTCTCTATGCCCACCTGCATCTTAAAATACGCATCTCAACATCTCAATACCCTGCAGTACTACCATGCTCCTTTCTTCCTTTCTCTAATCTGCTAGCTGATTCTGGAGATGCAGGGAGTTTAAGTCTGCAAAGCACTCGTGCAAACTTGGCATGTGAGAGCATTTTTCTTTCCCCGAGACCGAACGGATGGCGTGCCATATTCTGAGCAGCAGTGCTGGGATGCTGTGCAGGCTCTGAACTTCACAACTGCACGAGAAAGTTATGACAACACTTTGAACACCTATGGCTTGCAGCAGTGTCACCTCTGTGATCTTATTTGAGAGCACACTGTTAGACCCATTCATTTCCAGTGGATCTGCACTCCAGGAGTGTAACTCCTTACCATAGTAGGGGAAATTGGTCTAACATTCTAATTCCTGGAGCACTTTTGTCCCTGGCTGTGGTTTCATACAACCCAACGCGTGATGCACAAGAGCAAAGTAGGAACATGCGGGTCCTCGCTTTCCTCGTCCCACAGATTTTGCAGCTGAGTACAAATCCTTTATTAGAGCAGCTTCATGGAAGTTACGAGGCTAAACAGCTGGTTGAAACACCATCAGGAAACAGTGCTGGGATCAAGGGGAACTACGACCAGCCGCAGAAACCAAGCCCCAGCAGAAAGGTAGACCCCATCTCCACTATGCAAGAAAGGAATTACCCTCTGTTTATACCACACATTCTGGATGTAAACATTTTGGCATGCTCCATTTCCCGTTCCCTCTCCTGTTCCTTTTGCCCTACGAGGTCCAAATTTGCCCCGGTGGTGTGCTGATGCTTATACCAGCCTGTGACACGAGACCTCTCCAGGGCTTGTGCTCCCAGGTGATTTCTGTAAGACCTGAAGAAGAAGTCAGCTTCCAGCAGCATAATCCTACCCTCTGCTAAATAAGACTCTGCTGCCACTAAAATTATCTGCAGCTTCTTTTTTTCATTTTAAAAAATCCGTGCACGATCCCCAGCCCTACTGCTCAGGACATTCCCAGAAGCATCTGACGGGCTCCCAGCTGGGCAGGTCAGTTAGCCCATCATCAGCCCATGGTCAGTTAGCCCATCGTGGGTGAATAAGCTTTCAAAGTACAGTATTCACCAAACGTTAGCCTGAAGGCAGGACACTCCTCGAGTGTCAGAGAAAGAGGAAAGCAGACAAGATCATACAGGGTAGCAGACTCTAATGAAAATCACTAGCGTGTGGAAAGAACACGTCATCTTCAGAAACAGAAGCTACTTGACTAACTTACAAACACAACCGCTTGTCTTCCCTGAAGCGAAAAGGTCACTTAACCCTCAGAAAACATTAACTGGATGAAGGAGTTAAATCTGTTACTGAAAACAACCTGTGCTGTTTAGGTGGCAACAGAAGCAGAACTTCCTAAGCCAGAGATGGCCATCTTACCTTTTTGGTCATTCCAAATGCAGACAAAAACAACTGGAACAGCCGTGGCCTCTCAGAACGCGTGTCGGGTATAGGCAAAGCTCCTGTCTTCCTCACGCTTCTGAAAAAGTGCAAATCTTTGGAGATTCACTTTGTAAAGCAACGTATCTCGCGTTAAAGAGCAAGTACTTGTTTCCTCACAGCATTCTTCTAGAAAGAAGCAGATGTATTAATTACAGAGATGAGAACTCCACGGGTAGCACTCAGCTCAGCTGGATGCCCACCCCGGTATTTTTCTATCCTCAGACAAATTGCACACAACAGTGTTGAACTGATTCAGAAGGGTTTTACATGAAGAGCCTAGTTACCACATGCAGCCATGATGCCCTTCCGAAGCTGGTTTTGGCAGCAAGTGGGCCGTGAACATTTCAATAAACCCAAAGACAACTTCTGGAGACTCTTCTCCTTCAGATGACAGTGTGACTCACCAGCAGTGAATCTGAACCGTAATTAAAACACCAAGGTCCTTGTGCCGGCCAACCAAGCCGATGTATTTGGTGCACTGGTTTCTACTCACGTTGCAAATGGTAGTACATCCTTCCTGCCTCACCCTAGTCAAGGTCACTGAACAGGTTAACAAATCACCACTGACATCTGGGACTGGCTTCAGCCAAGCGGCAAACAGGCCTCTGCTCTGCAGATCTAACAATGCTGGAAGTTCTTCGAGAGCTACGAAGATCAAACCAGAGGTAACAAAGCTACCCCCAAAGTCAAACAGTGTTAAATTCTTTCCATTAACAAATCTAAACCCCTACTGACACAGTTAAATGAGAACCTCCCACTCATATTTTATACAACGCTAGCCCACCCCAGCAGACTCGAAGAGCCAGGCGACCAGCTCACTACAGCAGTTTAGTCAGGTTTTTTTCACTTCTCTATCCAGAATGCTCGTAAATAAATTGAATCGCACAGACAGGCCCAGCTAGATGTCGTTATGCTCCTTCCTTAATTAGACACTACAAACTATAGCAATTGTTTGACAGAGTCAGTGCAAGCCAGCATTTCTGATTAACTGTGAAAGGGAAGCCACCGGGTAAGAAATGAGAGCATTAGAAGACAACATGACATATTTATTAATTAATTATTCACTTTGATAGCTCAAATTTAAAAATATTAAATCAGAAACAATTCGTGAAGAAAAATCTGGAACTATATACATGCATAATTAAGAATATCTAGATTTCTGTCAATATTTACTGAGGCTTTCTGTACAGGTTCTTTCACACCATCATATTTACAAACATCTCTGTTTAAAACAGACGGCCATACAGCTTTTATAGCATTTACAAATCATCTGGATATCAGTTTTTTCTTAAAAAGAATACTTCATTGATCTGACAGATTTGGTTTCACCCCGCGGTACCTGACAGGTGTTTCTCCAGTGGGATGGAAGAAGTTATCGTTATTGAAGTCACTGTTATTCAATCATCTAAGTAACAGTCCCCCTCGCGGTACCCCGAATTATCATATATGGCTTTAAACACCTCCCGAACTCAAAGGATGGTCTCACGAATGCATACTGCAGTTCACCTGTGGTATGCTTCGCACAAAAGTCTTGAGCCCGAAGCACAGCTCAGCTCACGCGTTCTAAGCGTTTACTCACAGTCAAGACAGCCTTCTCATTGGAATTAAAGTCAGCTCTGCTCCAGTGAAGTCAAGTGCAAACGAAGGTCGTATACAGTGGGATGTATGGACTTCAGGTGATCTGAACATACACCTTCCCAGGTGTTCTGTTTGTGGGATAACATGGCTTTCATCAGACAAACTTGGTGGGGATTTAGAGGAATCAAGTGAGAGATCTTCTAAGAAGGGGAAGAATGCTGCTTCCTCAAGATACTGTTAGTAAAAACGTCCGAGGAGGTTTTTGTACAAAATGTGTTAGGTTACTGGTACAACCCAACCGGATCACTACCTTGGAAGAAGTTCCTGCTTCACAGATTCACTGCACTGCCTGTCTAGCTTACTTGCTTTTGGCTAGGAAGAACCCCGAAACTTTGGCAAATCAAGCAGTCGTCTTCATGCAACTGTGTTCTCTAGAGCTCCTGCACCGATTGCTCCACAGTTTGTTCTTCTACAGGCTGTACTGCTTCCTGAACGTAAACTATGAATTCTGAAGCCTCTCCACCTTGCGTGTAGACAGTCACGGTCTCAATCCCCTCTACTTCATCTGATGAGACTACCAAGTGATGCTGTTCAGACAGCTCCACTGCAGCCTGCTGCAGAGTCTCTTGAATCATCAAGGTGTGATTGGCTGATTGCTCCTCTTCTTTTACCTAAGGAGAAATTGAAGAGGTTACTGGAAAAGTGAGATTTGTGTAAGTACCTGGCGTTGTGATGATTAATGGAAATGAGGCACCGAAATGAGAAAGCAGGTAGAGTTGAAAGAAAACGCCAGTTTGACAGCAGTTCTGTTGTTTGAATTCGCTACCCACTTTTGATGATAACTGGGTAGCCAGAGAGAATACTGAAAGCATCGACACAGCGTCTCAGGCCCTCCTGGCAGCACAGAACTGCAAAGTTCCAGCAACATCGGTCTTTGGAGACAGCTTCAATCTCTCAGCAGCGAACCATTCAAAACCTCGTTTATTTAAAGAAATCTACAGTCAGACAACTCCTTCCATAGCACCGAGATGTGAATCCACCCGAAAAACACACCCCATACACATCACTGCCTGTTCTGACCACAGAAGTACAATTTTCATTGTAAATAATAACAGGTTTTTATTAGAAAAGTGTGACAGTGTCACTGAACTAGAATCCTCAGACTTACTTTTTTGTGAGGTAGACATTTTTAAATCACGGAAAGGGCAGTGACAGAAATAACTGAAAATGGCATCGTTTTTAGTAAGCATTTTGCTTCTTATCGAAACCAAAACACCAGCACACCCCAGCCTCCCGTTCCACGGAGCTGAAAGCGCCGTCACTTATTAAAATTCAGTTCTTAATAGAATTCAAGAAAAAAAGAATTCTTTACCAGATCCATACAAAATTCCTGCTCAAAGTAGCCCGGGTCAATAAAAGCACATCAGAAAACTCTGAGTCCTGGGGAGGAAATGAGTTCTCTCTTGGTGATAAAATAACGCACTTAGAGAAGAGAATGGAAAAGCAATTTTTGGGTATGCACAATACACTGAAAGGCACTGCGGTGGTGTTTTCAGAACAGTATCGCTCCCTGTGTTCACTGAAGAGAACTGCTTTTGTTTGCAAATGCAAGGTGCAGTCAATCAAATGCTCTCTTCCCTCTCTTTTTACAGAATAGGTTGTTTTTATTAAGGCCTATTTCTCTTTCATTTAGCTTTAGCAAATGCTTTATGGACTAAGCTTGCAGAGATAAACTGTTTATTTTTCACTGTAAGAAAACAGCTGATTCAATTTACAGGAGGTCACATTCTCTACAACGAATACTTTTTTCATAGCATCAAGTGCATCTATAAATTGTCCACTTACACAAACAACAGGGAATAAAGGCAGCGTTGCTGCCTCACCTGCATCTCGGGACGGAATGTGAAACTCCATGGTACGTCCAGTAAGCATACAACTTGTAATAAGGAGAGAACAAAGGGGTTGAGGGGTATCAGTCAACTGGATCTCGGTGTTCTCTCCTATCTCAGAGCAGTACATGGTCTGCTCTTCACAGCACTGAACTCAGAAGGGATTTTAAAAAGAACACAGTGGATTCCACAATGCGGGGAATCTGTATTATGTGAATTAGAAAGGGCTGCTTTTTTGTATTCAAAGCTGACTCAAAACATGTTCTTCAGTTCTCATTTATAGGACATTGTTTTGTAAACACCAGTATTAGAACAACCAAGTTCATGAAAATACAATTAAGATCAGTACTCCTGCTTAAGAGATGAGTGACAACAGAAGGCAGAACTTCAATGAAGCTTCCAGGCCTGTGTTCTACTCCTTAGAGACCCACACGGACAAAGTGCTCTGTAGGTTTGTCTTCCTGAGGCACATTCTGATTTGCTTCCCTCCCCCGTAAGGAGCCTTCCCCATTGCTGTTCCCCTATGTTTCTTTTAATCTCCTTCACAGAGTGTTTAAAATACCTGCCAAGTGAAGATTTCAGAGATGCCAACCCCCTTCATAGCACTGGGAACTTTCACTCAATTCATCAGCTTATATAAAGCTTTTTCCTGAACACGAACAAGTGTGCTCGTGTGTTAGTTACTCAGAGGTCAGCATGCCTGTCACACGCTGATGAAACACATGTGGATTTTAACAGATTTAACGTCTAAAGAGAATCCTGCTGTTGTCGTGGACCTTAATGACACACTGCAACTGCAGTTACTGGTGCTGACTCTGGATTTGATGCACAGGATTCAGATTATAATGAGAGAACTACAGGAACAGGCTGAAGCCCTTCCCTGTACTGTATTTTTTAACAGGCACATCAGAACATTAGAACTGAAAGTTACTTTAAACAGCTTGTGCTGAAGTTAGAGCTGAGCTGCCTACAAAGGTGGGTAATGCTGGATGCTTGTCCTGACACAACAAAACCTGCAGCTACTCTCTGAAAAACGACACTATGTTCTTACAAAATGTGGGTATGACCACCCAAGTACTCTTAACTGATGGAAGCTTGAGCCTCCTCTTGAAAACCAAGGAGCTACATGGTGGAAAGAAACAGAGCACTGTTAATTTTCCTATCTTGCTACTCCCCATCACCCTTTTTAAAGAAAATAATTATTGAAGACACCTTGAGTCACACTGGGAGCCATAGGATTTTTATCAATGCATGCACAGGACTTCCTTTTCGTAACTGTCCTCTCCTCTGTTCCCGAGGTGACCTACTCCAGTGGCAGCTCCTCTGTGAAAGGACATGCACAACATCTACTCATGAAGAACACCATAAGCTGAGAAAAGACTAAATCACTAGTGAACTCAGATAAGCAGCTACAGATACTAACATTCAGTAATGAAAACCTTACAGCTCGTTATGAACCAGCTCACAATTACAGCCCTTGATGCTAGAGATCCTCAAACAAAGACACAGACTGGGGTGTCTAGCATTTGACCCTTTCATCAGGCAGTATCAGTGTGCCAGTGCATTACACATTATCTTCTGACACTACATTTGCTACAAGAATTCTCAACACAGTCAGAAGGATCTTGTACCCTCTCTCTTCAGTCACTTAAATCAAAGCCCATAAATAATTTTAAATATAGTTTTCAGAGTCTATATAAATAACAGGGGAAAATAAACAAGTAAAGCACAACTGACATGAAAATGAAATGAAACCAGACTCTCACTCAACTCAACAGCAGCAATCTAATACTCGCTGGGTTTTATGTGCTTTTGAAATGGAAATGGCCACTAAAGACAGTTAATTTCACCTCTCCACCTGACCTTATTGATATGGTTTTATCACTCTTGTCATGCAGGGTAAAGAAGACTAATGCCCTTATTTTGGGTGTTTCTAGCATCCCCAGTCTTTTTTGGACAGCTATCTGTAATCCTCTTGGTTTGACAAATCACCACATTGTTTTGGGTATTTCCATTTCAAATCACGGCGATGTTTACATGCTTCTGCCTGCTTTCCACAGGGAATAATCTCAAAACCTTAATTTACATCCCTTAAATTGATGAAACAGTGGGACAGCTGCCAACACAATGAACGAAGTCACTGCACTCAATTCTTTTTATTAGCATCTGAAATCTTTTGAAGAGTAGCATTCAAGACCTCTTCTCTTTTTTGAGAGCCAGTTGAAGAGCATCTGGCTGCTTATCCTTTGCTAAAAATGACAGCAAGAAGCTCAAGCCACACACAGATGGCACATTAAATGGGTCTGGTACTTGCACAAACGTTCTTTACTAGCTGGTTGTGTCTCCCACAAAAGCCAATGGGACTTTCACCCACATCTTCACAAGAAGCTCAACATTTCTACATGATAAAAGCTCTTAATTTTAGTATCTGAGCGCCATCCAAACACGTGTGTGTGACACTAACAGTGGGTATCTCTTAGAGGAATCTCCTTCTCTCAGAAACAGCAAGGCTTTTCTTATTTGAGATAAATTAATTTAAGCCATTATGGAAAATATATTTCTTCCCTTTCCTGAAAAGGAGGAAAAAAGTAGTTGCAGCAAGAGAATGTGAGCATTCTAGATCCCAGACAGCACCCGGGTGCGTGATGTGCCAGCTTACACTGGTGCCTACAGGACTGTCCCTACCATTTCGCTCGGTGCCTTTTGAATGACTGGATGTGACTCTCTCGGTTCAGGTTTGTATTCTGTGAATCTCATCAAATTCCGTGCTATGCAGGTGTATCATGTGAAAAACACAGGCACACTGAAAGCACTGTCATTTGGTGGTAAGAACCTCTACAAGGAGCTACAAAATAAAGGCAATCTGGTGCACAAGGGTTTCAGAATAACAAGAGACATGAATATGAATGACCTGCTGCACATAAAGTGAAAGTGCAAGCTGGCAAACAAATCTTTCAGTTGGTGGTCTAGATCTGTAAAGAGCTCCAGCAACTGGCTGGTTGAATACATCCTGACACACAGACTGTGACTGGCAGCTCCATTCACCTGGTGAAATGCTGCATCACCGGATCTCCATCTGAGGACGTATGGCAACACTGGCACTGTTTCAAGAGCTCTTGAGATGAGATTTTATTTATATGTTACACAGGCGACAAGAACTCCACAGAGGCTGGGAAAACAGGGCCATCTGTCCCAGTTAAAGCTTTCCTTTGCTGGTACTGTCACGCTAAATATCAAATTGCTCTATGTGCTAAAGCAACCGCAAACTTCACAAGGTGTAACTCCATTTACTGGTACAGTTTCCAGATGAACCCCCGCACCATGAAGGTACAAATCAGAGCCAGGCTGAAACCCAAGGTGTGCTGCAGAAGCACAATGTGCAGTAGCCTTTGACGTGACAGCCACGCTAATGTTATTAGAGACTGAGTTTTGAATACGTGTTCTAGTATACAGTGCTGTCGTGTGGCCAGTTTCAAGCTGATGTGTAATCTGTGCTGGGGCTTCCTCCTGCTGTCACTTTGACGACAGTGACTGTTAACGATGGTAGAGTTTTACTGGAGCCTGAAGAGATCACAGAATGAAAGGAAATAAAGGGTGAAATGCATGGAAATTCAGTGTCGCTTTAAGCTTGATAAAGATCTGCTTAGTTAGTGAAACAGTTGACAAGCTCACTCTTCAGAGCAAATTATGCAGATGTCTAGGCTGAAAATAAGATCCCACGCTTTTCAGGAACAGAGTTTACCCTACATTCCAAGCAGAGAGGCAGTAAGGACTTCCAAGAAAGGGCAGTGCTTCTGATGTTCTGGTCTATGTGGTGAGAGATTCAGGAATTAAGTTTTCAAAGATGTTCATCTTGTCAAATCCAGAAAACACACCGACTCTTGTCTCGATAGAGTAATTTAAAGACACTACACACTGAAAGAGTCCCCTCTGCAAACAAGGAAATGGGAGGGAGTGCTCATGTCTGAGGAACATGTTTCTATTCAAGAAACAGGGTACGAAAATCAAACAAATGGAACGGACTTCTTCAAGGATCAGTTAACACCCTTATTTGATGTGTATGCTCCCTGAAGAGGGAGTAAGTGTGATCAAAGCTTCAAGTGTGGATTTTTCCAATCTCAGATCATACTTGTAAAATTTTCTTTATGAACCTCTGTCCTTGGATATTTAGTGTGTACCACATCCCCTACCAGCTGTTATGGTTTCCTAGCTCTCACCAAAAAAGTTTTCTTCCAGAGGAGGAACCAGAAAGAGTTTAACCCATCAGCACACAAGAAACAGAGTGGGTCAGGATGAAAAAGATCTCCCAGATCATTTAGTCCAACAATTAAAGCAACTGTCCAAACTGCTAAAGCCTGTCTTTAAGCTCCAGATCTCCAGGACTTTTAGACACATCTAGAGAGAGCGATTCAACGCCCTCCCTGGGCAGCCTGTGCCAGGGCCTGATGATCCTTTCAATAAAGAAATTTTTCCTCATGTCCAATCTAAACTTCCTTGAGATAACTTGAGGACACTTTATCATGTCCTATCACTTGTTACTTGTGAGAGGAGACACAACCACCACATCTCTCAACAACCTCCTTCTGGGTGGTTATAGACAGCAATGAGGTCTCCCCTCAGCTTCCTCCTCTGAGGAACTAGCTGAAGCCATTTCAGTCTGTAGACACAGCTTTGAAAAGTCTGATGCACATGATGCCATCAGAACACCGGTTCTTGCACTAACCCAAACCACTCCAAGTTGGGCATGCTGGAGGTATCTGAGCACACCAGTTGGGGAAGGTGCTGAAGCACGAAGATGTCAGAGTTACTCATAGATACATCTGGATTCATACAAAACTTCAAGGATGAAGTGTAGATTTCAACTTCAGGGTGAAAGGTAAGGATGAGGAAAGCTGGGTGAGAAAGCTCCAGGAAGAAATGGGAGACAAAGAAAACAATGAGAAATATGAAAGCAACTCGAAAAAGCTAACTATAAAGGAGCTACGCAAGACGGAGGAGCAATCTGGGTAATTAATGTTTGTCGTTAGAGAAAAAGCAAAACCCAACATACCATCTCAGCTCAGGACCACTTGGCTTGAGATGCACTTAAACTGTTTACTGCTTTTGCTCCTGTGCAATTCAAGTTAGGGAGGAAAAGAGGCATTTTGCATTAGTGTGATTCAAAAGTGGGGTGGGGAAGAAAACAAGAAAGAAAAGCAGCAAAGAGATTCTGTGAACTGAGGCTTCAATATTTGATTTAATAGAGGAGTGGAGCTTGTAATAGTTTCACAGCTGACCAGGGAGTCATTGATGTATACAGGCATGGAGGGGAAAAAATCATCAATGCTTAGCAGCTTCTGAACAAAAAAGGCTAAAAATATGGATCAAAAAGCGATGGAAAAACCTGTTCTGGAATATAAACACTTATAAAAAGCTGTCAATGCATTCAGCTGGTGTAACAAGGAAGACAACTGATTTCAAGATGAATCAGATATTGATTGGAATTAAATCCTGGAGAAGGAAAGATCTCCGCTTTTTAAAAATGATGTATTTTTCATAGACTCATAGAATTATTTAGGTTAGAAGGGACCTCAAAGATCATCTATTCCAACCCCCTGCCACAGGCAGGGCCCTCTCACCAGACCAGGTTGCCCGTAGTCCCATCTAACCTGGCCTTGAACACTTCCAGGGATTGAGCAGTCACAACCTCCCTGGGCAACCTGTTCCAGCACCTCAGCACCCTCACAGGGAGAAATTTCTTCACCAGGTCTACTGTAAATCTCCTCTCTTTTAGTTTGAATTCATTCTCCCTTGTCCTATCACTAGAGTCCCTTGTGAAAAGTCCCTCTCCAGTTTTCCTCTAGGCCCCCCTCAGGCACTTCTCATGTACTTTCCTTCACATCCCTATCAACCACACTGAGTAGAAACCACAACAAATCAATTAACAGGATGGGGAAAGTGCTAAGCAGAGACATGATGAAACAGGAGAAACAAGCAGAGACTGGAAAAGTGTGAGGAGAAACGTAAAATGTCAGCAACAAAGTTAGAAGAGAGTTGTGAGGCAGAAATACTGAGCAGAAGCCTTCCTGTTTGCACTCAGTAGCCACATTAAACTGAAAATGATTTCCTTTTAGTTCTGATTTTGTACATCTTGATTTCTAAAGGGCTTTAACACTGTACATTGCAAATACCTGTAGCAAAAACTGTGCAGTGCCAAACTTCCAAGAACAATACACGCACACTGAGATGATTTCTATCGCTACCTTATGAGGTTTGTATCATTTTAAGAGGAACTAGATCGTCTACCACAAATTATTTCAATTATCAGCTGAATCCATCATTTTTCTGGAACGAGAATCAGTGCAAAAGCCTGAAAATAACAATCAATCTCATAAGCAGGGTTCTTCTTTTATATTGATCCATATTCCCTGGTCTCGCACAGTCTCCCTGGTAACAACAAAATTAACCACAGATCTTTTCAACCAACTACAACTCAATTGAATTTTTAAATCTATTTTTATAAGCAACCTGCAATATTATTCTCAGAGCTGTTACACACCTGCGGATCACTCAAGCTGCAAACCTCATTAGAAAGGCAGCATGAACTCAGACTGAGGAGAAGGCTTGTTTGTCCCCAGGTTACCTGACTAGAACTCCACAAATCTGACTAACTTCAGCCACATGAAAGCACTGCAAAGGCTGACAGCAGGGGCTCATTTATGGGTACAGTCTTCTGTATCTGGATGAACAGTGCACCAAGGACCACCTGACTCTTTTTTAGATGACAACAGAACCAAGTGCTCACACACAACGCAGAAATGTTGTATTAAACGCTGAGACCTTTTTTCTGAGCTAGGAAAAAAGCTGTATTCCCCAACCCCGCACACTATGCGTGTCTGTTCTCTCCTATCTTGCATACAGGCAAAACTGTTCCCATTTTTATATGTATTTACATGTTTGTGCATATATATACAAGGCAAGAAATATTTGGGAATGTGTAAACACAGACACAAACAACACAGAGTAAAAAATTGGTCAAGAGAAGTCTATCCATGTCTTGCACGGTCACCAAAACAATCCTAATTTCACAATAAATAAAGGGAAATCTAAAAGAGCTGTTTTAAAGAAGAAAAGAGTTCTTACCTGCTTTACCACTGTCACAGTGCCAGGTGCCATGGTAACTACAGATGCAACTGCAGTGGCGTCATGGGTTTCTGAACCCAACTCAATGATTTGCTGCAGGATGTTTACAGCTGTTGGATCAAGTCTTTCACCTTATCAAAGAGACAGCAACCGTAAGATCATAAGACTAACACAGCTCTAAGAGTATGACAATCTAAGTGCTACAAGCACTGTTTCCACTCCTGCCTTAACCCTGACTCACAGCAGTGTTTATGAATTTCAAATAACTCAGTGAGATGACACTACGGTAGCAAAGCATTCACGAAGTAAATTTGCCTGAGGAACCTACGAATCGGCAAGCAAAGCTATGCTGATCATTTTTATGCCTATTTGAAAGAGATCTAAAGAACACACTGAATAAACAAACAATAGACACAGCCTATGGCAGGAACTGTGAATTAGGAAGCTGCAAGACTACAAATCCAAATGTCATCTTGCCAGGCATTCAGCTTAAAAAGAACCTCAACTCTACACCTAAAACCACAACAGCTATGCGGTACATTACGAATGCTTACAATCCAAACTGTTACAAACAGCACATTCTGTCATCATCTTTATTTTAAATAAATAAAAACACAAGAAAAGCTCGCAGAAGTTTTTCATTCATTCAGAATCCCAGCCATTGTTCCCAGTCACACTCTAGTTTCTGGAGTTTTAAACACTCTTCAGGAACCTGGACATTCCTGCTTTTCTTTCAGTTTTTGTTCTTTCCCATTTATTGATGATTTAATCCCGCTCTTGTTCTTCCTCAGTCTGATACAGAACAACTTACTTGGGTTTGTGTGCCCTGTACCATTTTGTTAGCACTGTGCTGGGAACAAGGTAAAGGAGTTACTCCTGAATGTCACGTCTGTGCTCTGTCTGCCTTAGGGTAACAGCTAGAGAGCTGCCATTAGATACACACTGTCTACTCTGCCACCATAGCTGAGTTTACACTGTGTTTCGTAATAGAGGCAGGGAATTCCACACTAATAATAAAGTGCAAAACAGAGCGTGGTGAGTATTAATGACTTCAAGTTATAGACATTCAGAAAGGAGGGTAATTTGCCATTATTTAGCCTCAAAAAAAGACATCATCTCCAGAACGTGACAAACTTCACGATTTGTAATAGTTTCAGGAGATCACGCACTGACCAACGGTCTGAAAAGAATTGGCTGGTTTGCGTTCCAATCTAAAAGAGGCAACTCACCATTCTCAGACGTGTATCTAAGGTTCTGTAATGCAGCTACGGCAGCTTGAGTACCATGAACATCTTCTGAAGCCTCTGTGATATGGAGATACTGAGTGGGTGCTTCTTCAGAAACTTCAGCAGTTAACTGGAAAACAAAAACCAGGCAAGGCATGAATAATCTCACTCTCCTTTTAGCCATTTAGAGAACAATGGAAGTTCTGAGTTTAAAGGAATGAGATTTGGACAACAAATATTGTAATGAACAAGAAATGAGTATTATATGGGAGTTGGGCTGCCATCCCATAGTTTTCTTCTACATTCTACTTCGGAAGTTGCTTTAAGTGAACTAAACTATCTCACCTGCTTTTTTGTTGCACAGTTAGTTCAGAACTAATCAAAGACTTGGTTTGCATCAGGGTCTGGTAAAAGCCTTTTGGGCAAAATCAGGGTATAACACAAACCCTTGCAGAGCTCCTAAAATGCCTCTGAAGTTTACAGACGGGAAAATTCGGGTTGTTTTATTTTGCTCTAATCCAGCTTCTTAGGTCTAACTTCAACTTTTTTAGCATCTGATCCCAGTGATACTGTGATTTGCGTTATACTTTGGGCTGAAGCTCCAAACAGAACAAATCACAGAACGTTTAGTCTGTGTAACAGTGCCATTTTTTCAGCTGATTGATTCATAAACTCGGTTTTCTAGATTCTAACCTTTTCTGAACCACGACATAAGTGTGATTCATTAATTCGCTGTTATTGATTAATCCTTCTCCTAAATTACTAATGATAGGACAAGGGGAAAGCGCTTCACGTTACGTCAAGGGAGGTTTAGACTGGATCTTAGGAAGTTCTTTACTGAGAGAATGGTTGGGCACTGGAAGGGGCCACCCAATGAGCAGCTAAAGCACTTAAGGTCATGGTCTAGGGGTTAGGGAGACGTTGGGATGAGTGCTGGACTTGATGATCCTGGAGGTCCTTTCCAGCCATGAGGATTCTATGACTGTACGATTAGAAGCCTACAGCTTTGCACATCTTGCAGTTAATACACATTTGGCCTGTTACAAAATGCAGTAACTTTTACATTTCAATTATTTTGCTAAAACTTTCAGCCTTTCTGCTTTGAATAGAGGACTAGAGCCCTAAATGTGCAGAAATAAGCTCTTACAAGGTTGTGAATCTTGCAAGATACTACAGCAGGTAGGATAACAATCACAGCAATGCAGGAATTCATAGTGGGAGATGAAACTGGATGACTTTCTCACCTTATATGACAGCCAACCCACATTTTTTTCAGTATTTCTTACTCTTATCTGTACTCTTCTCCTTAGAATTATGTTAAGTATTTGAGCCAAAGCCATGGCAATTTGCTTTACCTCCCACTTGGTCTCCCCATCATTTTCCACCAGCTTCATTCCGTGCTTGTTTTTAAGATGCCTGTTGAACTCCCATTTTGTACCGTACACAAAGCTGCAAACAGGACACTTAATGCCACCTGTAAGGAAAACCAGATAAATTCCTTGAGTGATTTTCATGTAAAATCTTTTTCAGTGCAGTAGGGACTCATTGGGTTTGACCTCACCTCAATGGAGCCACGTAACTGTAATTGAAAAGTGTTTCCTTTAGCCACGTGTCCAACATGAACAAATGGAAGAGCAAGCACAGATGAACTCTCACCATGCTTAAAGGGCAGTTCTGGACACCAGTAATGGAACAACTCATATCTGAGAAGCTATAGCCATCCTGTTTCCCTGCCTGCATGCTTCCCTTCAATGGATATGAAGGTGCAGGAACTCTGCTCCCATCTCTCCCTGTCTCTACACCGCTCTTGCTAGGGAATCCCTACCAGAAATCAAATATAAAGGAAGAGTAAGGACAGCTAAGTCTGTATTAGTCTCAGATAGACCACAAACCAGCAGTGAGATCTCCACATTGAACATACACACTAGTGGCATAATTCAGTGCTTTTTTAAAAGCATTTATCTTCTCTGAGACAACTGTCCTACCTTTCTCAAGTTCCAAACGAACACTATTAAGGTTTTTGGGCCATTATCAAACCCAGGTAGGAAGAGCAAATAGTGCAAAGTCATCCTCACCCAAGTGCCTTTGCTTTTGAGAGTTTCTGCTGTTCATGCTATCATACAAAACAGGGAAGCTAAGGTTTCTGTCTACCTACAAAATGATGCATGGCATGAATTTAGCACAGTATCCACTGTCAGAGCATGCAGGCAGTACAGGTAAAGTATTGAGCAGGGTGAAATCACAATCAGCCAATTTTCTACACTAGATTAAGCAGCTTTTACTTCTTTTTCTTGTGGAAGTCATTTGGTCAAATGTGGATCTCAGCTGCCTGTAATTATGCAAACAAGCATTTCTCTTTTTTTCCCCTTTGGAGTAAAGCAGGACAAAAATAAACTGTGTGTGATAAATGGTTGCATTAGGTGACTAGAGCTGGCTCTACCAAACCCAATGGCTAGGGAAGTGCGTTACACCACTTTAGGAACTATGACACCAGATGGCTGACTCACATTATCATGGCAAATGACAACTCCTGCCCGTCATGTTCAACTGTTGCAAATGCACTTTCAGAAGCTGGTTATAAGCCAAGTCCTCTTGCACATGGTCTTTTATGAATAAGGTGATTAGCAAAAGCATTCTGCTTTACAGTAACAGAAACCTACCATATGGGATTGTAGCAAGTGAAAGGAAATAAGCTTTTTATTTTGATAAAACAGAATATGACTGCATCCCTTTGCTAGGGTCTTTCACCAACACTATTATTTCTGTTCCCCTCTTTGATCTCAACTTATTCTAAGTCTTCACTAAGCTTCACTACTCTAGCAGACGCTCAATACTCCTTCTCTAGAGAAAAGTATTTTCGCCATCAAAGGAAACTCAGTAGCTGACAAAGCAAAACATCCTTGTTCAGATTGGGACAAAGATATTATCAGCTACCAAAAACGACATTAAATATTCATTTTAAACTAATCTGTAGCATTAGGAAAAACCTGTTGTTGTGTGCGAGAGGACATTTTTCCACATTACTCGATATTGAAACTATTATTACACCAGATAAATTAAAGCTGTAACTTCTGTCATTATGGCTTTAATTAAAGAACAAATAATGAAAGCAGAGAACTACTCGGGTAATATGTAACTTCATGTCTGTGACTTGATAGGCTAGCTCAGAAAAACTAATTTCTAGGTAATTCTTTAACGTAGTGAGCACCACACAGAGAGAAATCAATTACACAACAAAATGATGCACACAAATATTATGTGGACCCATTGTTTTTCTACCGTGGCTTTGATGTGTGCTCTCCAAACAGTTTAATCTAAATCCTCCATTTAGCAATTATTATTTTGTATTTAAAGAAAGCGAGCGATGACAGAGGTGTAACAGGCCACAGGGGCCACACGCTGACCATCAAGCACCTACTGCACAAGTTGGTGCACAGATCTGTTTCTCAGAGTGCAGAAATACCTGAACAAAACAACAGATTGTAGTGAGCATCAGCCAAGTGGAAAGGGACAACCTTGGGACATTCTTTATGTCACTTGCCCAGCCCAACACAAATGGCTTGAGAAAGGAAGTTATCGAATAAGCAAGTAGGCAGGGTCCTGCAAGAAACCTAATGGGTGTTTCATGTATTATATACTTGTCCCCTGTGCAGCATATGTCAACTTCTTACAGTATTTGTTTTCCTTTATTGCTTTAAAATACTAAAACGAATATCAGGTCACAGGCTTCTATTTAAACAAACCAAAAACCCAGCTGCCCCCCCCAAATCCCTGAAGTATTTCTCTGATCCTGGTTTCTAATGTAAGACCAGAAATGAAATGCTGCTGTCTGTCCCTGGCAATGCAGTTACTCACGTGAACATGTACCCTTTTCTATTCTATGAATCATTCATTTATTTATAAATCATTCTGGGAACCCTGAGTAGAGTCCAGCAGTCTGCATTCATATAAATATTTCCAATTAAGATTATTTGCAATGTCCGCAATGCAGTCAAAACCAGTTGCAAGTAGAGAAGAAAAGATGAGCAAGTATGAGGCAATTCACGCTGGACTCGGTGGGTAACCTAGAACAAGCAGAATACAAAACTAAGAGACACAGACAGCTTTTATTAGTCATTAATCTTTCTAGTTTGCTTTCTTATTTCTTTTCCAAACCCTTTCGGCTTGCTGTTTCTTCTGCCTTTTCCTTTTCATCTACAGTCAATTAACTGCAAAGGACTTGTTTAATATCAGGCCTGAAGGGTCTTATTCCTTTATATGAATACATGAATATTTTTTCTAAATTGCTTTTCAGATCTATGAACATGGTAAATTGAAACTAATTGAGGCTAGTCAGATAGCAAGCTGCAAGTGCTGGCCTAAGCAAATCAGAAGCACACACCTTGTCATAATGTATATGTCCTCAATCACAGAATGTTAGGGTTTGGAAGCTCGAAAGATCATCCAGTCCAATCCTCCTGCCACAGCAGGATCACCCAGACCAAGTTGCACAGGAACACGTCCAGGCGGGTCTGGAACGTCTCCAGAGAAGGAGACTCCACAACCCCCCTGGGCAGCCTGGTCCAGTGCTCCTGTACCCTCCCTGGGAAGAAGTTCCTGCTGATATTGATATGGAACCTCCTCTGTTCCAGCTGGCACCCACTGCCCTTTGTCCTATCACCAGATGACATATGAGACTACTCCTGCTTTCTCAATAACTTCACAGGTTTTTTGTTTCAGTGGAAAAATGATTTTCCCAAGTGCATTTACATGGCTCCCATGGGGGAAGAAAAACCTAACTAGCATGTGATTAATTTTACTTGTTAAAATCATTATAAATATGATCCTTAATTTTGTATTGATGACAGGCACCTGAGACTGAGTTCTGTTAACAGTAGGTATGGACAAATAATTCCTCACGGTGCTCAGATACTAGAAACATTAAAGAAAGCTCCCCATACTGCACAGTCCTTTCTTCACCAGCATGACTACAGAGCAGGGTCTCTGAGTACTGAACAAGTAAATATTATGTCTTTAGAACAACTGCAGACTGTGGGTTCCCTGTCAGCATTCACTGCCTGTGAAAACAGGACTATTTTTTAAATAATTTGGGGGTTTTTGAGAAAAAGGAAACAAAGAAAAGTCATGTAAAAATAACACAGGCTCAAACTAAGAGTCTCAGACATTGAATGCCTTGCTCTGTGTCATGATTTGAGTATTAACATGGATTAATTCCTTCAGTAGATAAATGCTCTGTTAGATGAATACTTTGGGAATGCTATTTAGAAATAATGTCATCTTAGAGGAACAACATTCCATTCTTCATCTAATCCGACAGCATTACTCTTCTCCAACAGAAGTAGAAATTCTGAAGATACTGCAAGGTATTCTACAAAACCTGCTCATTTCTATTAAAAAAGCAGGGAATCGCTTTCTAAACAGAATTATCAAAACAAAGCAAGACACTTAAGCATTAAAATATTGTCAAGAAACCAAGCATTAAAATATTTTGAATACAATTTAGTAATTGGTTTGGCTACCTCCTCCACTTTCCCACTGTACTCCCCCCTAAAACCAGACACTAGAAGTGCAGAAGCTTCACATCCAGACCAGCCCCCCCCCTAGCTGAACAGTCAGGTCTTTGCTTTGCTTCACCTGCCCAGTGTGCAGTAGTAGAACTACCTGGGGGAGTCTGACAACTAGCACAGGTCTCCTTTACTAGCACTCACATTGCAAGGGGTGAATTAACACTTGGGATAAGTGTATCCCACTGCGATAAAGCTAACAGGGCACTCACTGTCTTTTCAGAAAGGCAGAATGCTTCGGTTTGGATGGAATTCACAGACAAAACCAACAGCTAGCAATATGACTTTTTATACTACTACCCAATTGTGGTGAAAGCAGTCTGATTTTCTCTTCCCCCTTGAGAAGCAGAGACAGAGGATCTGGTTTCCAGAGGACTGCAGGCATGGAGTGGTAGGTGGGGCAGAAGCACTGAAGAAGCCACAGCTATCAACAATTCATAAATGAACGGTTGAAAACAGGCAAATCTCTAGCTGAAGGTAAGAGGTTTCAGGAACAACAATCCCTCTGTACATACAGCAAATCTGATTAATGTAGAGCTAGAGGCCAGTGAAAAAGAAAAGCATGAATGAACCAAAGTAAACTGGCCCCAAGTGGAAGGGGAGAAGAAGAGGAAACCATTAAGATGAACATCATACTCTTTGCAGAGAAGAATGCCTGCTGCTGACAGCTTACTGAAATCCCCATCCCACTGTTAACCAGGGGGAAATCACCCACCTTAGGGCTCTGAAAAATAGCAGAAGAGTGACCACAGCACCAGGAAAAGAGGTAAAAATTAAGAAGTGCATGCATTAGCACTGTATTTACACTATTGAGGCTTCTTCTGCATACAGATACTGAAAGCTTATTTTATTGCTCTGTTAAAATAATAAGCAGACGTAGATGAATGGTGATTCTTGAAATAAACTGTTAACATTTCCTACATACTAATAATAAACTCCTGGTTTTACTTATTGAGATAAGGTGTGCTTTGCCCATAAACAAGATTCTGAGCCTAATAACTTAGAATGTGTTTTACTTGTACTCTCTTTTTCTCCCCACTTTTCCTCTAGAGGGGGAATCATTTGCTCCAGCTTCTTCCCTTACGTATTTTCTGCCTTACCTTGAGTCTGACCTTGCAAAATTGTCATAGAAATTTATCACTAGGATGACTGAAATTTATCATTCATTTAAACAGACAGTGATACTTCGCTTGTGAATGCAGACAAACAGGTGAAAATGATAAATGTATGCAGCAATGGATAGTACAGACAAGGGCAATCAAAGCTTTACTTTACCCACCCTTGCAACTGAGGAAAAAGGACACTGAAAAAGGACACTAAAAGTAGTAAAGATTTATCACATAACAGCCAATAAACTGAGGAAACTATATTGCACAATAGTTTACCTTAAACCTAGTCTGCTCTGGTAAAAAAAGAGTAACAAGTCTTAGGTGGTTGAGATGTACCTTGTTGGATCAGGGCTTCTACTGCAGGCTCCCCAGAACCTGCATTTACATATTCTTCATTAGGATGTTTTCCCTTGTAGTGCCTCTTCAGGGAACCCGAAATGTTGCAGGAATACTGGCAGTGGGCACAACGGAAAGGCTAGGAGCAAGAAGGAAAACATTACAACGTGTTTCCTGACCTCTCCAAGATGCAGGTGTCAGTCACCATATTTTGATACCAAGAAACCATGTGCATTTCTGGTTTAGGCACCTTCCAAGGAGACCTCCCAACATTCAATTTGCATGGAAGTTGTAACTCATTATTACCTAACATTTAGTACTTTTTTTAATGTGCAAGACACCAAGCATTCTCAACGTTATAAAATTATCTACTTCTCATAATACAGTAAACTCTGTGTTCTCGTAATTGATGATCACAGGTCTGACCACGTGGAGACTTTCTACTACAAGGTAAGAGACCTAAAATAACCTGAGGTACAATATGATCGTACAGCCAACCTAATGTGACATAACTGTACCTGACAGGTTTGATGTCTTCCCTTTCCTTCTTTCTCCAGCATGCTCCCAACTGCTTCCCTCTCACTGGCACTTGCATTCATCTGACCATGTAGTGAATTAAGTTTTGGGAGCTGAATTCATTAGTTTTTAAGAACATATGCTTTCCTTCAACTGACAGGGAGGCACGTTTCCAAAGAAAAAAGGTTAGAGGAACAAGTCTTGGTGCGTGAAGTTAGCCTTTGAAAATAACCTCCTGACTGGGATGTGTCACAGTTACAGGAAGCCTGTCAGAATCATTCAGGTGATTGAAAAGAACGAACACATTGACCAAAGTCCTCGAGGAAAAGTCAGGTATCTCAGAACAGGACACAAAATGTTCCATGCACAGCAACCAGGACCACTTGAAGCCAGTCAGCAGAAGGTGACTGATACAAAAATGTTTATTAAAAAGCTGAATTTAAAGCAGAGAAATGTCTGCAGTTAGACGAAAATATGAAAGTGGTGTTCAGTTCCCTTAACCTTGTAATTCGGAGGGTTCTGCTGCATTGCCATTCCATTCTTCAAAGGGCAATACTCGCCTTTTCTATTGCTGAAGCTGTCTTTTTTTGACTAACACAGACTGCTGTGTTTTCTGTATCACTGTCTACACACTTCAGTGTCCTGTAGGTTACCTGCCACCATATAGCAATACTGTCAATTCATGGAACTTGGAAATATGCTGGATGAAACTACCATCAGCTTGCACAACAACTAAGTGGCACTGCTTGAGTCTGAGACAGGCAAACAACTGTCCCAGACAGAGGCAACCCATTACTAACAGCCTTTGAACCTCTTCTGGTAAATGCACCTGGTTAACCTGTCCGAGTGTTTTGCAGTTCTCTTGATCACGCACTGAGTAGCCACACATATACAGCTGACAGAGGACTGGAAAGAGATGCTGGGTCAACTACTCCAAAGTCAATTCCAAGATCAGAACCAGCTGCATTTTACAAACTGCCTTATGACTACATCCATCTCGTTAGCCATTAGAGAAGAAAAAATATGAATGTCCATTTACAAAACAGCTTTTTAAAGCTTTTTAAAAAGCTAAGAACACAACACACATACTTAAGCATGACAAATTATTTGTTCAATAGGCATCATCTCTCCAGATGACTTAGTTTTCTTATACATCTTGTTTTCTGAAATTTAAACCACTAATTAAAAGACTGCCTTCCTTCCTGATTTGCAGAGGCACCTAACACTGGTTCTTCTTAAGAATGGCTCAAGTGTTCTCTTTCTAGAAGCAAAATGGTTGGTTAGGTAATGAATGATGTTGCACATGAAAACTGTAAGATGTTTGCGAGAAGAAATATGCTCACTGCCAAGATAAAGTGTTCTATAAGATGAACATTTTCATACATAGAAATACAGGGTTTTTTTCCGGAAAATAAACTTGTATCATTTGTTTCCTGAATATTACATTTCACAATTCATTACATCACAACCTATCATGCTGAAAACCTGTGTGAAATTTAAGAATATAACCACACTATAGTTTATTAAAATAAACCATACCTCTAATTTAAATTCTCCTTTGAAACATTAACAATCTTTAAAACTCTTGCCGAGACAGGTTGCAGATAAATTAGGTGTTTTAAAATTAATTCTTTTCAATTTTCTTCAAGTACAAGAGCTCATCTACAGCACATTAGGCTGGCAAACTTCCAGGGAGAATGAAGGTGGGCACTGAACAGTGATGTATGGGATTCACTTTCCTACTTCTCTAGGACATTTTAAGGTAAATACTAGATTAGTTCTCTCCAGGACTGACAGTCAAGAAAAGCCAGTAATGTCTGCTTTATATAGCAACTAGCACATTTTGGGAAAGTAAACATACTAATTACCACCTGTCCATAAACCAAAGTCTGAATATAAAATCAGAATTTCCTAACAATTATAACGTTAAGGTAATTGCCACCGAACAGGGTAACGTTCCAGTTCTAGACCTGTGGTCTGAAGTTCCATGTATTTCTAAGTGACTTAGTGAGAAGCACGATTTATATGTATTCTTACCTTGAAAGAGACATGCTGTTCCATATGACGTAGGAGCTGTGGCTTTTGGGCAGCTGTATAGTCACATACTGTACATTTAAACTGCTTTCCTGAAATGGGAATAGAAAATGAAATCATGTTTTTCTGTTTCAGTTCAGAAAACATCTTAATTTATTTCCTCATAGAGATTATTTCCGTAATATTAAGAATGAAAAATGAACACCACTACAAGTGTGGCATTTGTTCTGCAGAATTTTGGTTAAATAGAGTTAAGAGCAGGGGAAGGAAGCAAAAAGGTTCAAGCAACATCATTACATTATTAACATTAAATAGTCTGTATGATCTGGAATAGCTGCTTGGGAAGCAAGAAAAAGCACTGTTACACTGCAGCCTAATTGGAAGAAGGAAATCAATTATTTACAACTGCAGGCACAGTTATCTTGTGATTTGTAAAGCAGATTTGGAGATCCTTAAGATATGGCTGTTTGGTCAGTATGCACGTTTTTATCTCTGTCCAAAGCACTGAATTGTTACGACTCAAGTACACCGAAATGGCTTTGGTTTGCCACTGTAAGTTCTCTTGATGTATTTCTGGGAGGGTAGATCAAGACCCATTACTTTTACCACAATACTCCGTTATGTGCTTGGCACTGTTCTTCCACTAATTGCTCGAACTATCATAGAAAACAGCGTAACCCTGGATACAGGGAGAAGGGAAACACGCTAGAGACAAAATAATGTTAGAATAGCAAATAATACAGAGGTTTGGTATTTTAACCTTCCAGTTCTGCTAATACAGTTGTAAAGCAATTGGGGCAAGTTGCTCCATCAACGTCAGATTTAATGATGCCTATTTTCTTGTTCCTCATGACACAGTATCTTCTCTCATGTAAATCTCAGCACTGACCCTAAGTTTCAAATAGAGTCCCACAAGGCAAGGGAAAGCACATACACTGATTTATACAGTTTTGTTTAAAACAAATTGAAGTATTTCAGTTCAGAAGTATCACCCAAACAGACATGTGACTTTAAGTTCCACAGAGAAGATGTTACACTTGAAATTTCTTTCCAGGGCTGTGAGATTTCTAGTCAGGTAGCAATACTGAAAGTACTAAACCTTCTATCTGAAATAGCAACAGTAAAGCTGAAAAACAACAACTGGAATTTCAACTAATGAAAGCTGACACTCAGAACATTCAGTCCAAAATCAAGTCTGTATTTTTAACACATGATTAATGGCTATGAGAATTTACTTAGAAATCAGATGGATGCCCTGTCATACAGAGTCTTTAAATCAAGTCTGCTTTGTCCTTCATAAAATGATAAGACTACAATCCAGTGGAAACGTGTGCAAAATTATTAGATTAAGTTATGAAATCATTAGTTCGAGCCCTTCCTAAGGCCAGATGATCTGATTTTTGATGTATTTTTAGGATGCTCACACAGGAATGAATTCTCTCAGACATTTTCAAGAAACATCTGTTCCCGCTTGTGGCTTTGCAAAAAGTGAAACTCCTGAACCTATTACCATTCTGTAGGCTTCTCTTACTTTCCCTTCAAAGCACGCTCTCTCCCAAATACTTTTTTCCCTTACGATTTAAAGTAACACAATTTCCTTCTTTGGGCTTCATACTCCCTTTTTCTCTGTATTTCATCTGCTGCACCTAGACGAGTTACAAGGTTAATGACAGAAAAGCTTGCTTCCTGTATGAAACGCTCACAGATTGCAAAGTGTGGACTGGGATATCTACTACAAACTACTCTGAAAGCAAAAGGACGAAAATGAAGGATGGAGAAGTACAATACAGAACATTCTGCGTTATTCTGAAGAGATCAGCTTTATTCACATTCTGGATCTTGCTCAAAAAATTTACAGGCATTTTATGCCAGGGGTGAAAGTTTCCATAAAGCACAGCTAAGAAAAATCTTAGGCCAAGTTCTGGTACCTAATTAAAGAAATGAAAGAGAGATTTTTCTGGTTTACTTCTAATCACAAATAGCAATAAGCTTGGGCTATGGAATTGTTTTCCATCATGCTACTCTTGAGCAGTCTGCCTTCCAGAGCAGAATAAAGGAGACAGAAAACTACTTTATATTCCACTGGTTAAATTGACCTTGCAAAGATGATATTTGAACAAAAATTGCCTGGATCCATAAGTCAGAAAAAATAAAAACTCATAAAAAGCAAAACACCTTTCAAATTCATTTATTTGTGGAATAAGTAAAGAACACCAGATGTGTGCTACTAAGAACTTCTGAAGTGCTGTCACTACAGGAGGGAGCAGGGCAAAAAGAAACTGTCACCACTCAAGAAGCTCTGACAAATCGCACGCGATGCTGCTGGTGACAAATGTGACCTTATTTTTCACAAGTGTCTGAAATGCATGAGGAGTTTACTGCAGTGGAGTTAGTGAGAAAAATTGATTAAGACTCCACAGGCAGCGAGATTCTGTTTCCACTGGAGCTAATGGTAAAACACACTTTCCAAAGGTAAAGGGGATGTCCTGGAACACTTCTGGAAGTGTAAAATGCAAGGAAAAACCAGTCTAAGCTTTGGAGCTATTTGTTTCAGTCACAATGGGAAGTGCAGCAAAAAGGAACATGCAGTCACCTCACGTGCTGCAGATGCACGACAGTCTGAAGTCACATAAAAAAGGCTCCTGGTAATAAAGTTGCCTCTAGAGTTAAGGCTTCAGCCTGACTCAGCAATAAATAATAAAAGAATATAGTTCTTTGCATGCAATTAAATGTTTGACTTCACACCTTTACACCAAACTGAAGCAAGGCTAGCTCCTGCATGACTAAACTGCTTTTCTGAACAGCACTGAATTCCAAAGCAGCCTCGGCTGAACTGCTCTAGTTACTCACTCTCATACATTTTGTAGAAGTAATAGAGCTAACTCACAGGTAAAAACAAATTCAACTTTCACTGCAGAATTCCACTATTTGGACATGCCAGATGGTGAAAACAGAACAGAAATCTTTTGAAATGAAACCCCATGCAGGGATTTTTTTACAACAGCACAGAAAAAGGCCTTTGATTCCTTTATAGTCTGATCGTGCTCCACATTTCCTTTTTATTCAAATAAAACCCGCTGCCTTCTCCCAGCCAAGAATTGGATGAGGATTGCATTTGACAAGTGGAACTCTGATTCCTGCACACGAAGTTCAGATGTATGTTAAACACCTGCTTGTTACTAAGCTACTAAAAAATACTGGGAAATACTTCTTGAATGTTGTGTGATTTACTACGTCCAGGCAATACCAGGGTAACGTACACTTCCTGTGAAACAGAATAATAGCATTGCTTAGGTTGGAAAAGACTTTTAAGATCATTAAGTCCAGCCATTAACCCAACTGTACCAAGGCCACTGCTAAACCCTGCCCCTGAGCTCTTAAACACCTCCTGACTTTGCAACACAACCGGGGATGGCAATTCAAGCCCTCCCTGGGCAGCCTGGACTCAACATTTGTTTTTGTTAGAACTCATGCAATTCCTCTCAGCACAACTCCCCAGCCTGCCCAAATGTTCTTGAATAGTTCAACAGCTACTAGGTGAACTGGCCAATCCATCCAGTTTGGTATCAACAGAAAAACTGCTGAGTAGACACTTTATTGCTTCATCAATATAATTAATGAAGATATTGAACAGCACTGGAGCCAGGACTGATCCCTGGGGTACACTGCCAGTTACAACTCTCCAGCTACTCTTGGGGTTCTGCCCTGAGGACATGAAGGGATCGCTACCCAGAGCTTTCCTCATACTGCTGTGAAGATCTTTATTTGGCTTGTTAGACATGCAATCCATCACGTCAGAGGTATCCATGACTCCCGGATTTGGAGTCACGGAGTTCTGCTACTGGACCATAGGACTGCTTCCATCTACAAAAGCATCCTGAAGGCCCATGGAGTTACTCCTGATGCCTGGCAAAGGGGCCATCTGACTGTGGTGGAGCCACTGGAGTTAGTGGTTTCAAGTCTCCTCCTTCTGCCACGGATTTGCTGGTGGACTGAGGTGTCTGAGGACCCTGCAATGAGCCTGAACCCGCTGGAGATGGAAGCTGTATCTTAGTCTGAGATTTCTTTGAATCAGCAGCTGCAAAGGTATCTGGAGGAGGTTCTTCACCTCACTCAATCTCACACTTGAAGGCATAGAGACACTGGATGTACTGCTTCTTCAAATAACTGGTTGCACTGCTGGATGAGCCCATGTTGAGATTTGCGGCTAACTCATGCCATTGCATGTTTTTGTTGACCTGAGTCAAACCTCCAATCTCCATCACTGGTGCAACTCGAATCCATTTTCTCTTATCCTATCTCTTGTCACTCGTGAGAAGAAGCCAACACCCACCTCTCTACGATCTCCTTTCACAAAGCTGTAGACAGCAATAGTATGAATCGGAGCAACACATACAGGTATGGACACCCACAAGTAATCGTGTATCTTTGACACAAACATTTCACGCGTATTCTACGGCTGTACAAAAGGAGCAGGAACTTCCCGTGAAAGGACTGTGCCAGTGAATATGCACAAATTTAAAAAGAAGAAATTTAAATAATCAATGAAGAACAAGGCTACATGAGTGCATGAGCAATCTCGATCAAGCTGCTAAACCACAATGAAGGTCTGTTCTTACTTAAGGTCTGTATCAAGCTGTTAAGCCATAATGAAGGTCTGTATCTGACTTAATCTGTCAAATCATTTACTTCAATTTGAGAATCACAGGAGAGCTAAACACTGCTGGATCAAAATTTTTATATAAAAGATGATATTCTTCTGGGTTTGCATCTCACTGTGTACCTTAGGAATATTAAAATGACAGAGGAAATGCATGTGTTGCATGTACATCTACAGAAAATACAAGCTCAGGCTTTCACTGGTTGTCAAGACCTTTGGGAAGACAGACCTGCAGCAGCCTTCCTTCTATTGTGCTGCTGGATTCGGCACTCCTAGCAATATTCTGACAGAAGGAAGCATTAAGAGACTGAAACACAAAGCTATGGGTATTTTCAAATGTCTATGAGAATCACAAATTTTATGTAATACTATAAAGGATATAAAAACACCCACACAATTTCAGGAAAATTAAGTATTCCAGAGACCACTGTCTTTCGCAGAAACTAGTTTTGCAAATTTTTCAATTATTCCATAAACGCTGTCTCCTGTGAATAAATATTCCTAAGTAGCACCCAGCATTCAACTGAAAAATGAGGTCCTGCAGTGCAAATCAGTAGTTACTGCCATAAAATAAACCTGGGTTTAATAAACATGCACTTACCATCAGCAGTATGAAAGAGTTTATGGCTCTTCAAAGTGCCTTTTGATTTGAACTTTTTGCCACACATATCACAATTGTGTGTTTTCTCAGTGCTGTGACGGTTCATATGAGCTTTCAAGCTACTCTTGCTGCGAGCGGCGTACTCACACAGAGAACACTTGAAGGGTTTGACACCTAAAAATAACAGAAAACATTCCACAGAACAAACAATTGAGATCATGTGAGGAACACGGACAACAACGTCAACATTTTAAGCTTTGGTTATCGACAACTGAGAAGTTTCATCCAAAGCTTCTGTGTGAACGATATGGAGCTCTTGATAGCATCATTTAACTTATTAAGAGAAAGAAGGGGTTCTTTTAGAATGAATCGCTTCCCTCTTGAAGTCAGGTACTGAGTTTTAAGGAAGGAAATACTGATGTTTTGGTCTTGCTGCATTCATCTTTCATGCAGAAGTAAAATCCGAACTGCCTTAAATTGATGTCTAGCTGAGTTACACACCGAATCTTCCTCTCTCAGATAACTGTCGCTCTCTATTTGCTACAATAAAGAATCCAAAAGCCTGTTTTAAGAAGGACTGGTTCATTAGGTACTTAATATGTAAGCAGAAGTCAAATTGCAAAGCTATGTTTTATTGCTAATGGCTCATGCTCTAGTAGTTGGGGTTTTTCTTACCCTTCTGTAAGACGCAAGCACTTAAAATGCCCCTTCTCTCAAATGGTCCAAAGCATGGAACAGAGAGATGGAGAGTATGTCATTAGCAGAAGGTCCACAAGAAAACACCCATTCCTTCAAAGACAAGCTGAATGTATCTGAACTGGTACAGCAGTCCAACAGTTTCACAAGGCTCTGGCAGTTTTAGATTGCTATTTGTGACCTTAACACTAGATTTACAAGCATGAGGAATTATAGCTTGCTTCAAGCAGACTTGATTGCAGACTTTGATTTCGAAGTAAACTCCTCATCAATTCTTTCTCCTGCTAGTCAGGTACGTTGGATTCCAAGCTTTCTTGGCAGAATCAACAAACTGCAGTACGTACACAGGCTCTAAAACCTCACATATAGCACCACTGTAGGATCTAAACCTGTAGGTTTGCATTACCTTAATGGAGTGAGGGCTTCCAGAGAACAATACACAGACAGGTAAGCTCACAGGTAAAGCATTCAAACAAGAATGCAGTATTAGTGTAACTGTCTGAACTATCTGCATGGCAACAAACACCCTGCAAGCAAACTATCAGTTGGACAGTATCAAATCTCATTATCCCCTTTATGCATAGGGTCCTCCACCTGTTTCAAAAACAAACAAGACTAGGCAGACACAAGATTTTACTGGGCATAGATTTTTAAGTGCAAGTGGTTTCCAACCTGGCTATTGCTATATTACTGCAATTTCTCCCTAAAAATGTGATAGACATCCATGCAAGTATTATCTCATGGGTTTGTTATCACTGTTTATGACTGTGCCAGCTAGCTGCTATGCTCAGCATGGTTTAATTGAAAGACTAAATAAGCACAGAATTTATATGTATACATCAAAGCAACTGCATTTCAATTGTTTTACTTACAGACTCCCAGACCAAGTGTTTTTGGACAGTAGTTACCCAAGACATGATACAGAAAATTGCTTGCTTTAACAGACTAAGCATGTATTTAATTCATTTCTCCCTACCTACATTTATTACAGATGTGTATGAATCAGTTTGGGAAAATCTGTATCAGAAACACTAAATTTATAAAACATTTTAAGGTGTTTGTTCATGTTGTGAGAGTACAGTTCCATATATGGTCAGAAATCTATGAAACTAATGATTTAAGCTCCAGCGTAGGTCAGAGGTTTTGATTCAAGTATAGTAAACAATTTTAATTTATTTTGATGCCAGCAAAGCTTGTGCAGCATATGAGACCGACTGTAGGCTCAAAAGCTTAAGAACAGAGGTTTTACCTTCATGAGCCCAAATATGACGTTGAAGGTCTGATCCATTCCTCATGAAATAAAAATCACAGTAGGGACATTTCACAGCTCGTTTTCCAATAAGTCCTTTCAGCTGAACTCTTCTGCCAAGAATCTCAGAAACAGTACTCATTGAAACCTCTGAGAGAAATAAAAAAGTAATAAAAACCGGAAAGACGTGAGAGGGTTTGCTCTGTAAGCTGCACTGAAGAGTTAGACCCTCATTCATTCTGACTTTTAAAAATCTCTACTTCCCCTGCTGCCACTAAGATAAGACCTAAGCAAAGACCGTAAGGACCTTTGTGTTTTTTTGGGTTCCTAGGATGTTCTGTGATTTATCACATGAATAATCTTGAGTGTGCCACCACCTTAGAAATCATTTTACAACTACGGACATTCCCAATAAACTAATTTGGAACTTTTTGCTTCAATGTTTTCAAAATATTTTATTCAAGATTTCACTCCCGATTTCTAGATGTTACGGATCTGAAAACAATTCACTTCAGCCACAACAATAATTATCATAATGCTCGAAAACCAGAAATTTGGAAGGCAAAACACAGACTGCAGAACCAGCCTTGGAGTTCCATCTTCAAAGTTACATCCAGTTGCTTGGGGTTATATCCATTCTGGTTTGAACAGGTGCAAGGATGGAGATTCTACAGTCTCTCCTGACCCACTCCAGTGTCTGACTACCTTTAAGTCCATACTATTTTTCTCAATTTTAATCAGTCTCCTCACCTCAACTCTTATCCTTTCACTGTATAGTTCCAAGAAGACACTGTCTTCTTTTTTGTCTCTTATTAGGTAGCTGAAGACAGAAACTTAGCATCTTCTCCAAGCCTGTGCTTACTCAGACTAAACACACTCAATGCTCTAAGTTTCTCCTTCCTATGATCTAATGGTTTGGTTGTTACAGTAAAAATGCTCAAAATATTTATGTTTCAATTAAAATGAAACACACATAATGAAAACACTGACAAATGTTCTGAAAAAACAAATCCAACCGCTCAATCATTTCAGCTGAATAAAATGCTAAATACCAAGACAAAACGGAAAGTACAGCACTCATGAAATCTAAACATTGAGACATTAAACCTGATGCACTATCATGCCCACTGGAAGTTACAGTCTACGCTTAGATTTTTACCTAGTATGAACTGTCATGTCTAGTCTCCTGGTGATTTCTCACAGCGCAGAATCAAAAATGCTGCCCGAACTCATATGCACAAGGAAAACAACCTCAAAAGGGAAATATGAAAGAGAGAAATGCTCTAAAGTACTCAAAAAAGAAAAATACAGACACAAGCCTGAACCTTCATCTGCCTTCCATCGCTTGGATCCTTCATTCTTGCCTGCAGTCTGGTATGTCTGTTCATTAGAGATCCATGAAAGCTGACGCCTCTCATGTCTCAAGACTATTAATAAATATCATAATAAATCTGACACTGGATGAAAAGGTAGCTAATTATGAGAGCTGGGACCAGAATCCAAGACTCCTTCTTCTCTGCTGAGCACCCGAATCACTTGACAATCAAGCCAAGACCTCATGTCTCTTTGGTTTGAAATACTGCTCAGGCAAAGTCTAGAGAGATTTTTGTCCCACTATCTTTACAGGACCAGAATTTAACTTCTCTGCAAACCTCGAGAGGAAAGGAGTACAGGTTTATTTCACAAGAGACAAGAGTGGTCATGCTGAATGGTATTAAAAAAGGAAGAGAGAGGGAAGCTCGAAAAAAGCCTTTAAATGATAAATACGAAACGGTTTCAGTTTAAATTAATTTTTGATATGTCATTTAAAAATTCAATTCTTTTTAACAGTACCCATTTTTCCTTTAATCTATTGTTCTCTTCCATTTACACTCTTAAAAATAATTGTACTTGTTCCACTGCAGCACTTGATAGTTTATACCATCAGCCCTCTCACATTTATTTGGCTCGTAATTAAGTACGTTGTACGAATAAAGGATTACCTCCTGATTACAAGGAGAGCATGCAGAGAAAAAGGACTTCTGCATTAACTCTCCTCCATATATTAAAGCAGTGGTGTTGTATAACTACTGCATATGCATATCCTAGATGTATTTCTTTAGTACCATGCAGATATCTAATCCATCTGGTACTTTGCTCCTAAATTCTATGCATTTGTGAAATACGAATTAAATATCATAGGCTGTGTAGATTTTCTTTTGTTTAACCTTCCCTCTGCTATAACACAAAGTTTTATGGAACCTACTTTCCTGGATAAAAAAACCTACACTCTCTTTTCAGAGGAATTCAGATACCAAATGAATTGTTCCAGAATATTCAAATGCCTGAGTTTAGCAGGTCAGTCACTGGTATGTCTGGATCCCAGAGTAATAACTCAGCAGTCAGTCAACTTCAGACCAGTGGCAGCCTGTAAGGATACAGTAGATAAGATACTACTAATCCACAGAGCACACCATTTCAGGATGCCTCCACTGGCTGAGACAGCACTAAGGCTTTACCGACACAGCTCCTGAGAGTCAATTTCTATGTTTACTGTGTCACATACCTCTTCACTACAGTATGGCACAGAAGCCTGTCCTCATCTCAATTTACTGCATCAGGCATGTCCTCTGATGTATGAGCAACCCTCTAACTACACTGTTGTAGAGTGGTCTGCAAATAAAGAGCTTGGGTAACTGAGGAGCTAAAGTGGGAGTCAGTCTGAAACAGGAGTGAAGGACATGGTTTAAAATGCAAGTCTAGCACTATCTAGTGGCAGTAGGAAGGTAAGAAATGAGTGTTTTATCTACTCTGATGTATTTCTGCCAAAATCTCCATATTTTTGACACTGAATTCCCAAGAGCTGAGAAAGAATTGTTTACTCAGGCACAGCACGCTGACTTCACATGCATTCAACGTTGCGCTTGCACTGGTAAATCAGGGCACTAGAATGCAAGGTACAAACAGTGAACAAAAAGACTGCAGTGGTTAGCGTGGATGCAGGCAGACTTGGCAGCTCCAGCTCAATACCAACCATATGAAATCAGAGCTGGTTCTAGTAAGACCTCTGCTGCAGACCTCACTTGGCCCTGAAAGTAAAGCCCAACCACACACTAAGTGAGCACACACAGATTTCTCTTTCGTTGAGTGCAATCACATTATGCTGCTCAGTCTAACCCTTGATCCATTCATTACCATGGACTGCGAAATGTTCCTTCCTTATTTTTTCTTACCAGGGTGATTTGTCTTGATGTGAGATTTTATAAGTCGTTCATCAGAAAATGACTTCTCACACACAGGACAGGAATAACTCTTTTTATCCTTAAGTGAGAAAGAAAGAAAGAGATTGCATTGTCAGTCCACTGGTGCAATCACTGCAGTCATTATTCAGTAATACATGGTTCTCAACAAAGTTATAATTGAAGGTTCAGTTTTAAAGGGAAAAATGAAGTTATTCATAGTGAAATAAGTGGAGAAATATTCAAGTATTCTAAGCACATCGTTAATTCTCATGAATGAAAGGCTCCAAGTTACAGCACATAAGCATATGCACAATAAATGTAAGCATTATCTTCTGCCTGACTCTTCCGAAAATCACAAGTTGAGAGATCAAGGCACATAACAGGAGGAAATGTATTTGATGAAGCAGTAATAGTCAGGGGTTTTTCAGTTTTTCTCACAAGTCCACCCTTCTGAAACAGAAGGAACAAGATCTCATTCTGAAGACATTTCCCAGTCTGTGTATTTGTAATTCTACTTATCAGCCTGAAATTGAGCAGAAGAGTCAACGATGATGGATGCTGTTACTTGTTCAGTGTCTACATTTCTAATTACTTTATAAATATTCAGCATCTTATGTATTACCAACAAAGTATTATTCTGCTATTTTGATTAAAATCTGACATCTTCCATCAGTGACACCGGGAATAAAAGATTTAACACCATCAAACAAGCTGGAGAGTCTCGATGCAGTATTTTCCTGTAAGCAATTTTAGTGCAATGGAAATGTTTTACCCCACATAAAAATGGAGCACGTTTCTCCGTTAGTTGATAAATTACCCAACCAACAATAGTCTTGGCCACTTATCAAATACACTGAAGAGGGTGTTCTTTGCTGAAGCTCCTGGTGACACAACAGACTGGATACTCGATCAAGTCAGTGGATTATCCAGTCACCTCTGTACTGCTACCAAATAAATGGATTATTTAAAGAACACATGGGGAGAAGTCTCGTTAGTCCTGACAAGTATGCAGATAATGAGGTAACATAGTCCTTGTAGAGAGAAGTGTACCTCCCAAACAACCAAGAAATTACTGACTGTAAAGGATGAGCTGAAATTAGTTACTTCACTAGTTACTTCAGGAGAACAGGAAACTTTGAGAAGATGTCGGAAGGAACATTACTTTACCAAAAAGAGACAGACTCCCTGTGTTATGAAAGAGAAATGTGGAGGTAATAGAAGTGTAAAGGTACTGGACTCTACTGGTTTCTGACCTGAGACCAAAGAGCACCTCTGAATAACAAGGTACAATGTACAAGGACGTTATTATCATCTCTGTGCCACAGCTACCCATCTATAGATGGACACGTCTGTTAAAAGAAAGGCAAAACATGATGGGATTTAATGGATAACAGGTTTAGGAATACGATACGGGTATTTGCATTCAGGATCAAGCAACCCCTTGTGTTCAAGTACTTTACAAGTTAAAATTGTGCTGAAGAAGCACCAGGTATACACCGTTACCAATGTACAGCATTCTGAAATGTTACTCTAAGGCATGTGTTCCAAGACAATTAAAGGGGTCGATGCACTAGTATATAACCATTAAGAGAAAACAAAAAGCCTCTGTGTATGCACCATCTAAACCAACACACCACTATCAAGTTTATTTAATTAATCAAATAGTGACAACAATGATCCACACTGCAAAGCATGAGAAATGTAGTGGTTATTCTGCTGCACTCACTAGTGAAAATGATTGTGATAACACAATTATTTTCTCTTATTTTCTCTTTCTCTAACACACATCAATCACATGATCCTAGCACTCATTTTAAAAGAGATCGTGTGAACTTCTGACTGCTTTGGCATCCATTTCATTGATAGCGTAAAAGGAAGACCACAGCCACAAAAGAAAGCTTTTAGGTCCAAATTAGACAAATATATTCTAGGCATCAACAATTAGCATCAGTGACATGGTTTTATGAGTGGGAAATAAAACCAAGCTAACTAAATATTGGCACTCAAGTTCCCACAACTCATTAACACAACATTTGATTGCATAATTTTGTAGAGGAATAGAGAGCCAAAGCTTGCTCCTGCATCTACTCAGATTGACTGAAATTGATTTTCTAGTGCCCATGAGAAGATAATTAGATCCCAAAGTTACATTTCCAAGACACACGGCAATCTTCACCACAGTTGTTGCGACATTCAGATCGAAGTGTTCCCAAATCAAGCTGGCTCAAGCTGGTGACCTATTAAAGTGCAGGCTGGCTAAAAGGCTCTGATGATCTTTCAAGGTCCCTTCCAATCCCCGATGATTCTATGATTCTATGAATTACCCAGGAAGTAGCTATGAACACATGTGAAGGAGTTTACTGGAACATTTACAAATGGCAAGGCAGATTTTATGAAGCCTGGCAAGCAACAGAAATGAGAGATCACAAACTGACAAGCACCTGCCTGCAGTCCTGCTTAAGCAGGTTGTTTCTCAATTACCACTGGTTAAAATGAGTGACTGCCGACATTCATTACAGAAGCAAGGACTGAGAACAAAAGCTGTTTTCCAACTGAGTGCCCAATCATTAGATCACAGATCTTTGGCTGATTCTTTCCCTTTCCAATTCCTTGCATTCTTGGCTATAACATGGCACTGCTCCAGGGTCAAGGGTATCACAGCCAGAGTAGTGATGGTCAGAAAATGAACACCCCCTGGGATAGGGAAATAAGCTCAGAGCTCAGCTATCACATCTCACCCAAAGCTCTATCTTCGCTGTTACATGAACGCTCAGCAGTGTAATGAGGTTCTAAGGTCCTTCCAAAGTCAAGAATCATTCACATCCCAAAATGTATGTGAAAGCAGACATGGGCACATAAGAGCAAAAGGTGGGGCTGGGTCTGAACTCCAGCTATACAGAGGTGCTACCCTGAAACACTGATCACTTATATAGATTACAAATAATTTCAGAGACAAACCTCTCCATTGTGTTTACCTGCTCAGCATACAAAGGACTTGACTAGAGGCTGTCAACAAACTGTTGCATACATCAACATTGGCTGGTTTTATGACTGGTCCCTAATGTGACTACTAACTCATTCGTAACTCTAAGTTATTCTGAAGTTATTATAAATTACCAATCATTTTCCTTGGCACTATTGTATTGATGTGATTCACACGTGTTATGGTTTGAACTTCTAAAGAGCTCCATAGATACCAAGAATTGTCAAGAACCACTACACAAGTTTTAGAGGCAAAAGATAGGCACTTAAAATTGGAGAACACATGCAAACGCCGGTTTCTCATCAAGCTAAGCCTCAATTCCCAGATGTCAAAAGGACAAGTTTTCCCCGTAAAAACCTGTAGTAACCACAGAAGCAAAAGGCTGCACAATCAACACAATTACTGCATTAAAGGTTAGTTAAAGCACTCTACCTTCAAACAATGGTGCTGCCTCATGAGATAGGAAGTTACTACACCAAGCAGTCAGTAAACGCAGAGGCCAATGTGAGAACTGCCAAGTTTAGTTACAGAGTAAATTTCAGTCCATGAATTTTTCAATCATTTACACGTTCAAATACATTCAACAGCAAACAGTAGCAAGCACACTTCTGAAAGAGCTCCCTGTCACACTATTTTTGGTTATGCAATGCATTTTCTTGCTTCTGTTTAATACCATGGAAATGGTGCACCTGGTGTGAGGTATCAAGGTATCAAGGTATCACACTTGAAAAACAGGTACTCAGACTGGAGATCTAAGTACAGGGCCTCTTTTCTTAAGTAATCTCGGACATCATTTAAACAGGTTTTTGCCATTAAATGGACACAAAACAGGTAAGAAATTGAAAAACAGCCTATAAAGATGTCTATTCTGTGAGCTTTCTACATACAACAAATTTGAATTCTGTTTAAAATATCTACAGAAATAGGGGATGTTCTGTTCTGGTGTGTAAAGTTGTCCTGCAATTACAAAGACTAGTAAGTAACCAGAGCAGTATGTAAGTAATTTCCCTTCTAAAAAGCATCTGAATCTGCATTGAAGTATAAAAATCATATTCCTTGGCTTTAAAGCATTTCTTATTCTGCACACTGTAATGCATTTTTTAAAACATACTCTTGAAACAAATGCAGGCAGGGACAGAGCAGAAAATGTTTTTCCTCAGAAGACTATTTGTGTGGTGTTGGATCAGAGCAGGATCATAAAGAAGTGTTTTGCATTATCTCAAAGAAAACAGGTGACATGGCTCATTGAAGACATCTGTAACCACAACAGAAAATAAGGGATGTTCATGGCAATTGGATGAAGCTTGTCAGAACTACTGGGAAAAGCACCCCTTCTTTTCAACAACTTACATTTCTTCTGTCTATATAAATGAAGAAATGACCACACTTTAATTTTATCACAGTCATCCATTTATGAAGAAAAGCAATTCAAGTCAACAAAATTAAGTCAACACAATACCAGGCTGCATTTTACTCTTTCAAACTCCAAAGAATTTGAGAATGCTGGGAAAACCAAAGGAAAAATGTGGATACAGACATAATCTATAGGAAACTACTAAAGGAAGAACCAAATATTGTGTTGCTGGATCTGTGTTCCCTGCAGACAGGATGCAGACAGTACTCAGGTAAGAATCCTAACCTACGTCTCCAAATACTGCCACATGGTCCAAAACACCATGATGAGGACACCCAATTCAGACTAACAGTTGTTACTTACCAGTTCTGTGTGGACTTTAAGATGTGCCTGGAGCTTGTATTTATCTGGAGTTGAGTAGTCACAATGTTCTGTGGGGCACTTCAGTAAAATGTTGCTGTGTTTCTGAATGACGTGCCGCTTAAGGCAGTTTTTGGTGACGGAAGAGTAACTGCACTGGGAGCAGTAATACAAATGCTCTCGAGTATGCGTACGAACATGCATGTCATAATGCACTTGGTACCAAAACAGCTTGCCTGAAAATACAATCAGACATGAAGAAAGTTATTTCTAAACAACTGTTATTGAAAATACCACCACACATCCAATTTTCTTTCAGTGCAAAGCACATTGTTTGAATCCTGTTCCTTTCCCTTTAATGATAATGTGTCCTAAAGACTCTTTGCGACTGAAAATATCTTTACAAAACCCACTTTTGGCTAAAATGATTGAAATGTGACCAGAAAAAGCCTATCAAGAGCAACTTTAATACACATTGATGATCTTTTCTCTGTGAGAAAGTCTTTTCAATCTGTTGGATAATTCTGACCTTAAAAAACCCCACCTGGTTCAAAACAAGTCCCAAGAATATGCCAGTTTAGGCTTTCCTGGTGTACAGAACGTGTATTATCATACATCTACTCACAGTCTATGAAAAAGACTCTGAATTTTAAGCTGATAATGAGGCTTAAGCACTAAAGCATGGATTGATTAATTCTGATCACATGCTCAAATCTGCTGTGCTTGGCTCCAGTGAAAGTTAAAAGGTGGGAAGAGGCAGAAATAATCTAATTCTTTCAGATTTCACATCAAGACAAAACTAAGCCTAGCAACGAACTGCTTTGCTATATCCGTATACTAGGTATTTTAGGGGATTAGAGTCATTTCACACTATTTATATAGCAAAAAGAGTTATCTCGCTGGACCCTGGGACCCACAGAACTACAGAATTAATATTGCTACACATATGCAAACATATCGAACACTATAAACCAGAGGAACAGGAAAGAGACATTACACTACATAACATTAAAAACTCCAAACGTAATTCCATTGCTCCTTACCACAGTATTCACATTCTAAATCTCCATAAACCTTCCTTATTCTCTCACACAACTCTGTGCTCATTTGTCTCTTCTGCAAGCTATCCAAGATCTGCATAAAGGCAACAGCTCCACTCCCTGTGTCTGATGTAGCTGCATTAGAAGAGACTGCATGTGGCCTGATGGCTGCATTGGTTTCTGAGGCTGGCAAAGGGTTTGTGGCTTCAGCTGAATTTTGAATAGGCAGATTGCTTGTTTCTGTTTCACCAGACGGAACAGAATGATTCCTTTCTTCAGAGACTGAAAGGTTCTCTGTCGTTGCATTGTTCTGACTCAGATTTAAACTCTTGTCTTCAGACAGTAAGAGCTGAATTTCTTCACCCTGCTCATTTACGGAACTGCAGTGATTAACTTCCTCTTCATTTGCAGAAGAAACTTCTAACTTGTCAGGACCAGAAGCACCATTTTTCAGCAGAAAGCAGTCCGAAGCTACACAGGATTGAATGTCTGGCACTGCTACCTCTGTTGTCTGACACAGAGTCTCTGTTACATTCTCCACCAGGGGATTTTCAAATTCTAAGGAAGGGACCGTATCGATTTTTAAGTCACCATTATGTTGACCATTATGGTTTACATCTGCAGCTATTGATTCACCTTGACAAGCAGGGGGTTGTGGTGTGTTAATAGCATCAGTGCTCATGACAGTCAATTCATCTGCACTTTGTGCTAGCTGTTCACCAAGGGCTTCTGGCTGGATATCACCTCCTGGCTCAAGCAGGCAGAAACTTTGATTGATAGAACTATTAAAAACAGAAGACTCCTGCAAATCTGCATGAGCATCTTTGATGTGAGCACAGAGCCTCACAGAACTGACAAACTTCTTCAGGCATACAGAACACACATATACAAATGGGTGCTTTCGAACATGAAGCTCAAGGGCTTGGTATTTAGTAGCTCCGTGACCACAGAGCTCACAAGCAAAGGGCCTTTCATCACCATGAACGAGCATGTGGCGGTCTCGATCGAGTTCATTTTTGAATTTGCGCTCACAGATATGGCAGTCATACAGCAGCTGTCTTTTGCCCTCTCGTGTCATCAAGCAAAGTTCATCAAAAACATCTTTCACCTTTTTGTCTTGAAGGTCGTGCGTTTCTTTGATGTGTTTGATCAGATTCTTAACATCCGAGTATTTCTTTTTGCAGAAGCGACAATGCTGCTTGATTTTCTTATGAACTCTTTCAATATGGACTTTGAGATGGCCTTTGCTCAGACAAGTGAACGTACAATAATCGCAGCTGAACTTCTCCCCTGTATGTTTCCGCATGTGAACGTTCAGGTTGGCTTTGATTGCACTGGCGTAACTGCAGTGTGAACACTTGTAAGGCTTTTCTTTGGTATGAATCCTCAAATGTGCTTGGAGGGAGTGTTTAAATTTGAAAACCTTGTTACAATATTCACATGTAAAAATCTTCAGCTGAGTTGGACCCAACCTAAAAAGAAACCAAACCAGTTATATTTACAATCTTGAAACTTGGTGACATAATATGTCAACATTTCTCCAGATGTTTGTAATACAGAGAAGTTTAATTTTCAAAATGCATTTGTCACAGGCTTTTTGAACTCTACAACCCATGTGCAGCTTATTTTCAGCTGTTTCTTTATTTAGAAGACTCAGAAAATACTTCAGTTTCATGAAAAAGGATAGGGAAATATTTCATTCATGTCTCATAAGAACTAATATAAGTACTTCAAAACTACCTGCTTGATTTCATTGCCTGTTCGTATGGGGTTTGCTGAATGGCATATTCTTGATAGCCTCTTCGCTGTGATGGGTCTTGAGCTGTTGCCTCCGGAGGTGTGGGTTCATGTTCTTGAGAAGCAGCCTCAACAGGTACAATTTTTGTTGCTCCTAAAAGCAAGAACAAAAATGCTCATGGAAAACGTCCTCTTAAAATGTGCATTGCCTGTAACACACCAATGCAACCAAGCCCCTCAACTCTGCAATCATTTAGCTGAACAATTTTAGTTTCTGCTGTTGAATTCATGTGCATAAAATGATGGATATGCTCCCTGAAGACAGCCATACTTACACCACAGATCTGCTTAAACGACATGCCAGGACTGATGGGTTCTGAGGGTTATTCATATTTATGCCTACTGATGAGACCCTATATTCAAATACTTCCATCTTTGAGACACTTTTCAAATGTACAGTTTTTCTGCTTCTACTTCATCGTACACCCTTTGAGAACTTCAGCCAAGCTGTTTAACCAGTTCCACAAATAACAATGGGGAAAAGACACTGTTTAGTCTACATTTAAAAGTGTGCTCATCTCCTTCTTCAGCAGAGCTTTTACTGCTTGCACTTTATGTCGTTCTGCCATCCCCTCAAAATAAAAGAAAATGTTGAACAGGCACTTCTCCACCTCCATTAGATGCAGGAGTAAAGGCCCTCCAATGAATGCAACAGGATCAGATTCTCTCCCTTAGAGCTTCCCAGCTGGGGCAACAATAAGCATGTTTTGACATGGATTCAGATTGTCTAGCTGAGTGTTCTTTATTTTCTGAATACAGGCAGGAAAAACTTAATGTTGGACACTCATAGTTAGCAGTGAAGGTAATGAAAATCCATACAAAAATCTATACCTAACGCCCCCCCCCAAATTCATGCGTATTGAACCAAACACCCAGTATTGATTGATCCTTTCCTTTTTAACTTGCCTGTCTGTAACACATCTACCTGCGTGTTCAACAGGTATGCTTTTCTCTCCAGAAGTTCAAACTCTATTCACATACGAATGCATTTATGCACACGTATATTGCAATTAGAAATACATTAGCAAAATCTTATTCAACTAACAAGTACTACACACAGATCTTTGAAAAAATAAACTTGCTGGAAAAACTAATATGACACACTGTACAGTGAATAACAAAAAGAAAACAAGATATTCAATATGCGGTAACAAAGGAACACCATCCACCTTCTGATATGAACATTACAGCATCTGTAACTAAAGATAATTCCATCCTACACTGGCTATCAGGAAGGAAGGAAGACTGCACATGAAAATATTTTTCTAATTAAACAACAAAGTAATGAATTTAGGCAAAACAGTGCTCTTTTTCTGGGATGTTAGTGTCAGATCCGTTTTCAATTCACCTAGAAGCTGAGGGAAGAAAAGTACAACACCCCTTCATGAAAGGGGAAATTGTTTACTGGAAGAATCAAACAAATCTGAGACATGAGAGCCTAGGAAGAGGCTAGAAAAGCAAAGAAAGCCAAAGATATAGTAAACATACTCGACACATTAACAGTTTCTTCTTTTTATTCATACATAAGCATATAGAAAATAAAACACATGAACAGAAAGAGGAAAGTTCAAAGAAAGATGCACAAGCTATTTCTTTAAGGCTGAAAATGTTCCACACAAAGAATAGGCTCCTGAAGATATTATTTTCAAAACACATGCATTATTAACACAAAGTCTATGAAACAACAATTATAAGAACAACAAAAATGAATTAGGAGTTCACAGTCCAAAGAAAACCAGGTGGTTAGCAATTTACTCTATTTAGTTTCCTTAGAAACTTGCAGACCAGCAACACTGTCAGGAAAAAGGCTGGATTTAAACACGGGGTTTTTTAACCACGGTTGTTCTTGCAGCTCTGGACTACAGATTTGTCAGTTGATCAGTACCAATCTTCCAAGTTTTTCAGCCCTAATGTTATCAGAACATAACTTCTACTCTTCCTGTCACTCTTTCTGCCACCAATGTCAGGTTGTCCAGCAGAAAAACATTCTCCAAATTGTACTGCAGCCCAGAGAGACAGCAGTCTGTCTTTACAGTAAGGAGATGAAGTTCAATCAGTGGATTAATTAGAATGATAAAACAGACATTAGACACCACAGCAGTGATCCCATAGTCCAGTATTTTAAAAATAGAAACCAGTTCCCCTTTATTTAGAATGACCTAGTTAAAATAGATCTTGAATTGCTCTACATGCACGGATACCTCTTTCAGACCTCCCATTTCCTGAATGTGAGACTAAGATACTCATTAAATTCTCTGCACTGAACCTCCCCCTTGCCCTTCTGCCTTTCAGGATGTTTAAGCATTTCCTGAAAACACCACTGAACTATTTAATAGACTTTTGTGTTACCAGTATAGTTTTTTATTCATCCTAAATTGGTTAGACTAGGTAAGTACTAACTCCATTGTATTTTGCGTACCTTGGCCTGTACATGTGAAATAATTTGTTAGGAATATGAAGTGAGTACTTGTTTTTCACAAGCCTTTCTTAAACCCCTCATCCCCAAAATAAAAGTTAGAAAAACTTTTATCTATTATTACAGGTTAGCTCACAATAAGATTAAACACATTTTAACTTAGCAAAAGAAACAGGATCACAGACCTGGTGCGTGGTAGCATAAAGATTACCACCCCTTTGAACAGACCTGGACATTTGACTGGCTGGATAAAATTATCTGTAACCACATGGTGACAGCAATCCCTGCTCATGTCCCAAAGGGAAAGCTTTATTTTTCTTAATCACGCTTAATTTCACATTTGCTTTAAATCACCATAAGGTCAACTTCTCCCTCCAGCCCTCAACTGCATGCTTGTGATGCCCTGAAAATGCTGGCACAGGAATTTGCAATGAAGGATCACAGAAGGCATCTGGCTAAAATGACCACAGTCTCTCCTCCTGCAGCTATGTAATTCATCTCCTGGTGTGCTTTACCTCACAACTCACACAAACAGGCACCGTGACCCAAAGGCAGGGATGTGTGGCCAGGGGCTGGGACCAGAGGACACTGCCTGTGACAGCAGTCTGCACTTACTGACCCAGCTGTGCTCAAACCGGGCAGTCCCAGCCCTCCTTTCCTTCAAGAGGATTCTGCCACTGCTTTTCCTTTTCCCACCTTTGAAATTTGTGTAGCCCCAATTCAAGATGTTTCAGAAAGCACCAGTGGCAGAAACCCAAATGCTCTGACAGAGAAAAATGTGTGTGTGTGTGCACGCATGTCCACGTATTTATTTTACCAAATTTCTGAACTAGTTTACTGGTTCCAGTGCAAGAAAGGGCATGTGAAATGGGAAATGAGACAGCAGAAAAGCTCCCCTGGCAACAGTCTGATATTAAGTCCATTCAGATGTGTCATAAACCCACAACCACCATTCCGTAAGCTACAAACAGAAACAACTGTTACCATGTCAGAACGAAAATAATAGGCAAAATGACATTCCACCACTTCTTCCCTGCTTCCCAAAAAGTTTGATGGGAGAAGGAACTGAGTGTTCTTAAATTACAGGGTATAGTAGCAGGAGGACGCAGGTGGTCTTTCACAGATTGTGGTTTCTCAGTGAAAACCTCCATTTGTAGAGGAAAAAATCCTTCTCCTTTAGAAAGAAAAAAATAATTTGCATCAAAAACGTAAATACTTGATGCTAGTTTTTCATGACTTGAGCTCTAACAAGAAAAAACATCTTCACGGGAGTTGAGAACTCTTCTTGCAATATGGTGAGCCTTTAAAATCTTGTAAGGCTCACATAAAACAACGATCTAAACACTCAAAGTAGAACACCTACTGAATCAAATTAATTAAGTGTGAATAATAAATTGGTTTCAGAAGCTTTGGCAATATTGTAGAACTTCAACATTGGGAATGCATGAAAAACCGGAAGATTGAATATTTGGCAAAGTTTACTCACTGGTTCTTAAAAAAATCTATGAACAGAAGTATCTGTGGTTCACCACAAAGTATTCTGAGATGCGCATGTAACTGCAGTTCCTGACGGTCGCGTTTAATGGTGATGCTCAGAAAGCCTGTACTACATTCATCTGATACCAGGTCCATGACAGAGCAAATGTGCTCTTCAAGGTCTTCTGGTCCCTCCAGCTATAGAATCACAGCATGACAGATGCTTTTTAGGAAAGGGTCCAGAGTTACATCATACGAGAGAAAGGGCCCTGTGGTTAGTGAAACAAAGTGGTGCAGACCTCAAACCACTGTGAAATCAGTTTTGCACACTTGCAGTGCTCAGTGATCCTCTTCTACCTTGTCTCATATCCAGAGTATTGCAAGACCAACTTTCTAACAGCCCAGCACAAAGGCCTGTGTGATGTAGCTCAAACAATGAATGTGAAGGCGTTTTTCACTTCCCTTCTAAGGTTTTTACTGATATTTCTAGGTGAGCTCATCCAGCTTCTTCTACATTGCAATCAGAAATGCATTTCAGTGAAGTCCAACCCAGATCCACAGATCTCAATATCAAAAGATATTAAAGAACAACAAAGAAAATCCAGCTGGCTTCCAACTCATGATGATAAAACAAACAAATACATTCTAGTTGTTCTGAGAACCGTAAGCAAAGCAAACATTCAGAAATGTTAGCAATAATAAAAAGGAGAACAATAAAACTACAGAGCTGAAAATAAGGCACTGAACTATTGAAATGAGATTCTGTCAGTCAAGTGAGCAAACAGTTTATATAAACAGCAAATGCAAATCGAATTTAAATACAAAAAGGTTGAAATTATTCCAAAATCCTTTGGTGTAACAGAAATTTATGAGGAATCCTCTAATCACTGCACAGGAACTCCACGCTTTCTGTCAGACAATTATATCCATAAATACCAAGTTTTATATACATATATAGGTATACACTAAGCTGTGCTCTCATAAACAAATTTACATTAACAAATTACGTCATAAATATACACACAAATCAAAAGCTGTAATAAAGGTATTCCAGGGAAAAATATTTTCCTGCTCCCTGGTCACTGTTTTTTTCATTTTCTTGTTTGAAACTATTCACAGACTAGACATAACCGATGCTAACACTGACAACTATACCCAGGTCCAACACTTCTCACACCTATGAAAAAATACAATGGTAGTTCTAAAATTATGTAGCTGCCAGATGAGGAGATTCTGTATTAAGATAACCAAACAATACTAAATGTTTCTTGGATAATTATCCCTAGCAGTTCAGTCTTAGACAATTGACTGTTTTACACAGTCAGCACTAACCAAAATGAGTTTGATTATATAATCAGTGATTCTGATTACCTGGAATAGCTTCATGGGCTGTTAAAACCACACTTATAATAGGATTTTTAGCTCCTGGAATCTGTTCAGTCTCCTTAGCTGATGAAGTTTTCTCCATTTTCTGAACTCTGGGCCTCTTCGGAGCTTTTTCTCTCTCATCTTCCTTCCTGTCAAGTTCAACGTCAGAATAATTACCTAAAGAGCAAACATCAAAAAGAATGTAACTATGTACAAAAGAAATGCAGGCAACGCAGACACTAATGCTACAGGAAAGAATTAGGAGAAAATTAATCTTATTGTAGAAAGAAATACATGTTATCAAAACAAGATGTGCTGAATGAGTGCCTTCAAAGGGAACTTTTTCACCTCTACTGGGGTAGACAGAAAACAGACAAGAAAAAAAAAAATCAACATTTAAAAAATGGACTCGGAAACACTTGTGTTTCTAAATTATCTTGACATTACCATGCATTTTAAAGGAAATTCTGACAAGTTTGAAGAATTTCTTCACCACTAATGAATACACTTTTCTCCTTTCCATACGTAATTCTTTTGATGACTTCAGGATTATTTAGTGGAAAGTCTTTCAACAGTCTCTCGGGATTAGGCCTTTTCCCCCACCATTATTGTGAGTTAAGAGCCAGAAACACAGTGCTGATTCAAGAATTAAAGTTCAAAACAGTTCCTTTGCTCAACCTAACAGCTTCTATTTTAAAGGCCTGCACTTCTAAAACATTCTCTAACTGCTGTTCCTCAGCCTCTCACAGTTGCACCTGTTGACTAGAAAGCCAGGAAGTACTTATATTCAAAACACACATCAGAAATAAGAATGGAATCAGTTATTGTTCCTTGAAGCTATGTCTTCCTTAAAGCAAATTAGGAATTCATTACTGAAATTGTAAAAAAGCATACTGAAAATGCCTGTATGTAAAGCATTAGCAGAATAAAGAACAAAACCAGACAACTGCAAGTGAACAGCCACAGAATTTCTTTATATTATATTAACTGGTGGAAAATGAAAGCTACAGAACATAAACTTGGCAAGTTAAGGCACTATGCAAATGTTCCAGAGGTAATGAGTAAAGAAAGCAAAACCTGATGGAAGTAATGAACCCAGCAAATGATTTTTTTCCTGAATCTAAAGCAACTGAATGCAATCTCCAGAGCAAGTCATACAGTGCATATTCATAACTCTGCTCTGCTGAGATAGGGAAACAATATATAAACAGAAAGCAGTAACATGAAAGCTGCAGTGAGGCTAGAGTTGCTCGTGACATGTAAATAGCAAAAGCAAAGATACGCCACAGGGCAATGACTGTCATTTAATTCCACTAATATTCTGTTAATATGCATCCAAGATTCAAACCAGTCTGACACACATGGTCTTACAGAACAAAGAGTTAAAGAGTGCTGTGAGTGTTCCTTAAAGAAATGAAGGGCACAAGCACAAAGGTAAGCAGCACAGTTAGGACTGGTTTTGTAACTATGGCCTGCATAACAACCAGGTTTACTACATTTAAAACCAGAATGAAAGAAGGTATACAGGCATCAGGTTAGACTGGTTAGAGAAAAGCAGAAATGCGCATCCTGACAGCTGTCAATGACTTCATGCTATCTGAAATTCATATTTACAGTACCTAGAATGATCAACGAGCACAAGGCAAAATGAATTTGAACAGTCAGCAAACCATCTTTCAACAGTCACGTTAGCCATGGGTGCGCTCCAGCTTTCAGTTTCTAGGTAAAATTATGCTCTGCCTTGAGAGCCTCCTGCTTTTCAATGCCTGCTAATTATTTCTTCCGTTTCACTTCTTGATATTCTCCAAGCAGTAAGAGTCTTTGCTTGCTCCTAAACAGATTTACTTAGACAAACTGCCTCACTTTGCAGTTTCCTTGACAAGCAGCCAGCTTAGCACTTTGTCAGCTGGCACTGCAGCAGATGAGCGAACTGACCTTCTGTATCTAGGGACAGGCTTGGGACAAAAACAAAGTGCACTGGCCATTCCACATGAACACATTCTATGGCTTCTCCTGCAGAGACCCACATACTACTTGCAGAAAGAATTCATTCAAATTAGAATCTAGCAGATGGCAAAACCATTTTAAATCAAGGCCAAAAGTGCTATTTGTATGAATTATGCAGACTCCTATTTCAGTCGGACTGAATAGCTTGTTTGCTCCAGAGAATCTGTCCACTGCTGTAATCTGTCTTCCACTCAAGTCCCATTTCCCAGCTATCTTAGATCTGACAGAGACCCACGCGTGCTGCAATGTGGGTGAGGAATGGTGGTTCAAACAGGTACCTGTTTTCTGTCTCTCAACATACAAGTTAAGGGGCAGCTGACAGGGAACTGATCCAACTTATCAACAGCCAAAATTGCCAAACTCATCCCACTGGCAGAGGCTGAGGCAGCCGTTTTCTGGAGCAGACACAGTGAAGATATGAATGTTCAGGACAAAACCAATCATAGAAGCATTTAGTTTTTAGAAGAACTTTAAAATCATGAAGTACAACCATTAACCTAACCACCAAGCCAAGCAAAAAACCAGGACCCTAAGCTCCATATCCTAATGATTTTTGAATACATCCTGCAATAGTGTGTTTGTGATAGACTTGCTGGGATCCAAGTTCAGGTCCTGGCAGTTGGCCCATACAATTGGCCTCAATTCATCAATCCAGATTGTCCAGATCTCTCTGTAGGACCTTTCTGCCCTCAAGCAGATCAGCACACCTACCCAACTTGGTGTTGTCTGAAAACTACTGGGGGGACACTCAATCCTCTCATCCAAATCATCAGTAAAGATAATTAAACAGGAGTGGTCCCAGCACTGAGCCCTGGGCAACACCACTTGTGACCACATGCCAAATAGATTTAACTCCATTCCACCACCACTCTTTGGGTCTGACTGTCCGGTCTGTGTTTAACTGAGAAGAGCATAGGCACGTCCAAGCCATGGACAGCAACCAGTTTTTCCACAAGAAGGTGAAGCAAAATGGTGTTAAAGGCTTTACTGAAATCCAGGAAGAGAACATCCACAGCTTTTTTGTCATCCACGAGACATGACATCTTGTCCCAGAAGATGAGAGTCATCAGCAGGACCTGCCTTTCAAGAACCTACACTCACTGGGCCTGATCGCCTGGTTATCTTGTAAATGGTGCACTCAAGGTTATTTACTCCATAGCCTTCTCAGACACCAAGGTCAGACACACAAGTCAGCAGTTCCCCAGAACCTCCCCAGGTAGATGGCAGTGCCATCAGCCAGAGAGATCCAATTCATTAGTGAAAACCATCAGTTTGGTTCAAGCAAACCAAACCAGAAACAGATGTACATGTGTACAATGGTGCACAATGGCATGTACAGTTGTGCCTAGATCACAGCTGTGTTTCTTGGGCAAAAAAGCCCTCTAATAAAAAACTGAATTTACTAAGCACTGCTTTTTAATTCTGTGCAAAAAATCAACTCTTTGCTATTTTAGTGAACGGGCAATTCACTAAAAGATGAAGGAAATCATTACTTAACAGGTTAAATTGGATGCACAGAGGATGTCAGTAACCAGTAATGCTTGCCAGCTTCTGAGAGTGACAGAACTATCAATGAGACACTGATATTTGAGAGGTCAATGTGGATCACTAATCATAGATGCCACGAACAGCAGAGGCCTATTACATCCACCAGTTACTCTTCTGAGCACTACAGGTGGCAGTTTCAATAGAGTTTTATAGTGATTTACTCACTGTCATTTTAAACGTCTCAATGATCCTAAAGGTCTCTTCCAACCAAACCAATTCGGCAATTCCCTCCTCACCAAGCAGGGATGCTATGAGGCCCGTACCACTTTTCACTGGAAAACCGTAACCCTTGTAGTGCAAAACACAACAGCTGCTTTTGCAAAAGCAGCATTTTGGGCAGTTTAAGACAATGGTCAGCACAATAAACATTTTTGCCTTTTTGAAAAAAATAAAATACCTTGTCTGACTGTATTCTCAGTACTGATGCAACACGCTTTTGTGTTTAAAGAAACAGACAGTTCTGTTCACTTAACATTAATACAGGGGATTACAAGTTGTTACCAATCAGATGATAACACAGGAAGCAATTTCGTTATGCTCCACATGCTTCGGATGCTTTTGATTAGTGTTTTCTTACCTCCATCTCCTCGTTCCTCTCCTTCATTTAAAACAAGGAGGCAGATATGTTTCCTCAGCTGACGAGAGTTGGAGAACTTCCGATTGCATTTCCTACATTCCAAGCTGCCTGGTGAGACCTCAGACAGTTCTGGTCCTTCTTCTGTAGCAGCTGGAGTTTCTTCACTTGGAACAGGGTTATTTTCTGCAACATCTTCACCCCCAGAAAACTTCTTAGTAGACCCTTTTGGTCTGCCCCTTTTCCTCTTTACTACAAGAAGCTCTAGAAAAGAAGGTTAAAAGGAATCTGTCATTAAATTCCAAAGCTAATAAGCCAATATCCATCTGATCTTTGAAAAACAGGAATATTAAATTTGAGAAATAGGAATCTTTAGTTTGGAAGACTGGCTGACAATCAGCTAAATATGAGCCAGCAGTGTGCCCAGGTGGAACAAAAGGCCAATGGCATCCTGTCTTGTATCAGGAATAGTGTGGCCAGCAGGACTAGGGATGTACTTCTCCCCCTGTACTGGTGAGGACTCCACTGTGAGTACCAGGGTTAGTTCTGGGCCACTCGCTTCAAGAGATTGAGGGGCTGGAGCGGGTCCAGAGGAGCAAGGAGGCTGGGGAAGACACTAGAGGGAAAGTCTTATGAAGGGACACTGCGGCAGTTGGAGTTGTTTAGCCTGGAGGAGACTCCGGGGGGATCTTATCACGTTCTATAACTCTCAGAAGGGAAGAGAAAAAATTAATCATATAAAATCAAAAGCTCCTTGTCCTTTCAATAAGCTGAACAATGAATGACTCCCTAGTATTTCCTGCATTTCTCCACTGTTGGCACTTTCTAGCCTAAGTCTGTATAAAAATTGTTGGCAACAAAAAAAATCCAGAAATCATGCAAAAAATGTTTCCCTAGCACTTCAAATAATGAGAATCAGAAGTCATCAGCAATTCTGAATATATAAAACATAGCTTTCCATTTCCACATTTCTGCAGAGGAAACACTGATAAAGTCAATGAGATATAGTGAATATAGAAATGTATGAGAACATAAGTCTCCTGATTAACATTTCTCTAATCACTGCTGTAATTACTTCAAAAGCAAACTTGTCATCATCTGCTCACAGATCTGACTGCTGACTTCACTGACCAAATATATGAAAAAGTAGACACCCAGTATCAGTGATCAAGTTGTTTTAGGAGATTCCATCCTACCTGAAAGTTACTTCTATCTGGTACCTAAATATAATTAAAAGAATCAGTTTCTATCTTGTTATCTTAAGGGTTGCTTGCTTGTTTTGTGCTTCTTGAGGAATTATCCAATTGCTACTGTACAGGTTTTAGTGTCTTGCCCTTCTGCAAGCAACTATCAGTAAATACATCAGAGGATCACCTATTTGATTTTGAGTCTGAGCAGAGAACTGATAAAGTCTCATACTTGCTCTGTGTATGAGAATAGAACCTTGCGTGAATCGAAGTGAGCTGCCCTGATGGCGTAGGGAGAAACAGGGCAGAGTAAGCCTTTTTCCAGGCTGTTAGGATTCATTTTAACACATGTTAAACACACAAGCTCTCAAATTAGTTAATGTTTCTTTCTATATTGAATAAACAGAGAATTACTCTTCAGAGTGCCATTAAGATCACATAAGGCTGAGTGGAATCATCTCTGGATCCCAGGGTGAATAAAGTCCTAGGTCAAGAACCTTCAGTTACATGCAGAGAATTCCAGCTTTGCAAAGTATATGCTCATCACAATCACAAAAAACCCCATAATGTGCATTAAAATGTGCTGCGCGGAACAGAACAGATACGAAGCATTTGTGGTACCAGTGACAGACAAGGACAGGCACATGCAAATATTTTGCCAAGACCTCTGTTTTTCAACTATCAGATCTCTTGCATGTTTCAGCTCACGGCAGTCACAGCGAAGCAGCACCATAGAGTTTTTTTACTGTGCAAAAATAAAACCCAAAATTATTCTCCTCAGAATTTCAAAAGTTTACTGTTGGTTTGGGGTTGCTTTCTATGGGGTTTGTCGGTTGGGTTTTGATTTGCACAACATGCATGGGAGAAATACAAAAACTGTATTCTAGGTTATATGAGAGTAAAATGCCTGTTAAGTCACTGCTGCAGTTTCAAAGGCTTGAAAGTATCCTGAGATTATTCAAGCAAAAGGAGACTGACAGGACTACACACAAAGAATTGTGCCTCTTATGAGAACTTACATTTCTCCTGCTCGTGCTCTAGAAGCTTTCACTAAATCCAGTGTGTCTCAAGAATAAAGATTAAGAGCTGCATAAAGCTTTTATCGAGTGCTTACCAATCCAATAGCCTACCCCCCACCTGGAAAATGGAGAGTGAAAATGTGAAAGTCTGAAAGATGCCAAGAAGAATATACAAAAACAGTTAAAGAAAAATGGAGTAATTGTTATGTACCTGCGCCAAGACACCTTACTGAATAGGTTGACTTTGAGCACATGGAAACACAAATGACCCCAAGGAACCTTAAGGGAACATGATGCAAGAGAACAGGAGGTGGTGGCAGCATGTTATTCAAAAGCTGGTCAACATTGCTCTTCAGTGTACCAGACAAACAAAAACCCATGTACAGAGACATAAATATGAGTTAATCACGCACAAGTAGAAAAGAAAGCATTCTGTCGTCTTATAGGAGTGACTGAGTGCCTGTCTGCTTAAATACAATGTCATAAAAACATTAAAAGCCTCATTATGAACAGCAAAAAGGCAACTCCCCCATCAGTGGTGGTGTGAATTTCTGTGATCCTGCCCTCCAGTGAAAGTGATCATGTCAAATAGGAGCCAAAAAGCGAGGGGTGAGTTCAGTGCTCTCAATACTTCTCTTTGCTATCACTGATGGTCTTATGATGAATATGTGGTCCCTCAGGTTAAAGAAATTAACATGCAATTAAAACAAGCAAGCTAAGAACATTTATCTTCACGTCAACCTGTAAAAAGCTTTCAGGTCACCAGTGTGTCAGAACTGCAGAAACTATTCAGGTTATTATGAAATAATTAAATCCAGGATTTGAGGAGTAAACACAACCTCCATGTTCTCCGTACTATGTTCGTTCCATTCCTTTGCTAAAGTAGTTTATCAAATAAAGATCCCCCAACACCTATTCCAAGGATGCTTAGTCAGAAGTTCTAAATAGCTGATTAAAAGTTTTTAAAAATAAGGTTCTGCTTCCTCAAGAACTTGGTTGTTCCTGGAGATTTCAGTTAGGCAGCGATACCTGCAATTTCTCAAACAGAGATGTCACAGCCCAGTGCTGGACGAATTTGGCCTTTGCATAATTTGTGTTACAGCAATGCTTGCCTGGCATCCTTGGTTCCACTTGCTAAAGTCTAATGTTACCCCGCCAAAATGGTTAGGACAAATCAACTCTCTACAGATCATGAGCTAACTATGGGAAACTGGTGTGACTAAATACAATTCAATGAAGAATACTGATAATAAAACAACATTAGAGTAATAAACACATATTACTTCCCCAGCACTTTACTTGTTCACACTACTTATAAAATCATTAATTTACTGCTCAGGCAGAACAAAGAGCTCCATTAACAACTCAGTACTCACTCCTCTGTAACAGTTCAGGACTAGCTAGAGTGTTTACCGTTACCTGGAAGAGAAACTATGCTTTCAAAGAATAAAAACCTGTTCATCTATCAGTCAGCAAGTAATAAGAGGAAGATGCAATTGGTAAGTCTGTCATTCGTCAATTGTTTCTTTTTTTAGTGACAACACTGAGTGACTACAAAGAAAAGTCCAGTGAGAAAAAAAATGCATATTGTAAGGTTTTAAAGTTTTATCTGCTGCAGATTCCAGAACAGAAGGGAAAAAGTTGATGCCTTGAAAGAACTCTCCAAATTCATATCCTCAGCTTTGAAATACCTTTTTTAAACAGAACACAGGAAATAACTGAATAGGACTTCAGAACAGACTCTGATGAATCTGTGTGATGGGAAAGAAGGCATATTAACGCAGCTCCACAACACAGGCTGAAGACTATGTGAAACTAATATACCTTGACATTCTCACTGACAGCAGATGGCAAAGAGCTGGGCTACACCGGCTGAAAAACCCGGCACCATATGACCGTATCAGATGAAAAGTATTCACCAAGAACAAGGGAACACGTCATTTATGAATATTTAACTTAACATCTGAATGCTACGTTTTACATGATTAGATTTGCAGTTCTTTTCTTAAAAGCTGCATACATCTAATTTCTGTTGCTTCATATTGTAACAGTCGTTACAGACTAGTCCTGTAAATGCACAGCAGGTGCTTAACAACATGCAATACAGAAAGTGCAGGTAGTGCCTGACACAAGAGCAAAAAGAATTTTACCAGAGCCTTTTCACTGAAAGCTATCAGAGTATATTCCAAAGGACTAGTTTCAGTGTATTCAGAAATGCAATTCAGTGAAGGCAAACTTCACAAAGCTTTAAGAAAGGAAGACATATTTTGCACGCTTGAGAAATTCACTTGGTATAATTACAATGAAATTAAAATGTGATGTTGAAAATTGACATAGATCTGATATCTGTCTTCTTCTGATGCACTGTTCATTTTAGACGTTTGTGAGATGATAAACTGGTGCAATTTTTCCTCACCAAGCATCTGAAGAGACAGCAGTTGCACTTGAATACTGTAAGACTACTATTAGAAATATCTTCCTATGCTGTTGAAGTTAATATAACTACTGAAATGTTGCTGATAAAGACATGAAGAAGTATCACACATGTACGTTAATAATAAAAAAATATTTTAAGTACTATATTAGACTGAGTTTTACTCACACATAGTTTTTTAATCCAGAAATCAGTGTGATTAGAGGATCCGAACAGTCACGTTAAGTAATAGGTTTGACAACAATATAAACCCCTTGCTCAGCAGTCCAAAGGAAGATATAATTATGAAATCCAAATTATTTTCAGCCCAACGCTATATTACAAAGAATTGCAGTTTATATTCAGTTGAAATTGAATCAATGTAACTTATTCCACTGCAGAGAAAAACTGTTTTGCACAACTAATTCAACTTTTGACTACGAGACTGCTTTGTTCTCATCAATGCAGTTACAAATTCTGAACTGCACTGTTTCTTTTTTGCAACAGAACTATTAATATTATCTGAATCACAACAAACAAGTCAGACAACTCAAAAAGCACGCTGCCATTCCTAAGTCTGAAGACACACCTCCATCTGTGATGTCCTGGCTGCTTTGCACTACTCTTACACAGCCCAAACTAAAGCTGTAGGAAGCTGACATTGCTGCTCTTGGCACTTAATGAGTCAATACAGTCATCCCCTATGACATGTTCGGTTTACTCACATCTGTCCCACAATCTGTTCTGTGTTGAATGATATTCAGGGAAGCAGTGACCATTATAAAAACAAGCTATGTAAATAGTTCTATATGCAACACTGAATAATTACAGCACAGGTTTTATTAGAAAAACTGAAGTACTTTTAATGCCACATTCCTCTCACAGGTTGTGAACTTCTGTACCTTCTCCATCTTTCTTTGTATTCGTGGGTACTGTTAGAGGCTGGAGTGGAATAATGATCTCATCAACTCTGGTCCCCTCTTCTGTGTGCTTCTCGGAGATGTGAGATAACAGCTCAGATTGTTTTGTTGAAAATAAGTTACAAAGCTTGCACATGAAGATGGAATTGATCCCTGAAAAATAAGTTTAAAAACAAGGAGTTAGTATTTCCAAATTCAAGTTGGTTATTTATATTAACTACTGAGAGTTTGGTCCAGCTAGAACAGGAACTGTTCGTTCACTCAATACACAACTATAAGGAGCTGAAACAAAGAATACTAACTACTACTCAGGCACTCATATGGCACAAATCTCAAACTTTCTAACAGGACCCAAAAAAAGGCAGGATTGTTGTTTAAGCCCCATTTTAATCCCTTCCAGCTGCAGACAATGTTACAACTCCATATTTTTTCAAAGAAATCATAAAATATTTAACATGTGAAGCCATTGTCCAGATTTGCTGCATTGGTCTCCACACATAATGTTTCATCTTTACAAAGCGGCTCTGACACACAGTTGGGCTTCAAATGTTAATTTATATTCACTCCTTTTCTACATCCACTTTTCTACTTACTGCACATTCTCTTTCTTGAAACAAAAGAGGAAGAATTAAAGACCATAACAGATAAGATGAGATCTTTCCTTCACTATAGCAACATCTGTTAGAAATATATTTTATAGAAATACAGATGCTTTCATGTGCTATTTTTGCCTTCCAGCATGTCACCATGAGCATGTAGTCTAAGTTAAAAGAATGAAGCACAGTTTCATGCATCATTATCCCTTAATATGGTTCTGCCACTAATGAAACCGTGGGAAGGAAGGTCAAAACATCCGTAGGGCTGCAGACCACAAACTGTTCTGTCATATGACAATCACAAGCTATGCAATCACATTGATTTCCTTTCTCTTTCTGAACACTGACATCACAGCTTCACAAACACAAAGTTTTTCTTCTTTCATCCAAAAAAACCTGGGCCCAGATACATGGGGAGGAGTGGGCAGGAACAGCTTTGCCTGTGAAACAAAAGCTGTCAAATCAACCTGAGAGGCAGTATTAACATTTAGAACTATCAAAACCAGAGAATATACCATACACTTTGACATAAAAATTTAACAAACTAAAACCTGCAAAGCAGCAGCAAATGAAGAATCTAATTAATGTTTTCCTTGGTCAATGCTTTCAACAGAGATTTTACAAATTTTTTAGATAAAACTTCATTTCTTCTCCTTAATTTGCAGGTACTAGAGGTGTGACATGAAAACAAAGCCACGAGAGAGTAAATAATAAAGAAGGGCTACTATAAAGTTAACAGTTCGGAAAACCCAGCTAAAAAAACCCTCACAAACTTCTGGCAGACAGTTAATTGAGACCTTCCTCGCTTTCCAAAACTGCTATAATTTGTTCTAACGGTCTGATTTTTCACAAGTTCCTGCTCCCTTCAGTGTCCAGTGAAACTTAAGTACCACCAGGAAACAATTTTAATAGCAAGTTTGTTCTTCAGCTACATATATAAACTGCTGGCCCAGAGAATGGCTTTAATTGCTCTCCTCCCTTTGCCTCCCCAAGAAAAAATAGTGATGTATGCCTGCCGAAACAAAATAAACCACAGAATAGCCATACAGGTACAAAAATCAAGCAGGATTTTGTGAACTTTGCAATGAATCTGGGGGAAAGGTAAGAGGAAAGCTGAGTTTTGGGACCTGTTTTCAAAATAATGCCAAGCGAAGATTACAACCCCTATTAAGCACTATTGTTTTCCCTTCATTACACACTAATTACACGGTTCACTCTACTGAAGGAAATTCACATTGACAGAGTTTTAAATGTTAAGCTGGGTCCATTTTACAGTTATTTCCACTTAGAACTGGAACAAAGACATCATCATTTTCAGGAAATGCAATGACTCTAAACTAACAGGCAAAGCATGGCTTCATGTTTTTCAAAACAGCTCTGGAAACCAACTCGAGGATGTTCTTGTTTTGAAATACACTCTCCGCATTACACACAGCAGCAGCTACATAAGGTGGAATACAGACGTGTTCTTAGATACTCAGAAGGGTTCTTTCTTAGCAATACTGATGTCTAGAGCACACACACATTTCTAATCTGATTTCAGTATGTTTATAATGGAAATGTTTTTTGCCTCCACTCCTTTGAACTAGTTCTGCTCTACTTAGCATTACTTTTTAAAGAAAGTGAAAAAAGCCTCTTACTGACCTCACTGGGTAACAACTGTTCTCACTAAGTGAAAATTCACATTTCAGATTCACACTACATAACCTATGAGCCTTTACCTAAAAGTTTAACTAATACTGAACATTGAAATTCCATCACGTAGCTGGCACTTCTGACATTTCATTTGCTACTCTTCTGCAAATAACTTGCCAGTTGTTTTCCCTAGAAGTTTATGCTCAATGCTTTGTGTCTCTGGTCTCCTCTTTCAACAGCTGTAACTAGCACTCAAATATGACTTTATCTCACACTCCTCCCCACTGAGGACTTGGAGATGGGCTGAAGAGCAATCTCCCAGAATACTCTGACTGCTCCATCAAACAGAAGTATATCAAAGAACTCAAACTGGTTGGGGTTGGAAGAAACTTCTGGAGATCTAGTCCAACTCTCTGGCGAGAACAGGAATCCCTAAAGAAGACCACACAGGAATGTTTCCAGACAGGCTTTAAGTGTCTCTAGAGTAGGAGACACCACAATCTCTCTGGGCAGCCTGTGCCAGGGCTCTGGTACCCTCACCATTAAAAAGGCTCTTCCTTAGGTTTAGATGGAACCTCCAGTGCTTCACATTGTGCCCAAAAACAAAACGAGAAGTCAATAAACCAGGTGGAAGAGAACAGAGTGAGTGTTGGGGAAGGTGCAGAGTGCATCAGGACAACACACAGGAGATGAATTTGTTTCTCACAGAGATCAAATAGTAACAAAACCATTCTAGGAATTCTAGGAAGAATGACTGGAAAGGTACTCACATAGCAGGGGATAAACCATGCTAATCATAGGCCCAGACAACCAAATTAAGAGCAAGCAAATAATAATTGATTAACCAGTTGCTAATTAGGTGGTGTAGGAATACAGCAATGAATTATAGTCAATTAAGTGTAAAAATCAAGTAAGCAATAAGTTAATTAACTATGCAGGGAATCAATGATTAATTAGTGAATAATTAATTATGTGGGAAATCAACAGAGCAATTAATTAGACAGCAATTAAATATGCAGGGAAAGAAAAGAACAGTAATCAAGTCTGCAGGTAAACAAACAACAGGAATTTCAGCCAAAACCAATTTGGAACATTCAGTTCGCTAAACACACTTGGTGTTCATTCATTATCTTCAGCTGTGCTAAGTGTACTGCAGAACAAGTAACACCGGGCGCTTTCTTCTTAAATGGAGAAGTGGGAAACTAAACTGTACTACAGAGCAAAGCCTTTTCAATTTCATTTTTAATTCTTCCAGAGATCTCTGCATATCTCAGCATTAGTCAATGATCTTTTCTTCACACAGAGCATTCAGACAGCAGCAACAGGAAATTACCCAACTGATGTTGTGAGACCACATCTGGAACATTGTGTCCAGTTCTAGGCCCCTCAGTTCCAGAACACAAAGCTGCTTGACAGAGTCCAGCACAGAGCCACAATGATAATGGAGTGGAGCATCTGCCTGATGAGGAAAGACTTAAGGCAGCTGGGTCTCTTTAGCTTGGAAAAAAGGAGACTGAGGGGTGACCTCATTAATGTTTATAAATATGGAAAGGGTAGGTATCAGGAGGAAGGAGCCAGGCTCTGCTCAGTGTCATCCAGTGATAGGACAAGGAGCAACAGGTGTCAGATGGAACATAAGAGGTTCCACGTAAATAGGAGAAACTTCTTCAGTGAGGGTGATAGCACTGAAGGGGCTGCCCTGGGAGGCTGTGGAGTCTCCTTCTCTGGAGACCTTTAAAACCCGCCTGGACATGTTCCTGTGTGACGATCTAAGGGATCCTGCTCTGACAGGGGGACTGGACTGGATGATCCTGTGGTTACTAAAAAACAATAGCAAATTGCAGACTAGGAACTAAATTCCCCTAGGCCAATCCCCTTCACAGACCGTAACACAGTACCTGTGCTGTTTTGTTTTAAAGTGGGGGTGGAGCAGAGAGAAGGGGGGCACTGAAAGAAGCAGCTAACTTAGAAAAACCACTGAATTTAACAGTATTTAAGGGAAATAAGTACCGTATTATTGTCATACATACTTACAATTATTCGGACACAAAACATCCAGAGTTTACTTTAACTGATCAAAAACTTCATTTTGCATAAAAGGTAGACTAGAGGTTATTCTGTTTTATTTTTATGTAACTAACCAGAAACACAGAGCAAGCAACGTGTATTTATATGCTATAAACCATTCCAACACACCCAAAACTTTTCACCACTGTTTTCAATGCAAGCAGCAGTTAAACAAATTCTGCAATACTCTCTGAGTAGTTCTGCAACTGTTAAAATGAACTAAAACTTCACCAGAATAAAAATTCACCAGATACCTACTGGCCTGTGGAACAATAAAGTTGATAGTGCATAGGCTTATGTACTACTCAAGTCGTTCATCCTACAGCAGACAGCAACCAAGTGCAGAATATAAATCACTGGTTCTTTCCTTCCAAACTTACCACAGAGCTGAAATAAACCTTGCTGCTTCACCACCATCAAATCCCTAAGAACTTTCTGCAATTAAAAACCTTACATGTCATTCTTGGACTAGGGCTTTGATCTGATGGGGGGGAGTAGGATTTTTTTATGGTAATGCATCACTACCAGACTGACTCTTCTCACTCCCTGGTCCTTTCTATGCCCTTCCAAGCTTTCAACATAACTATTCAGGGGCACTTGTGCTTCTTTTCAGCCACCCTTTTTTCTGCAGCTAAAAGAACCTTGGCCCTCCCTCTTGAGTCTTGGTTGGAATCCACCAGTGCTCATTCTTAGCTTAAAATTTTACAAATAAACATAGCTTCTGAGTTTCACAAGATTTAGACAGGTCTGATATAAATCTACCATTGGTCACACTACACCATACAGCCAGCTACCAATGTCCTACTGAATCATGTCAGAAGATTCAGGTACTTTTAACTTGGATTAAGTGAGAAAGCACTATCTTTACTTGCAGGGTTAAACACCCAGTCTTTTCTCCAGCAGTACTTCTTCCCATAAAGACACAATTCAACCCACTGGTTTGCTATTTTCTACCCCAGCAAAATATTGGGAGGGTCTCCATGCACTTAGTCACAGGCAAAGTTCCTCACATGCCTTACCTTCAACCCCCTTCACTTCCATCTTCCTGTTTACAAACTCATCAGCATTTGTAAGGCCCTGCCTTGAAGCAGTGCTGGTTTCTTGAAGGAAATGGCTAAGTGATGCCCATCTACAAGAAAGGCCAGAAGGAGAACCTGGGGAACTACAGACTTGTCAGCCTCACTTCAGTACCAGGAAAGATCATGGAAAAGATCATCTTGAGTGAGCTCTCACAGCTACTGCAAGGTAGCCAAGAGGGTGCTAGTACACATCCGGCTTAACATGAGCCAGCAGTGTACCCAGGGGGCCAAAAAGGCCTACAGGATCCTGGCCTGGATCAGGAACAGTGTGGTCAGCAGGAGAAGGGAAGTTATTGTGCCCTTGTACTCAGCCCTTGTGAGGTGTCATCTCAAGTACTGGGTTCAGTTCTCAGCCACTCATTATAGGAAAGAGATGGAGATGCTG
>VZRI01001635.1:89484-109894 GCA_013397515.1 Upupa epops | reverse complement strand
AGATAATCCCTAAACTAAACTTGTCAAAAGAATTCTCACTCTTTATGTACTACTAGCCCATAGGCTTCCTTTCCCTTAGGATGTTTTATATGAGTTTGAGGTTTAAATAACTTGGGAAATCATTGCTCTAAGAGGTCGTACTTGGATGACTTGAAGTATCCTCTGTCTAAAAGAAATCTGCCAAACATGCATGCTTGCAAAGGATCTGCTGTGTCTAGAAGAGCAGGTGGGGGGGTTTACTGAGACCTCAACTAGAAGAAAGCTACCAAGTTTCCAAAGACAAGGTTTTACCTCACCTGTGTGGGGGATCAGACCAGCATGTGTGAATCCCTTGACTGTAAATCCTCTGGGCTGTGAAATATCTCTGGATTAATGTTTTATTCTGATTAGTATCCTGTTTCATAAGTGCAGGATTTGTAGAGGTGGCACAGTTTTTGTTTGTACTAAAGGGTACTTTATGGTACTTTCCATCTAGAATGATTTTAGCATGGTTTCATTTAGAAACTGAACCTAAAGTACACACATCTCTCAAAAATAGAGAAAAAGAAACACTTGCTTTCATTGTGGTTCTCATTGTTCCTGTGTCCTTTTCAGCACAATGTCCAGCAAATGAAATCCGCACAGAATCATCAGGAGTGATCCTCAGTCCAGGATATCCAGGCACCTATCCTAATTCTCAGACCTGCTCTTGGACGATAAGGGTTGAACCGGGTTATAACATCTCCATCTTTGTAGAGATGTTTCAAAGTGAGAAGCAATTTGATGAGCTGGAGGTGTTTGATGGTAAGAGGGAATGGCATTCACATTTCATGATGCAGTGATATATCTGACACATCACTATTAATTTTGCTTAAAGCTAAATCTGTTAGTAAAGTGAATTTTTTATAGATTATATGACAACAAAGAAGCCTTAAAATAGTCTTAGTATTACTAAGGAGGAGCAGTAGCAGCTGCAACATCCCTACAACAGTAATGCAGTTTTGTTTCCTGACACATGTATGGAGGTGTCTAAAAAGACAAGTTACAGTGCAGGTTTGTAATGCATCCTTTCTGGTGAGCACTGATGTTGGGGTTAGAGTTCTTTCTGTTCCGTTTAATAACATGGTTTGAGTCTAAATACTCTGAGTCCACATACCCAGCCCACTTTTCCCTTAGCATGTGTTTCACATTATTTGAATATAACCCTATTAAAGTATTTGCCCACGGAGGTGCCATGGTAAACCAAGTAAACCTAACATCTAGCTCATGCCACTCAGCACTTCATCCAGACTAACCTTGAATACCTCCAGGGATGGTGACTCAACCACCTCCGTGGGCAGCCCGTTCCAAAACCAGATCACTCTGCCCTGCCAAGGCACAGGTCTCTGATCACTTTATAAGGCAGCATTGGAATGCAAGCCACAACAGTAACTACATTTAACTGACCTCCTTGTAAACTGGTGCTTCAGCAGCTGGATGATTATCAGTACATGCATCTAGTCAAGGCGGTTATCCTGGTCAGCTGGGAACAATTAGCCCATTAGCCCGTCCCATTCCCATTTGTATGCTAAAGCAGAGAACCATAAATATACCATTAATATAATTATTCAAGGGTTTGGAACTTGAAACCCCTGGATTCAGGCTGCATACACTGAATAGCAATCATCTAATACAGCAAATATTCGTTGTTAATTGCCTTTTTTTCTTTAAAATAACTAAACTAAATGCCCTCATTGAATGCAGACAGAAACATCAACCTTTTCCTAATATTCAGGAAAGCATCATATCAGCACACCAGAACAGATTTATTTCATTATATAGATAAATCCTGAAATAATAATAATAATAATAATAATAATAATAATAATAATAATAATAATAATAGTAATAATAGTAATTGTAATTGTTCTGCATTTTGGTTGTAACAACCCCAGGCAGAACTATAGGCTTCCTTGTATATTCACATTACAACCCAGTTAAAATATGTAAAGGATTACTTAAACTGCTAGTACTTTTAAAACTTCAGTGGCTGCTTTATTCTTCTCTGAAGGTTCTTCTGGGCAAAGCCCTTTACTGATTGCTTTAAGTGGAAATCATACAGGACGGCTGAACTTTACGAGCAAAACAAATCAGCTCTATCTTCGGTGGTCAACTGATCATGCAACCAGCAAGAAGGGATTCAAGATCCGGTACTCAGGTAACTATTAATGGTTTCCATTCAATTTTACTTTGTGGGTAGATATACTACTTGACATGAATCCAGGGCTAACGTAATGTCTGTTTCTCTGAAGATAATCTCTTGTATGTACATTTTAACAATGCATGCTCATTCTATTTCAAGTTCAAAGTAAGCACAGGACTTGGGCTCTCTTTTTAACCCAATTTGCCAGAGATCTCCACTTCTTTAGGAATACTACAACCTGATAGCTTGTCCCATCAGACCTGGAGTGAGACCTTTGAAACGCAATGGGAAGGATAACTCTTACCCTTGAGAACAGAAGTTTTCAAGAGTGAGAATTTTGGATCCTGAAATGATAGGCAGTACTCAACCTGCAGCTCAGTACACAGTTACTAGGTTTAAATATTCTTGAGTTGCTGTTCCCAAGTCTTATTAATATCTCTGTGTACAGATAAACAGAAAACCAGGGAGAAAATGAGCTTTCATTTCTTCAACAGACTGCTTGTAAATAGTCTGTCTAAATGGTGTTAAACATGATGCTCTGTATTGAGAAAAAAATCAGTTGCCAGTACTGCGATACTCTATGATATTCTGTGTGTAGACATAGTGATCCTTACTCAGATGGCAGTCTGTTTAGAGATGTTTTCACACATACATCTGCAGACACACTGCTCTTCAAATACTTGGCTTAGGGATCATTTACATGATGTAAATAGTGAGGGAGGCAGAGGGAGGTGATAATTACTCTCTGTTGTTAACGTTTATTTTGTCATGTTTGGACTTGATTAGAAATATGAAGGGTGTGCATGGTAATTTTTGTGGCTAATAATCATCAGCAGAATTAATTAATGCTAAGAAAGTTTTAGAAGAATGTTTTATCAAGCATCAATCGTCTCCCAATTAGTCTTGATAAATGGCATGTAGGGAGATGATTTGCATAGATCAGAATCCTTTCCTTGCACCATCCATGAGGTAACAAATGGAAGCTGATATTATAAATGACCTGAAAATGTTAAATATGTTGATTTGCAAGAAACTCTGGTGTATAAGAGACCTTGAAAAGATGTGGATGCTTTGGTATCTGGAAAAGTAAATTAATGGTGTAAATGTAAAGCTATGTCAGTTCACAGGCTGAAGGAATAGGAGTGGTTTAGTCTAGTGTCAAGGAGATTGAGGAGACACTTTACCATCCTTTACAACTACCTGAAAGGATTTTAATGATATTAGAGGTTTGTACATAAATAATATAGACTGGGTAAATGAAGGAGTTTGTGTCCTTTTAATGATGTCCCTTTTTGGTTTTGCATTTAGCACCCTACTGCAGCTTAAACCCTTCCTTGAGGAATGGTGGAATTGTAAATAAAACGGGGGGTCCCGCTGGAAGTAAAGTTCGCTATTACTGCAAACCTGGGTACAGAATGATTGGTCGCAATAACGCGACGTGTAGGCGCCACCAAAATGGCATGTATCAGTGGGATTCTCCTGTGCCCATCTGCCAAGGTAAGCATGACTTTTCTCGTTCACTAGGCTTCTGTGATTTCAATGAGAAAAGATTTTGCATTGTCAGTATTGCTGTGGGCTGTGAGACACGCTGGCGTCATGAGTCTGTCCAAGGACATAGTGCCTTGAGGGAACCATCGTTCCTGACTTACTGAAGCACCTAGAGTTAAGCTCTGTGCATAAATCAGTGCTTTAAAGTATAGCATTAAAAACATCCGGAGGATACTGAAGAGTTGCCTGTCTTTGCTGTCAAAATCAAGGGAGCTGTGAAGTCAGGTGATAGGAGCAATCGTGCCGTAGAAACCTTTTGCTGAAATGAACTGACATAGATCTTTTTCTAATTATCACCTGCCTTGAAATTGTATGTTATGAGGTACTGATAAATAAATTCTTCTAAAATAAATAAATACTAAAGAAATAAGCCAAAAAAATAGATACTACTCAAACTTCACTAAGTTGACAGGATATTAAACTTTGTGAGGCTGAAAGAATATCTGCTGTCTAAAGACAAATTCTGAAGGAGCAAAGCAAAGTTAGAGTAATTCGGTAAGTAATTCCCATCAGCATATGGAAAATTAATAAGGCTGAACTGACATGTTAGCAGTATGAAGGGAATAAGCTGAGTACATGAAAACTAGTTAAATATCTGACCCAATGTGTCTGAAAATCCTTGATCTCGGTGGAACTCATCCTGTCCAGTCATGTATTTAGGGGGTTTTCTCATCAGACAAAACACGTTAGATTGAATTCCCAATTAACCTTGTTTTCTATGTACAGGACAAAGAAAAACAACAGAAATATTTGGCTTACAGTAGTGCAGAAACAGAAGAAACCCTGAGAGATTGGAAGATTATTAGACAGCACTTAAGAAGTTTACACTTCATTGCTTCAGGATCAATTAACTTTCTTGATATTTTTTTTTCTCCTAGCAAATAAACTGTTACCCTTAGCCTGTCCTGAAATTAGCATCTCACAGTGATTTCATTGTATAAATCGTTATGTTCTTTAATGTTGGTCTGTATTAGATAAACCTCAGAATGTTTATCATTTCTATATACTGGTACATGTATTAGAATACTTTAAATAAGATAAATAATTTCAGTTGTTATGAATGTGATGTTAAAATGACTACTCTCATTCTCATTTCAGTTACAAGACAATATTTAAAACAAAAGTATGAGAAAATACCGATTCTTTACCTTTTTCTTTCCTTTATTTTTAGCTGTGTCTTGTGGTATTCCTGATGCCCCTGGGAATGGCTCAGTTATAGGTAACGAATTCACTTTGGGCAGTAGATTGATATATGAATGTAATGAGGGCTTCAAGCTACAGTCTAGTCAACAAGCAACAGCAGTGTGTCAAGAAGATGGATTATGGAGCAACAAAGGGAGGCCACCTGTTTGCAAATGTAAGTGGACTCAGATTGCTCAAGCTTATTTCCCTTGAACTAACTTTCTCAGGAAAGCATTGGGTGGTGATGTTTAGGTTTTGTATAAACCTATGTATAATAATTTAGCATTTAGTACAGTATAAGAGGCTCTTTTCTTTTTTAATTAAAAAAGCAGTGCTTCTCTTCTTCAGAAAATGTGAATTAAAATTATTAGATAATTCAGTTTCTGGTGTATTTTCTTATTCCAAATAATTTATTCTTCTCAGTTTTGACAGTAAAAGGTAAAACCACCAATTGTAATTTTAGTATAGAATCATTAGGGATGGGAAGGGACCTCAAAAGATCATATAATCCAATCCCCCTGCCACAGCAGGATCACCCAGACCAAGTCTCACAGGAACACAGCCAGGCGGGTCTGGAACGTCTCCAGAGAAGGAGACTCCACAATCCCTCATGGGCAGCCTGTTCCAGTGCTCCAGTACCCTCCCTGAAAAGAAGTTCCTGCTGATATTGATAGGGAACCTGCAGAACACTCAGTCACCTCTTCTATAGAGATGAATGTATTGTTGGCAATCATTCTCACTCTTTCTTCATACTTGTCAGACCAGTGCTTCTCACTGTTGTCCACTGGCCAACTTCCAATTGATCTAAACCTTTCCAGAAGGTCAGTGCCTAACAAAGCAGTTCTACAGAGTACTTCGAAAGGATTATTCAGAAGTGGCTGCGACCACACAGACATGCTCTGAATTCAGAGCCATGTGCAGACTATAACTGGAATGATTAATCAACAGAAATGTAAACAGGTTTTTTTGAAGGCAGAGGCCAGTTAAGCTATCAGGGATTAAAAATACTGAATCAATAACACTATCTGCTACCAGAGCTTTTTCCTCTTCTGTTTTTCCTTTCCTAAAAATGTATTCATTTTGAAAAAAGAATCCCATTACTTAAGAACCCAAATGTGTTAAATTAAAATTCTAGTGATCTACATGAAAATATTAACGTCAATATTTTCCAAATGAATTGTGATTCAGAGACAGGCATGCTTTACTCAGGATTTCTTACTCGGAAAGCACAGAAAAGCTTAGACAATCCGCATTACAACCTGTTTTTACAGCATTGCTGCTCTAAGGATAAATGTACTTAATCTCCAGAGATAAAAAAGTCTCAGAGTTGACGAGCAGCAAACACAGCAGAGAAAAGTAAATGGTAAATAAATAAGTTCATGTTATCCCTAGGTCTATTAAAATGAAGCTTGAAATCTGTGCATTTTGTTTTGCCAAGTATCTCTGAAAATGAAATGCCTGAGGCAGAGGTTTGATGCTGCTTCTTTTACGTCAGAGTTGAATCATGAGAAATATGATTAGTGCTGGTTATGAAGCAAGGTATAGATGAATCATGGACATTAGGATATTAAATGTAATTATGTGAATTACTCATTAATGGACACCTTTTAAGAAAGCATCATTGAGTGAAAAGTAACTTGCTTTGCTTTTTCTACCTAGAGCACTTTAACACATGATAAAAGGGCCTAGAGATAAATCTTTGTATTGCTATTTCATAGATTTACTAAGGTTAGAAGAGACCTTCTGTCCGTAGGTGTCTTAAACAGCTTCCATGATTAAGCCCCAGATGTATCCTGTTAGACTAAATAAGAAGTCATACAAATATTAAGGGGTATTCATTAACCATTTAGCATATTTGTTGTCTTCTGACAGTCCTGTACGTCCCTCACTCCCGGGTGGTAATGACATGCTTCGATATGCTCACTGTATTTACTAGCACTTTAGTCTGTGATGTGTTTTGTCTCTGAAGTTTTGAAATCAATCACGCCAGATAGAGTAACTGTGTGTCGTTGTTCTGCCATGTCTCACTAAGCAAAACTTTGTGACAGACTCCTGCTCAATGCGCAGGACTCACATTGTATTTCCTAGAACTTGTATTTCAGAAATGGTTATCGTATGCTCAATTTTACAGTAAAAACATCTGCTGCCATTAAGGATGTATATCCATGAAGAAATCAGGGTGGAATGCTAACGTTTAAGTGTTCTTTCTTCACAGCTGTAACATGTCCCAACATAGAGACTCTGCTATCAGAACATGTTGTCTGGAGACTGATTTCTGGATCGCTGAACGAGTATGGAGCTCAAGTCATACTCAGCTGCAGTCCTGGATATTATTTATTGGGTCGAAGGCTCATACAGTGCAGGACTAATGGAACCTGGAGCGTAGGCAATGAACGACCAAGTTGTAAGAGTAAGAGATATCCTTGTTTACAGAATATCGGATGCATTTTCATGCATCTATTTTGTTTCATAAATACACTTTTAAGAAACATATTTTGTTACCAATCTCTTATAAGTAAGCACTTCAATTTCCATTAAATTGCTGAAATTAATTAATTCAAATGCTTTGAATTACATCAGGGCTGATGTAATTTATGTCACGTTTGTATGAGAAGGATTATAAAAGCTCACTTCTATAAAGAATTATAAAAGTTCACTAACAGTACAGTTTTGATGCTGCAGCTAAAATGTCAAAGGTTTTTCATCTTCTAATCTAGCTCTACTCTAGAATATTCTAAAATAACATCAACATCATCTCTTACTATTTTTTAAATAGTCAAGTAAATCCATAGTTAGACATAGATCATAATTCAGACTGACTTTCTGATGCTACTTCATTGACTCTTGTATGGATTATATTTGAAACTCTTAGGTTTTATTAAATCAGAGTATAATACATTCTTAAAAAGTAATTTATCATGTGATGTCTGTAAAAGCTGTGCCTTGCAGCTGATGCTGTGGGTTTCTGTGATAATGGGTGAAGTCTAGCCTTAAGCTAACATGAAGACCTGCATTTTAGCAAATGAACTACCTCATATGTTATAGAGTTACCAAAAGTAGTGACAAATAAGAAAAAACAACAACAATTCAGAGTACTGCATGTTGAATGAAGAAATATCCTGAAACAAACATAACAATTAAAAAGGGAAAGTGTATTTGAGGAGCAGCTGGGAGTATGCACACGTGGAATATTACCACAGCCTACCTGAACGTTCAGGGAAGTCCCCTGTTAGAACTAGAAATGCTGTTTAAGCAGTTGTCAAGATGTGAAGATATTGTAATGAATTTCCAGATGAAGAAAATGCATTGCCAAGCCAAGCATAATTTTGAGCTGTAGTGTCAATTAGAGTGTTTATAGTTTTAGTGTAGTTAGATTAGTGTGTTATAGTTATAGTGTTTGATTTTGTGTTAATAGTGTGGATTACAACTCCTATATTTATTACTATTGCATTTACTTTTTAAGAAAATATGTGCTGATATATTGTCTCTCAGTCTAAAAAAAATATGGCAAGCGTTTTCAGATTTCAGTTTGTGCTGTTGTCTGGGTTTTTTTCCAGTTATCTCCTGTGGTGTTCTTCCATCTCCACCAAATGGAAATAAGATTGGCACCTTAACAGTGTATGGAGCTACTGCAATATTCACCTGTAACACAGGATATACGTTAATTGGTTCTCATGTGAGAGAATGCTTGGCAAATGGACTCTGGAGTGGTGCTGAAACCCAATGCCTAGGTAAAAAACAAGGTTTTGGGGTTGTTTTGGTTTTAAACAGACACAGGATCTGGAATCCAGCACTTATCAAACAATATTTTTAAATAAATGCAAATTTAAGGTCTCTTAAATACACAAATATTGTGTACTGCATATGATTTTATATTGCTTTACTGCCATGTAAGTTTCTATTAGAACTTATACTATATTTAATGTGATTGGAATGGTTTTGAGACTAGAAGTGCTCTTCAGTGACTCAGTTGCCCACATTTTCAGTAATTAATTTGCTTTGTGGAGTAGTGACAGTTCAGGAGCATTCCAGATGCATTCCAACTATAAATAAGCTTTCAGTGGGAGGACTCAGTCAAGGAAATTAGATAAGGTACAGTCAAAAGTAAAACTAAACCAACACCCTTCTAAGCTTTGAGATACAGATAGTTTGCACCTTAAGTTTTCACCCCAGCTCTCATCTTTAGATGCGCTGATGCTGGTTTGGACTCCTAATAGAGATGTAGGGAAACTATTACTTTTCAGTCAGCTTTGTACCTCAGTAGTGGGGGTATTACTGGTTGTGGACAGTATATTTATTTCTGGAATCTTTTATTTGCTTTTTTTTTCAGAGAGCAATTCAGGACAGATAAATCCTTAAATTCTAAAGCTAAATCACATGAGTGCTGCTACTTGTGTATTCCTAAGTTTCGGGGACCAAACATTTCTGAGGTGCCTTCAGGAGTTACCTTGAAGCCTATGAAAATCAGGAGGCAAACACACAGGGAGCTCTGAATGAGTTTTTCTGTTTCAAAGGAGTGATAATGAGTCAAGAGATGCTTTTTACCTGCATTGTACTTACATGCACGTGGTTCAGGGCAGTTATAGACACTTAGAGTTACCAATCTGGACATACTGGTCCACACTCTGGACACACTGGTCCATATAGAATCAGTCAGTGATTTCCATCTGAGTTCACTGATGTCTGTGACTTGGGAATAGATGTGTCAAGTTGTCACAAAAGGTAGCTGAAACCTGTGACTATAGTTGATGAGTCCAAGAGTAATATAAGAACTAAGCCTTCAGGGAGTTAGTAGTGTATACTTCTTCTTCACAATTTTACATGTTTAGATGTTGATTGTTGAAGGCAAGGATGGTACTGTGATAGCATGGTTTTGTATTAACATTCTTGTTAATGTGAGCAAGACTTGTAAGAATATGTCTTTGATCAGTCATTCTTTTGTTGTAGCTGGTCACTGTGGTTCTCCAGACCCAATTGTCAATGGTCACATTAGTGGAGATGGTTTCAGTTACCGAGATACCGTAGTCTACCAGTGTAATCCTGGCTTTCGCCTCGTTGGCACGTCTGTCAGAATTTGCCTACAGGATCACAAGTGGTCCGGACAAACTCCTGTTTGTGTCCGTAAGTATCATAATTTTTCACTGCATTATTACTACTGCTTTAATCATCGTGGGTTAGGTGTTCAAAGCTGTTCATGTGAGGTGCTCAGATCAGGTATTTACTTGGCCTATTTTCAATTACAAGGATCATTATGATAATTAATCCAGGCTGAATAACTACATCCAGTTGTTTCTGACTTCTGGTGTTCCAGGAAATACATGGCATAGGCATTGAATTGAGTTTAACAGCAGGCGTGCTCTCTCTCTCTCTTGCTCCATACATAACCCTGTCAAGTGTGGGTTTTGTGTCTCCCTTATTTTTTCAACAGAGAACCCAAAATCTCTTTGTCTTTTTTCATTGTTTGGTGAGTAAAGCCTGAATACTCTTAATCTGTGATGTTTTCATGGTGGCTGCTCAAGTAGCCTCCAAATAATAACCCATGCAAGCCTCAACAGGCTACTGAATTATTTCACATCTGTTAGATAGGCCTTGTTCTTGTCCTTTTCTCATTTGCTTTTGAAAATCCCATCCTTAATTGCTGGACCTGTAGACTCTTCCCTGGTCTGCTTCTCTCCTCATTTGCAGGGCAGGTGTTTGGATGTTTTCTGAACCATGTAATCCAGGTCAGCTCTGATTTCTCAGCTTTTTCTTTTCCTACTTTATTTTACTAGTATTTTATTATACTTTCTCACTTTTAACAAGGTTCCCCTTTTTTACACAATCTTTGTTATTTTTAATGGAATATTTAGATTAATTATTTTGATTTTATAATTCTGTAAGTTGTCTGCAACACAAACAGAATTATTTTTGCCTACACAAAGACCAGCACTGAGATGATCAATCCACGTTCGCATCTGTGTTTCATTTCTGAACAAAGATGTTACTGAGAAGTCATTAGGTTTCAACATGTTCAGTATTTTCTTTCTTTATGATAAAATCAAAATTTCTACCTGCAGGCAGCGGAGGGAAATATCTGCCAAGTGTCACTGCCTTTTAGAATTAGGATTCATATCTTCAAGCAATTTATAATTATCAAAGGAGTAATACCACCAGCTAGTATTATTACTTCTAGTGGATTAATTTCACCTACAGTGAACAGCATTCCTTCAAAAGAAAGAGTCAAAGCTGAGAGAGGGTAGGAGGCTGTTTTTTCCTGAATGGATGGTACCGTTAGTTATCAGGACTGACATCAATTTCTGTTCATTATAGGTGACCTAATAGTTTCCATTACAGCATGGTTTTTGCTTGCTTATAGTTCTGCCAGAATAAAGAGCCATGTGAAATAGGGTCCTTTTCTGTTGGCATCTAAGCACCAGATGATTTTCCAGTTTGTATTTATTTATTGAAATTCTTGTAAAACGTGTCTTTCTAAGCAGGAAAGTGAAAACTGACTCTTTATGTTAGAAATATTCTCTCTACTGTGCTACTGAAAGGGTCTTCTGACTGAGGCATGTGGATCAGGAACTAGAAATATAAGTAACATAAAGAAATTAAGGGCAGTGCCTCTAACAATTTACTACAAGTTTGTCTTTATTTTGTGACATTTTTCCAGAATACCATATATTTTTATAATTCCACTTGGTTTTGAAGGAAATTTTACAGTAGCCAATTGCAATCTTCAGCCTTGCTGATTATTGATAGTTAACAGCAAATATAAACACAGATGTCTAATCGTTTCCTTGTGAGTAACACCACGATAGAAATCAGGAGACTAGTCATTTCTAAAACTACACTAGATTAATCATGACAAAAGCTCAGGCTTAGTTACATAGCTGAGTACTCATACTTCTATTTTTCCTCAAGAGCCATCCGTACGGCCATTATTTCTTCTGGGTTATGTGTTTTCTGTCTAAAAAGGGTACTGTGTTAGCCTGGAGTATAAATTTCAGAGTTAGGCTACGTTGAGTGGGTTGATCTCTGTGCAATAGAGCAGAAAATGTGTAATTCCTTAGCAAGCACTGATTTCAGGCATGCAAGTGTACCTGTTTACTAACATGTTTAGTGTGCATGCATGCACAGGGCAGCTCTTTACAATAGGATGGAGGAGGCAATACTAAACACACCAACTGTAACGGAGCAGAGGCAGAACTAGATGCAGTGATTAAGATCTTACTGTCTGAAATCTTCAGCTTCTGGAAGATATTACAAATATAAGCATCCTGTCAAGAGTAATGAGGTCTAAACCTGAATGGACTTACTAGAGTATGCATTTGTTGAAAAGGTCAGCTGAACAGAAATATCCTTCATTAGCAGAGCTTTAACCAGAGACATACATTTTATTTTGTGAGTAACAATGGTATTTAATTTGTTCACCAACCTGCAGAAGGTTTAAGTTAATAACTTCTATTCTTTTATATTTATTAGGGTTTTTTTAATTTAAGAATTATATTTACTGCTTTCATATAGCCCTAGAAAATTCCTTTAATTATTGAAACTTTATCTTCTGTAACAGTTCAAAAATGCAACAGCTGGGCAGGAATAAAGCTGGCACTGTGAATACAGTAAGATTTTACTCTGATGTTTATCATCAGAATAAAATAGAGCATCACATAGTATAGGGTGTCATCTTCAAATACTGCAAGTGAGAACCTTTAGAATTGAAGATATTGAAGTAGATGTACTTACACACATACATCTGTGTAGAGAAAGGCATCCAACTTAATTTCTGACAGTTCAGATACTGCTGAAAATATGGCCTCACAGTACAACTCTGTAATAAAAGAAGAAAAAACACATCTAAAGTATTTTTCATGTCTCTGTAATTAAAAAAACACCAACACACCAAACCACAATGTAATAAAGTAAAAGATAAACTCATGTATAAGGTATTTTGAGTACCATACCCAGCACAGTGTTCTGATTTATATCATCAGTATCTATGCTTTTCTGCCCATTTTCTATTCTATTTTACTGTCTTGTGATGTGGAACGCTACAGCTTGACCATAATAAGTGCATTTTATAATTCATTTAACCATAAGTGAATATACATAATGGGGAAGTTTTACTTCCAACAATGTTTTCTTTATTGTTATGAGAAAATCTGATTAAATGGATCACTACTTCAGCAGAGAGGCTCGGGAACTTTGGGACATCAATGGCACAGAAATCCAGAATGCCCTTAAGCAGTACATCATAGAATCATTAGGGATCAGAAGGGATCTCGAAAGTTCATCCAGTCCAATCCCCCTGCTACAGCAGGATCACCCAGACCAAGTGGCACAGGAACACAGCCAGGCAGGTCTGGAAAGTCTCCAGAGAAGAGACTCCACAACCCCCCTGGGCAGCCTGTTCCAATGGAGCAGCATATAGAATGTAAATTCTTAACTAAAAATGAAGATAACATCCAAAGGAAGTAGCTGCAACCAGCAAATGATTCCAGGGAACAGTAGCTTTCAGTTAGATGCTAACTTACTTATTTTTCTTTTAACAGCAATCACATGTGGCCATCCTGGGAACCCAGCTCATGGAATGACTAATGGCAGTGAGTTCAACTTAAATGATGTTGTAAATTTTACTTGCAACATTGGCTACTTGCTTCAGGGTGCTTCTCGAGCACAGTGCCGCAGCAATGGGCAGTGGAGTAGCCCTTTACCCAATTGCCGGGGTAAGAAACTTTCTCATTCATTCATTGCTCTCTAATGACTTATTTCAGAAGGAGACTCCACAAGCCCCCTGGGCAGCCTGTTCCAGTGCTCCGGTACCCTCCATGGGAAGAAGTTCCTGCTGATATTGATAGGGAACCTCCTCTGTTCCAGCTTGTACCCACTGCCACTTGTCCTATCCCCAGATGACCTTGAGCAGAGCCTGGCTCCATCCTCCTGACACCCACCCCCCACATATTTAGAGACATTCATGAGGTCACCCCTCAGCCTCCTCCAAGCTAGAGACCCAGCTCTCTCAGCCTTTCCTCATCAGGGAGCTGTTCTACTTCCTTCATCATCTTCATTGCTCTATGCTGGACACCCTCCAGCAGCTCTGCGTCCTTCTTGAACTGAGGGGCCCAGAACTGGACACAATACTCCAGATGCAGTCTCACTACTGCAGAGTGGAGGGGGAGAAGAACCTCCCTCAGTCTGCTAGCCACCCCCGTTCTGATCCACCCCAGGAAGCTGTTGGCCCTCCTGAGGGGTTGTAGGTGGGCTGAATAGAACTCTCTACAGCTCATTGTGGCATTTCTTATTAGTTTGGCTATTTCATTAAATCCAGTTTCATTTCAACCCATGGTTATCCTCTCCTTTTCCCAATCTCCTTCTCACCTTGGGAGGGTTCATTGGGTGAGAGAGCAAGTGTGGAAGTTTAACCCTGGATATAGGCTAAACATAGACAACACAACTTGAAAGGGATGGTAAAAACAACTTGCTCAGGGGTTTATCCCTTTGTATGTCCAAGACAATTACTAAAACTGGAATTGAAATGCAGTATTACTTTTAAACTGGAGCAATCTAGAGACTGACTTAGGGTCTATGCATCTGATATTGAAGTAAATAGAAAAAACCCAAGGGTATCAAATGTACTGCAGTGCTGAGCTGCTAGTAAAGCAACAAAAGAATAGCTAGCTACACTTTACTTCTGGTATTGCTCTTATGCATCAGTGATTAAGGATGTCTTACAGTGGTGAACTGTTCTGATCCTGGCTTTGTGGAAAACGCCATTCGGCACGGACAGCAGAATTTTCCCGAAAGTTTCAAGTATGGAACAAGCGTGGCCTATCACTGCAAGAAGGGCTTTTATCTCTTGGGCTCATCTGCTTTGACCTGTAAGGCTAATGGCTTATGGGACAGATCGCTCCCAAAGTGTTTGTGTAAGTATTCGTTTAGTTGGGTTAGCGTTAACGAGCGTTGCGTGATATTTACTCGTGATTTACAAAACCATCGTAGCCACCTATTGAGAAAGAAGGGATCTATAACAGTAAAAATGAGAAATGAAGTTGAACTCCAGACAGAAGTTTATGTTATATGAAATCAACTTCATATTTAAAGGTTATAATAGAAGATTTATTTTCTGTTCCACAAAAACATAATACTGTGCTCTTTTTCCTGCTAGCCATTTCTTGTGGACATCCTGGGGTACCTGCCAACGCAATCCTTTCAGGAGAGAAATTTACCTATGGCTCTGTCATTCGCTATTCGTGCACAGCTGGTCGAAAGCTCATAGGAAATTCCACTAGGGAGTGCCAAGAAGATAGCCACTGGAGTGGGACCCTCCCTCACTGTTCAGGTACTTGTGCCAGCCATCGCTTGAATGTCACCTTGTAATCCCACGAATAAAGCTGTTCTCGAGCACTTTTTCATTGCAGTCAAGTATATTTGGTTTGCTGCTTTTCCAAGGAGATTTTAATTTCACCAATATCAACTCAGCTGAATTACAGCCATTTATTGAAATGGTTTTTTCTATAGTCTCATTCAGTTTGTCATTGCTTCATGACTTTACTCCTTAGCTAGTTTATATAGCTGTGTACTGCAGCATATAGAAGCCACAAGTTCTATTTAAAAGCTAGGAGGGTTCTGCCTTGTAAACAAAGGTTGTCACGTAGGAAAATGGTGAGTATAAAACACCACAGGGAAGGTACTGAATGTTAAACTTCAGGCATTATGTTCCTGATTTCACTCACAAATATTCTTTTATGTGCAAATACCACACACCTCTGCAATGTTCTCGGTGCCTTCACAAAGTACAGGAACAGTTTATTCTCACCTAACTATGTGATTTCAGGGGAAGCCATAAAACATTACGTGAGTGTTGCTGAAGTCAAGAGCTCTAATGAGGATTGGCTACTAGGGCATGATTTAATAAGTTTTGGAAGGGAAACAAGTCTACACGCTTAGTTTTATGAAGAAACCAACTACCTATCTTTAAGGAAAAACTTTTAATTAAGAATTATTACTTCCATTATGTTCTTGGACATGCCCACTCTTTTCCTCATGTGATTGATTAAACATGGATCGTGTCGTGATGATCTGATTTAAATAGATATAAGCTATTTAAACTCTCTACTTCGAAAAGCTCTGAGTATTCACTGAGGATAACCCATTCATAAGCTGATTCTGCAAAAATGCAGAGCAGAATTTGAAACACTGAGGAAAGGAAGTTAATTTATACCGCTCATCTTTCTTTTTATGAAGGAAAGATGTGTAAGTAGACACATCTCACACTGATAGATTTCACTATCATAATTGTCTATGTCTGGACCTGAGCAGAAGCCTGGATAATTTCTACAGAGGATTGGGCTTTTCTTTCTTATCGTAAGCCCACATCTGTGTCACTTCCACCTTTTCATCCAGTATAAAATGCCAGATTTGAGATTGTACCAGCTTTAAATTATTTAAGGTCAGACCCATGTACTGTTGGTACCCAACTTTTCCTACCACAAGGGAATTACTTGTGTAAGGGAAAATACATCTGGTGCATTATTACTGCTGCAGAATTTAACTCTCTAGGCTTGAACGTGATCCAACACCATATTGGGAACAAGATAATTCCCTGGAAAAATGAGAAATTTATCTCTGTTAACTTCCAAAACTTCCCAGTCAGCCAAAACAATCCCCACAATGAGAAAGGTGTCTCATTCCTCTAAGGAATATACAAGTGACAAAATAGCTGCACTGTCTATATGGGGTATTCAGGAATTAAAAAAGAGAGTGAAAGAATGAGTGTGCCCAGGACAACTGAGACAGCTGATTCATTTTATATCTCAGGGATATGAAAACCAGTGCCAATATGATACTTCAGACCTGTAGTTTGCTTCTGCGTGGGGTTTTAGAGTCGTAGATTCAGAGAATGCATTGGGTGGGAAGGGACCCTGAGGTCTTTTCAGCCAATCCCCCTGCAAGAAGCAAGGATACCTTTAACAAGTAAGGTCACTCAGGGCACCATCTAACCTAGTTTGGAATGTCTCATGGGATGGGGCCTCTCCCACCTCTCTGGGCAACTTGTGCCAGAACATCACCACCCTCACTGTGAAAACCTTCTTCCTTACATACACCTTACCTCTAGCCTCTCAGTTTGAAATCATCACCCCTTGTCTTCTCAAGGGCATAGTCACAGTATATATCAATATATGTTTGCAGCACATTCTTCCTCCTAAAATTATAACTAATCCTTGCATATGAATTTGAAGGATAAGGAAAGTTATGACAAGTTGCTTCCATTCTTGTCAGGCACAGAGGACCAAGTAGCATTTAGTCTTCTCTGTGGATGTATATACTTTGGTTATATTTCTGAAGAAACTTGGCTATGGTGTTATGCACAAGAGGGTACCTTTGCTACCCATCACATCTCTGACAGCAATTCCACTCTGCTGCTTTACAGGAAATAATCCTGGCTATTGTGATGATCCAGGAATTCCAGCTCATGGATCCAGACTAGGGGATGAATTCAAAACAAAAAGTCTGCTGCGTTTCTCGTGTGAAATGGGCTATCAGCTGAGAGGATCTGCAGAACGAACATGCCTGCTTAACGGTTCGTGGTCAGGTACACAGCCCGTGTGTGAAGGTGGGTATTGATACCATCAGTGTTTATGACACCATTCAGTGACCACTTACTAATCATGTTTTATTCTTTAATTAAAAAGATGTTCTATGCCAGAAATACCCTTTAATATTGCTCTGCATCAGGAAACATCTTTTTACAGTGAGAATGGCTAAGCACTGGTGTAGGTTGCTCAGTGAAGTGGTACAGTTTTCATCCTTGGAGAGATGTAAAAGTCATCTAGATGTGGTCCCAGTGACCAGCATCTCTTCTTGACCAGATTACCTATAGAAATCCCTCCCCATTTCTACTGTTCTGTGATTATTTCAGTCTGTGATTTGCCTAAATAGGAAGATGCAATAAATTGCATTGAGCAAATATAGGGGAATGTAATAAGTAAATATTGTAAGTAGTGTGAGGATTCTTTTACAGTCAGCTCCTGTCAGGTTATCATTTTGTCAAGTGCTGAGCATCTGCAGACTTGTCTTCATGTAAATTCCATGGATACATTCAACCTTAATGACTTCATCCAAGCTTTCCTCATGGAGCACAGTGTTGTACACTGACTACTGTCTGCTCTTAGTCCTTCTTTTATTAGTATTCTAGATAGAATGAGTGATGTTGGAAGGGACCTTTAAAAGAAAGGCACTCCACTCCTATGTGGAGTGGAACAAGCAGTACAAACTGAATCACCAACTGAAAAATCAAATCAAGACAAATGCAACTGAGGTGATGACATTAACAAAACAAACCCCAAACGTGTTCATTCAAGAACGTGCCTTTTCAAATGTGTGGTCCCAGTGACCAGTTTTTAAAGCATGGGGTCTTGCTTTTTTTTCTTCTCTTTTCAGTTAGTCACCTAGCATGGAAATACTGATTGATTTGTTCTAAATTCTTTTCACAGCTGTATCTTGTGGGAACCCTGGCACCCCAGCCAATGGCATGATAATATACACTGATGGCATATTATTCTCCAGCTCAGTCATTTATGCCTGCTGGGAAGGTTACAAAACTTCAGGGCTAACTACTAGACATTGTACAGCTAATGGGACATGGACTGGTACTGCTCCAGACTGCACAGGTCAGAATAAACCTTCTTCCTCTAAAGCTTTGAAGTAGTAATTCATCCAGCCTTCCTGCTGAAAATGATGACTTTGTTAGGTAAAATAGCACAGGGTCCCCCATTCATCTGCCTTGCATTGAGAGGTTTATGTGTCTAAAGCTGCATTGCCCTTGTAATTGAGACGTTTCAGATGGGTATGTAGGTAATTTTCTGTATTTGTTAACCTCAGTAGTGTCAGCAGTGAAAATATAATCAGATTTTACCTAATTTGAAACATTACTATGCTAGGTTTTATTAGTCAGATCTGACCGATACCTCTTGTGTTAAGTCCCAAGAGTCAAGAGCAGTGATATTGGGTTGCTTCATCAAGGAAAGTCAGCATGAAGCAGTTGCAAGGCCAGAGGAGCCAGCAGCACTTCTGACGAGGTCAGGCTACTGTAGTGCAGCACAAGGGTAGAAAAAGAGAAATCATCTATCTCTGCTGGAATTGCGTTGCATCACCACCGTTAGGCATAATGTGACAAAGGTCCCAGTATGAGGGAAAGGAAGTGCTGTCACTGACGTGACAGCCAGCAGCTGCAGAAGCCTGTAAAAGTTTAGCTAGCGTATTTAAGGAACAGAGAAAGCAGTGCAGGAGAGAGGGATCTGGCAGTCCTAGAGGACAGCAGGGTGACTGAGCCAGCAATGTGCTCTTGTGGCCAAGAGGGCCAACAGCATCTGGGGGGGGGAATCAGAAGGGAAGTGGTTAGCAGAACGAGAGAGGTTCTTCTCCCCTTCTGCTCTGCACTGGTGAGACTACATCATCCCTGATGAGGAAAGGCTGAGGGAGCTGGGTCTCTTGAGCTTGGAGAAGGCTGAGGGGTGACCTCATTGATGTCTATAAATCTGTGAGGGGTGGGTGTCAGGAGGATGGAGCCAGGCTCTGCTCAAGGTCGTCTGGTGAGAGGACAAGGAGCAGTGGGTGCAAACTGGAACAGAGGAGGTTCCATACCAGTATCAGAAGGAACTTCTTCCCAGTGAACATAATAGAGCATTGAAAGAAGCTGCCCAGGGGGGTTGTGGAGTCTCCTTCTCTGGAGATGTTCCAGACCCACCTGGCTGTGTTCCTCTGCAACTTGGTCTGGTGATGCTGCTGTGCCAGGTGGATTGGCCCAGATGATCTTTTGATGTCCCTTCTGATCCCTAAGGATTCTATGCTTCTATTGCAACGCCTGCAAAGATGAGATTCAATGTAGAACTTCAGGATTATATGTTTTGTTTTGTGTGAAATACATTGTTAAGTGCTTTTCCTGTTTTGTGCACTACAGACAAAACCAAAGTCGTTGCCTATCTGTAGGGTGATGTTTCATTACGTTTGTTGGAAAAGACAATTCTTCTTTTCTTTTCCTCACTAGTGATCAGCTGTGGAGATCCAGGTGCTTTAGCAAACGGCATTCAGTTTGGTAATGATTTTACTTTCAATAAGACAGTCAGCTACCAGTGCAATCCAGGATACTTGATGGACCCCGCCAGTTCGTCTACCATGCGTTGTATGAAAGACAGCACTTGGAACCAGAGTAAACCAGTTTGCAAAGGTGTGCTTTTGAACTCAAATGGCTTACAATTAGTTCTGACACTGTGTGCACCTCACTACTCTGTGTCTGTATCATCCCGTGTCAAAATGTTCTCCGAAACACTTAACATGCAAATGTAACTAAAACATGCGTGTAAGTATTTGTGTAAGATTTGTCTTTGCTTACACAGTAGAGCCAGACCACTCTGCAGTGAGGGCTGTGACAGCACTTGGTTTAAAATGCTAGAACTAGTGGACAGTAAACTTGGCATGAGTCAGCAATGTGCCCAGGTGGCCAAGAGGGCTGATGGCATCCTGGCCTGTCTCAGGAATGGT
>VZRI01001635.1:58188-89446 GCA_013397515.1 Upupa epops | reverse complement strand
AACTACCTAAAAGGGGGTTGGAGTCAGGCGGGGGTCGGTCTTTTATCCCTGGACACTGGAGACAGGACAAGGGGTCACAGTCTTAAGCTCCATTGGAGAAGGTTTAGACTCGACATTAGGAAGAGGATTTTACTGATAGAGTGATCCGGGTTTGGAATGGGCTGCCCACGGAGGTGGTCGAGTTGCCATCTCTGGAGGTGTTCAAGGTCAGTCTGGATGAAGTGCTGAGTGGCATGAGCTAGATGGCAGATGTTTAGGGTTACTTGGTTGGTTTTAGGTTGGACTGGATGATCTTTAAGGTCTTTTCCAGCCCCATCGTTACTGTAATACTGTTTAATTGAAGTGCCCATCTTTCTAGGTCCCTTCCAGTCCTTAATGATTCTATGATTTTCTTTTCTGGACTCTTACCTTGGATTAGGTGACCAGCATTCTGTAAAGGGAACCTGTAAACAAACTTTCTATAAAAGATTCCCTTGTTTGAGTACTGTAGGCCTCATGAAGAGCCAAATGGCAGCTTCAGGAATAGCTAATTACAAGTGCTAACATAAAGGCCATAGTAGGAATGAGGCTGAAAGGCAACTAAGGCAGCCTGGTGAAAATTGTTGTTATTATTGCTACAGGAGCTCAGGGACTAAATTTAACAGCCTGGGTCATCTGCTTATAAAAGGCTTAGAGTGCCAGATCATCTAGTGCTGCTTTAAAGTGATGTCTGAGTCTATCCTCCTAATTAAATTTTGGCATATGTATTGGACTGCATTTTCCGTAGCAAAAAATCATCACCTGAGTGTTCTTTATAGCTGAGGTCTTTGTTGAGAGAACGGATGTGTAAATGTAGATTAGTCACTCCGGTTTTCATCATTTTGGACACTCTTTCTGAAGCTGGAACACAACAGAAGGTTTTAAGAGTCTTAGCTATTAATACCCAATAAAGACAATGTCCACTCTGTGCTGAAAGCTTTACAAAAGGAGAAGGTGAATGAAAACAGTCATATTAAGGTCATTAAATAGCACTGCAAAAATTAGTTTGAAATATTAAATAACCCAAGTATTTGGAATCATAAAAACATATTTATTTAAATCATTCATATTTATTCATGGCTTTAGCCTAGCTCCCACAGCCTGTTGACCAGTAATGAAAATGCAGAGAATGTATTCATAGCTGGGTAACCTATCTACCCTTTTGGCTCCCAGCAACCTAGAGTTCAGGGACTTCCTAAACTTAGAGGTGGTATTTTTGTATTTCCGTTGCTTTTCTGTCTATTACAGCCTGCTTTGTCAACACAGGAATGCTTTGTTGGAATTGAGTAGCAGGAATCAGTTATCTTTGAGTGTCAGAAGGATGAGTAGATATTATGTGACATTCTCCTAAACCATATAGAGTTTTGAAATAATAACCTTTCTTTTTTTGTGATGCAGCTATTACCTGTGGCCCCCCTCCACCAGTACTCTACGGGAAAGTGGAAGGATCTGATTATCGTTGGGGTGCCAGTGTGAGTTACAGCTGCGCAGAAGGCTATCAGCTTTCTAACACAGCCATCCTGTCCTGCGAGGGTCGAGGAGTTTGGCGAGGAGACGTCCCACAGTGTTTGCGTAAGTTTTTAGGGTCTACTGTCCCTAATTAACACTGAAGCTACAGTTATCTCAGGCTACAGCCAGTTTCTCACAGTCTAAAAAAGAATCATCTAGATCAGGTAATATATGGGCTACTGCAAGGTTCTCCCTCCTATTACAAAAAGCCTAAGCTCTGAGTTTGAGTGGTTGTGCCCTGTTGAGCTGATGGATTGATTTTGACCTGTGATGAGCAATTTTCCTTTCTCCTTCTCCTTTGTCCTTCTCTTTATCCATTTCAGTACCTCACCAACTTACCACACAGCCAGTCTTTGGATAAATTGTCCCTAATTAGCAAAGTACTAACGAGTGGAAAGCAAAGGACAGGAAGGGCTCACTTGCCACTTGAGAGTCACAGCTAAACAAGGGACAGGGTGAATGTGGGGGGATACCAAAACACACTTAATGTAAACAACAGGAAAACCCCATTGCCAAGAAACAGAATGGAGAGCCATGCATTTCCTACATACATCTTGCTGAGTCCAGCTCCCCTACCTCCTCTCCCTCAGGAGGACGCCCTTTGCAGTCCTTTATTCCATAGGCAACATGAGATACTCCCTTACTCTCCTTACATGAGCTTACTTAAGCTAGTGTGGGGGTCTACCACAGAGTACAGGTCATCCCAGCACCTGACCGCTTCAGCACGAGTCCATTCCTCAGAGCTGTGGTCTCTTTACAGCTCCATCCCCTGCTTACATCCCTCTACAGTTCTGCAGGCACATCCCTCCTCACTGATCACTGAGTTCTCCAATGAGTAGCCCCTTCCTCCAGGCTAGAACAGGGTGAAAGCAAGGATCTTAACCCTTGAACCCATAGCCTTGCAATCCTTTCTAGATTCTGTTCTCATTCCTGAAGAAAAGCACATACCTTCATATCTCATTTCTATTTCTTCTTTTAGCTTATGAATCTTATAAGTCACCTCTTTCAGTGCGTGAAATCTTGTCAGGACTCTGACAAATATTTCTCTCTTCACTTATTCTGTGCAAGGATTTCCAGTCTCCTCATCGGAGGGTGACTGGTGTGAAAACTGGATACTTTGAAGTGTTACTGCATAGTGTCATCTACTTTAAAATTACATTGTCATCTACTTTAAGATTACTTTGTCACTCCCTTCAGTGTCTCGATTAAAAGGTCTATTTTTCTAGTTTATTTTTATGTTTAAAATAACTGTTAACAGTGACGATTACTCTTCAATTGCTGTCAAGAAGGTATCCGAGCTACAGCCTTGCACAGATAAATGAATATAGCACTCACACTCTTATGCAGTGCACCTGCCTTGCACATAAACCAAGGCACAGTACTCCAGCACATCTTTTATAAATCCTTTTTATCCCTCTTATTGTTTGTATTAGCTGTGTTTTGTGGTGATCCTGGGACTCCGGCAGAAGGACGCCTCAATGGGAAAAGTTTCACCTATAGATCAGAAGTTAGCTTTCAGTGCAGACCCCCTTTCATTCTGATCGGCTCTTCAAGAAGATTCTGTCAAGCAGACGGTACTTGGAGTGGAATTCAGCCAACGTGCATTGGTAATAACTCTACTGCCTATGCTGCTGCTACAGGAAATATTCTTAACTATTAAGCTTTCAGTAGTCTAAAAATTAGCCTTCTAAATATAGAAAGTACCTGTGTGGTATAAAAGGGATAAGACAAATACATGTGGATGCTGAGTATAAAGTGTTGAGGATAAACACCATCACCTAGGAAGTCTTTTGTAAATCACCATTATCTCTTGTCTGCTGGAAGTTCCAAATGTCAGGAAGAGCAAGCACGGAAGCTTGTTTTATCTATTTTTGGAATGTTTTAGGTATGCAGAGGACTTTGGCAGATTAAAGACCAGGTTCTGTCACAGGAGAGTTAAAGGCATTGATCAGATTTAATCCAATATCAAAAAGCTTCCGACTGTTTGAAACTGGCTTGTACAGCTCAAAAGGATGAACCATGCTGGGTCTTATCTTTTGAAATTCTGATGAACTGCCAAGTACTATCACTTTCTCATTGACTGATGTGCAACTGCTGGCTTTTAGTATGTTACATAATGAGATGAACATAGAGAAATGCTGGACACCTGTAGCTCCCACTGAGAGAGGAATATGATCCAGCTTGGGGTGACTTCCTAAGGAAATGGTATTTCGAAGCGCATTCATGTCTATGAATCTGTGAGGGGTGGGTGTCAGGAGGATGGAGCCAGGCTCTTCTCAAGGTCACATGGTGATGGACAAGGGGCAATGGGTGCATCTGGAACACAGGAGGGTCCCTATCAATATCAGCAGGAACTTCCTCTCAATGAGGGGGATGGAGCACCGGAACAGACTGCCCAGGGAGGTTGTGGAGTCTCCTTCTCTGGAGACATCCAGACCCTCCTGGCTGTGTTCCTGTGCAGAGTTGGTCTGGGTGATCCTGCTGTAGCAGGGGGTTTGGGCGAGGTGATCATTTGAGGTCCCTTCCCCTCCCTAATGATTCTATAATTTTATGGTCTGGGCAACACATCTTACATCTCTCCTTTGTTACAGAAGCAGGAATATTTGCAAAAGCTAAATCTCAGATCTATTGTGAAGAAACTGTTTTGAAAATACCATAATGACATTGCAATTTATACTTTGGATAGAATAATATAGAATTAAATTCCCAATAATATAGAATTACATGGAAAATAACATATCAACGAAATAAACTCATCTTTTACATTATAGGTTTTATATTGTTGTAAAAGGCAAATACTAGACTATCTAAAATATTTATAGAGACCATTGTTGAGTAACTTGAAAATAAGGTCAGTGAAAAATACTAACTACACCTAGAATTACCAGATGATGGCAAGTGACAGCAAGCTTTTCTATTTCTGAATATTTATAATTTAATTAAAGTACCTTGAGAATCCTTTCTTTTTTTCCTCATTGTTTCTTCAGATTAGATCTATCTTTAATTAATCAGTTTAATAAATTTAATCTACTAATTTAGTAAATTTAATAATAAATTTAATTAATCAATTTAATCAATTAATCTTCCTATGTCTTTTATTAATAGTATTCCAGCTGATGATGACTTGTAAGAAGTTCTTAAGCTGTTCAAGCAGCTTAAGGTCAGGGATGTGTTTGAATTTCATTCTCCCATCCACTTAACTTTTGAAGCCTTTGGTAAATATCACTCCATTTCCATGTTTGTGCTCTCCTGATGGGCAGCATTAAAAATGGAAGGGGACAAAGAATGAAAGGACGTGGCGCGTTATCGTATGTGATCAGTTCCATTGTTCCTCTACAGGAATTTAACAATCATTACAGATTAAATGTAGTTCCAAGTTGCATTACATGTGAAGCAGTCTCAGCACGAAAGCAGGCTTGTTTTAAAACAAGATCCATCAGATTAAGTCCTGTACTGCCTACCTTGTGGATGGGACTGGGCAACCCCAAAGCAAAGACATCTTTACAGTGGGGAAACTGGTGAAAGGAAAAGGTTTCAGTTTGCTTTAAATTAGATCCATGAAGCCCCTTATCCTATCACCAGATGAGCTTGAGAAGAGCTGGCTCCATCCTCCTTACACCCACCCCTCACTTATTTAGAGACATTAATCACTAAACTGTTCATTGAGAAAGAAGGTTTCCCTATAGGGACTGTCTGTATAGCACAGAGTGGGATACTCTGTGCATTAAAAAAGGGTTTTAAAGGGAAACCTTAGCAAAAATTCATGCAACCCTACATCTAAAGTCTACACTGCCAGATATACCTGCAAAAATTGCCCATAAATACTGCACTGGAACAAAATACTGTGATTTGTCATGGATATGTCATTGGAAATTCAAATGTAATCTATAGAAACACATGCCATTACAAATACCATTCTTCTTATTACTAGATATTGATGAAATGACTCCTTGTAGACAGTTTTAAGAGTATTCTTTCAATACCATAGTAACACCACCTTGTCTCACCTTTTGCATTAGATCCAGCTCACAATACGTGTTCAGACCCTGGTACTCCCCATTTCGGAATACAGAACAGCTCCAGAGGCTATGAGGTAATACTTTCTTTTTTAAAAACTTAGCTTTACAATGTAATAAAATAGCTAGTAATTGAGAATATATTAAAGTATCTGTAGGCTTAAATGCTTGATGTAGACCTTAGGAAATTTCCACTCCTCTTTAATAAAAACTCATGCTTCATTCTTAGGTTTTTTCATAACGTACAGTTTGACTTCTAATGTGCAGTACATCGTGTATTCAGTCCTTTAGAAGACTTCAGTAGGGAGCTCTATTTACAAATTGATTACCAAATATGCTGTGACATGATGTTATTACTTTGCTTTATGATCATAATTCTTCCATACATTGATGAATAGTCACCAAATACCTAGCAATTGAAGACCTGTCTGATCCAAAGGCCAGGTAGTCCTTGACAAAAGTCAGCAAGGGGCTTTACTAACTTAACAATTCATATTTCATTTTACTCAGGGAAGATAAAATCACTCTATTTTTTTGATCCAGGTTCTCTGTGATGGATGTCTTTTCTATAATTTCCAAACTCATCACAGGTTATTAGTTCTCCAAGTGACAGTCAGAGAAGTGAGGAAGGATAAAAAGAGTAAACGCAGCAAGGGCCACTCCACAGTCAGTACACAGTTGGGTGAACCTCTTGTGCATAGGTTCTTTCTGTTTGTTATTGGAATCTAAAATATTTGGGGTTTGTGTTTATTTGTAAACCTGGTGCAGTGTGCCTCATCGTAAGATGATTGCAAACCTGGTGTAGTGTGCCTCATCGTAAGATGATTGTAAACCTGGTGCAGTGTGCCTCATCATAAGATGAGTGTTGGTAGAATTGTTTTGTTCAAAAAATCCTCTGATTTCTTTTCTAACATCACCCCTACGACTGTGCTGTTTGTCAGCTCTTTTGAAGAGAGCTCTTCTGATCCTGCCTGGCTCACAGATGCCAAGGCACTTCTCCCCTAGCCACATGTTGTGGCCTCACCTGTAAGGTGTTTCAACTTCTAGTAATAGGTGCAGTTGCCTTTCTGTCTGTGGTTTCATCTTGACCCTGTACCTGTCCCCATCATCACTTTAAGAAACAACTGTAAGGTTTGCAACCAAATTGATCCGGGGTTTGTTCTCTCTGCTCGCAATTTGTCTTTAATACCAGAAATATAGGGATTGATTCAGTGTTCTAATGTCTGTTGAACATGAAGGCTAATTTTCTCCTCTTTTGCTTCTAGAGGCAATAGTGGGTCTTCATCTATTCTATATTTAATGCTTCTCAAGTATGTGCTTTCATTCTCAGATCAATATCTGTTAGAACAAGATGTAGACAGCTCTCCAATTACCAGTGAAGTAGATTTCTTTTTGGCATGTGTGATTAGTGGGGCTTCCTGTTTCTATGACTTAGCTAAGCTTCTATAAAGCAGCTTTTAACATCTTGCCTCATTATAGAAGGGGATGATGACAGGCAGCAGACCCTTGAAAAGTTTCCCCCTTATTTGCCAGCATCTCTGTCTTGCCCTATTCATTTTGTGCTTCATTGCAGTAAGACTGTTAGAAACCCTTATCATGTTTTTCTACCACGTATTATACAAAATATGCTCTGCTTTTAGTTTTGCTGCTTCCTTTCGAATGAAAAAGAAGTAAAACTCTGCAAATACCTTGCATGTAGAGGTTGTTTTTCTCTTTGGACTTTCTTCAGTGGAAAAGATTTGCAGCTCAACATTTATAATTGATATCAGATTTGTCAATTCTACAAGAAACAGGATGGCTTGGATTCAAACAGCTGTACTATTCTAGTCTTTACTACAGACATGCTGTGTGTCCTTGGCAAGATAGAGAGATTACTATGGTTTAACAAAGCCATATCAGACCTTTAAAGATAGCAGTGAATTTCCCAAGCTACTCTAGGAAGGGCTGGTGTTGCATTTGCTGAACATCTATCATGATAAAAACTGAATAGATAGTTAACAGGGAGACACTTGTGAAGAGAACTGCCCATTTTTAATGTCTGCTTCAGGCCTTCTGTGACAATTGCAGTGTAGGACTCTGCATTTATATACTTGCAAACTGTTTTGTTAATCTGCATTGATTAATTTACAGTTAACCTTTAGAATCTGTAAAAAGAAACATTTTTAATTGAGAAAATAATATCTCTGGTGACTTACCAATGTCTTGATATCTGACTAAAAGTGATGGATACCTCTTTTATCTACTCTTATTCTCTTTTGATCCTTAGGTTGGGAGCACAGTGTTTTTCAGATGCAGAAAAGGTTATCACATTCAGGGATCTACCACCCGTTCTTGTCTTGCTAACTTAACTTGGAGTGGCATACAGTCTGAATGCATTCGTAAGTCTGCTTTCTTACCCAGTGAACTAAAATATCCAGCAATTTTACATTACAAAGCTGTGGATGTGGAACTCTGTAGTTTGTGATATGCTACCAAAAAGTCAACTTTACTTAAAATGATCTGTTTTAAATCGGTTGGTTCGTTTTGCACAACTATGCAATTAATAATGTATTTATAGCTCTGGTTTAGGTTGGAGGACATCAAATAACTGCTGTGTTAAAACACACTGATCTAAGCTAAAAGTAATTCATCAGAATGACCTTACAATCACACCCTGTTTCAAATTATCTCTGTTATAAAAGATCCCCATGAAGCACAGAGAAAGAAGCATACTGAGCAACCATATGTGTTCTGGTCAATGTCCTATGACAAAGCCTTCCTGTGGAAACTTTATTTCAAATGAAATTTACAGGGAATTTAATTAGCACAGTAACCTCTCTGTAATTTTCAAAACGTTGAGTGGAAGTGATACTTGAAGTCGTGACAGTACAATAGCTCACAGTACCTGAGCTAGATGGCAGATGTTAGGGTTACTGGGTTGGTTTTAGGTTGGACTGGATGATCTTTAAGGTCTTTTCCAGCCTCATCAGTACTGTGAGACTGTGATAGCTGTCGTTGCACAATGTACAGCAGCATGTGCTTCCCTTCGTTTTAACTCTCTTCTGCTTTCTCTCGTGTGAGACTGTTGTTGCCATCTTCCCACGATAATAAGAGTATATGCTCCAAGTGTTTCTTGGTTTGTTTTTCAGGTAACAGTTACTTGATGTTTCTAAAGTATGCACAAGCTTTAAACGAAGAAAGGCAATATGTTGGCATACCCTTGTTTTAGATGACCTACTCTAATTGAAGCTGTTTACCATCACTTTTTTCTAACTCAAAACCCTCTTTGCAGCTCATGCTTGCAGGCAGCCAGAGACACCGGCACACGTAGATGTGAAAGCAATAGATCTTCCTACTTTAGGATATACTTTGGTGTATACCTGTCAGCCAGGATTTTTTCTTGCTGGTGGATCAGAGCATCGGACGTGTAAACCGGACATGAAATGGACAGGAAAGTCACCTATTTGTAAAAGTAAGTCATTTCTTGGGCTCTGCTTGATTGCGTTTCATTTTCCTCGACATCTTTATTTTATATAGTTGGATTCATCTTTTCCACATGCTATTTAAAGATGACACAGAACACCTTTCACTTTATAGAAGAAATAGTTAAATAATCAAAGTCAGCAGAGCTTCTGCAACTCCTGGAGGAGAACACAAGGATATGTGTGTGTAAATGTACAGGCACACGCACATGAGCTTACCCACAAAGCCAGAAAATAAAGCCTAAGCAATGTAAGGCATTAGTTTTAGCTGTATTTATGTCATGTTTTGATTAGGAACATAACAGTTATTACATAACTTGGCTTCCAGATTCTTTTCGGTATGACTTTCGTTCAAGAGTTTTCTAAAAAAAAAAAGTAAAATAAAAATGTGGAATAAATTCATAAATAAATTAATAAATAAATATCCTTTTGACCCAGGCACCACTTCAATTTATATACATGTACACTTCATAGTTTGGCTAGAGTAGCTCTTAAGCATCTAGATATAAGGGCTAAATTTGCTCTTCACACATGAATATGAGTTCCTGATTCAGAAAAGGTTTAAAAAAATTCTAGATTAGGAATAAAGGAAAATCAGTCAGATGCCATGGGAAAGGTATTTGCTCCGTGATTTTTGATTCAAAGAATGCTAATAGATTTGCTGTTTGAACTATAGTAGATTTCTCATTAATGTTTGGGTAGAATTTTTCATTTAAACATTGTGAAGTCTGAAGAGCGATTTCTTTTCATGGATGAGATAGAATTAAGTTTGAGATAAACAATCTTCTATGTTTTTCTTCATTTTCTTTGTTTTCCTTTTCTTTTCCTTAGCTTACAATATCTTTGTAGAATTCTTCTTGAGTGCCCCACACTTTTTGTGCTCTCTTAGAACTTGATCCTTCTTATAAGTTAATTTCTACACTTAAAGGTAAAAGCATACAAGGCCTGCTGTAGGGTAGAAGTGCTCTGCAGAGGGACCTGGACAAACTGTAGTGCTTGGCCAAGGCCAATTGTATGAGCTTCAACCAGGCAAAGTGCCAGGTCCTGTGCTTGGGTCACAACAACTTAGCATGCAGTGCTGTAGGCTTGGAGAAGAGTGGCTGGCAAGCTGCCCAGCCTGGGGGTATTGATTGCTTATCAGCTAAATATGAGTAAGAACTGTGCTCAGGTGGCTAAGAAGGTCAATGGCATCCTGGCTTGTATTAGAAATAGAGTAGCCAGGAGAAGGGAAGTGATTATCCCCCTATACTCAACACTCGTGAGGCCACACCTCCAGTGCTGAGTTCAGTTTTGGTGCTGGAGGTGCTGGAGTGAGTAGTTCCAGAGAAGAACAAAGTTGGTCAAAGGTCTGGAGAACAAGGCTTGTGAAGAGCAGCTAAGAGAACTCGGGCTCTTTAGTCTGAAGAACAGAAAGAGAGGGGAAGAGACCTCATCACTGTCTGTGGCTACCTGAACGGTGGTTGTAGAGGTGGGGNTATTAGAAATAGAGTAGCCAGGAGAAGGGAAGTGATTATCCCCCTATACTCAACACTCGTGAGGCCACACCTCTAGTACTGAGTTCAGTTTTGGTGCTGGAGGTGCTGGAGTAGTTCCAGAGAAGAAGAACAAAGTTGGTCAAAGGTCTGGAGAACAAGCCTTGTGAAGAGCAGCTAAGAGAATTCGGGCTCTTTAGTCTGAAGAACAGAAAGAGAGGGGAAGAGACCTTATCACTGTCTGTGGCTACCTGAACGGTGGTTGTAGAGGTGGGGGGTGGACTCTTCTCCCAAGTAACAAGTGATAGGACAAGAGGAAATGTCCTCGAGTTGCACCAGGGGAAGTTTAGGTTAGACATTAGGAAAAACTTCTTTATAGAAAGGATTGTCAAATACTGGAACAGACTGCCCAGTGAGGTGGCTGAATTGCCACCCCAGGGTGTGTTTACAGGTTGAGTAGATGCGGTAGTAAAGGACGGGGTTTAGTAGTGGGCTTGGTAGATTTAGTGGTTGGTCTTGATGATATTGAAGGTGTTTTCCAACCTGAATGATTCTATGATGCTATTATTAGCTTTTAAAAAGTGATTAATGTTATAAAGCCAGAGGTCTGGGGTCAATGGACATAACTCTGCTGAGTGTATGAGAAATACAGCAAATAACAGTAGCCATGATCCTTTCCCATGATATCTGATTCCATCATCTTAACCCAGCTATCTGGCTGTTGCTGGGTTGCCTCATAAATGGAAAACTAGTTATTAACACCATTTTTTACTATTTCAATATAGTCTTTTCATAATTAGACATAGTGTTTCTCCCCATTATAAGGCTCTCTTTTACAGCACTGTCACTGATATAAAAATGTTAGGTCTAAATGCATACAGTCGTTTCCTAGCCAGACAACTTTCCACAGTAAATTTGTTGTTTTCCTAAATTATTTTCTCATAGTTGTTTGTACGTGTGTAGGTTTGATCGTGTCAAGGTATTCAAGACCAATTCTTTTTGTTTTAAATATCAGCTAAGAGATGATTGCTCCATCAGGCATTGTTTTAACAGTCTATTTAAAAAAAAAAATAACCCAAAACACAGCTATGTTCATGAAAATGATAATTTGTCTTTTTACTTGTAGGTAAAGGAGTGAGAGAAGTTAATGAAACAATAACTAAAACTCCAGGTTTGTATACAAAAAGAGTGTTAGATCGAAATAAATTAGATTGATTTACACCCTCAATTGTTATGGATAATAAACCTATTTAAAATATTGAAGTACTTCTTACTCATCTCAAAGGAATGTAAATGTTGAGGTGCACAGATGGCGTGTAAAACCTAGTCCATGAAATTCTTTGCCAAAGATGTTCTTTGTTTAACTTCTACACTACCAGTTTTGTGGATTTCACCAAAATCTGCTGTGAAGCCTAAAAAAGGAAAATCTATCTATGTACAAAGCCCAGATTTGGTTAGTTTTATATCAGAGAGATTGCTATAATGGAGAGCCTTATAATGAGCATAGACTAGTTGCAGGGATCAGGGTTCAATTTCCGCCCTTTGCGTTGCAGGTGGTCTAAGAAACCAAAAGAATTTTGAAAGAAAAAGAAAGGAAGCTTGGAAATTTGGATGGCCTTCGTTTTATGGAAACTCACACAGTACTTAGGCTAATGTAGAATCTCCTAAACTGTGTGGCTCACCAGCAGCAGGCAAATGTTATTGCTGCTTTTCTATGCCTCCTCATGAACACACGTGCAGTGACAAGATAGACAATTACATCTAAGAAATCTTCGATGTTGATCTTTTCCTATAAAATGATTTTCAGAAAATTAAAGGCTGGTTGGTTTTTTTCCTGCTTTACTTAACAATGAGCAGGGTTTCACCAAACTGGCTTGCGACTCTGTAGGAAGAGTTTTAGCAAGCTGCAGATGACAAATGCTTCACACTGACAGCAGCTCACGGAAGAACCTTGTCGAGAGATGGCATAAAAGGCATTTCTGCTAATAATTAACCTTCCTGGTGACTTTGTTAGTGACAGTGTCGGGTGTATTCCTTCTACAGGCTCACAATAAGGCAGGATATGATGTGAATTCATTATAATTAATATACAGTCTTCATTTAGTGGAGGATTCACCTCCCCAAACACCGACAATATGCACACCACACAGGTTTTAAAGTTTCAACACCAAGTTCATGTGTAGACCAAGTCTCCAAATACATTTATTTACTGTTCAAGGCATCAGTGTCAATTCACACCAATTAATATCCCTTATAACTAGTTTTAATAAGTACTACCTGAAAGGCATTTAAAAAACAAGACAGGTTTTGATGGGATGATGGAAAATGCCAGTAACAGGGACCAGAAACTGTATAACAAATGAGAGTAATTAACAAGAAAATGTATAAAGCTGTTTTAAAACCCAAGTCTGTGTTATAATGTCTTTTATAATTGAGTTTGCTGTAATATTGATCACTGTGCATTTTGAAGGTATTTTTCTCAGTTATCTTGATTCTCATAGAATTTAATTTGCTGATGAATGGAAAGAAGCTAGCATTGCTAAACCAGAGCATTTCCAATGAAATAGATTCATCTTCTGATTTCTCTTTTTTAATATTTGAATACAAATTCTGCTTATTAATGTATATTAAATTGCTATTTTTTGCCAGAATGAGTATTTTTGTAAGCAATAGTAGCTATTATTTTTACAGGACTGCAAACTATAATTGAGTATAGGATGCAGCTAGAGAGTTCTCACAGTACCCACGTTAATAACTACAGTACAGTGTTTTGTTCCCACGGTACTCACTGCTTTGCAGAAATAGTTGAGGTTTTTTAATGAATGCTCATGGAATTTCCCCTTTACCACACGTTGAGGAAAAGCCACAGCTAGTGCAGTGTTAACATAAAAACAGCAGTTCTTTTTTTTCCTCATTCTGTGTCTGCCCTCAGTGGGTGAGAAAGGCAGGAACATTGCAAGGCCTTGGCAGAGTTGGGTCAGAGCCACTCCAGTTCCTCAGCAGCATTGGTAGGACTTGGATTTTAACCTTTCACAAAGCCATAGCTGGGAGAATGAAACCAGTTTCTTACCCTGTTGATTCAGTACATCCACACCGAGGGCGAGTTCTGCAAAGACTTTGTCAGTGCTGCTGTTTTACAAAGACTAAAAGCTACTACTGAGAGAGAAAATTAGTTCTAACTGGTTTCTAGTGAAACTAGATACTGAAGGTGTTGAGTGTGACATGTCTCCTCTTTTATAGAAGTCTTATATTGTTCCTGTCAGAATCATGCCAGTAATAGTGGATGTTCACCTTCATGAGAAGTTAAATATCCAGTTGGAAATCATTACAACAGTGCTGGTTTAATAGATTCATGAGAGTTTCATGATTCTATCCAAAAATCCCTGCATTCAGAATATATTGTTGAATATATTGTTTTTCTTCATCAGACCTTAAAGCTACAGGGCTTAAGGGGAAGAGTCCATTAGTTTTTATCGTCTTAAGGACATTCACTGAAGCACACGAGCTATGAAGTGTGAGGTTATTGAAGAACATACATTGGAATGGATAGGTGTAGTATATTACAGGCAATCGTCTGGAAAGGTCATTAGATGTATTGTCTTGGCTGTTGTAAATTCTTTGCTGTAATACCTCCACAGAAGAGTGGATTGATGCTGTACCGTAAAACATGAAGAGCATCCGTATGTGTGTCAGGAAAGACTGCTTCGTTGTTGTCATTTACTCCTTTCTTTCTTTCTTTTTTGTCCACTTTTATCCAGTTCCCTCAGATGTGTTTTTTATAAATTCACTGTGGAAAGGGTTTTATGAGTATTTAGGAAAGAGACAGCCTGCCACTCTGACTGTTGATTGGTTCAATACTACAAGCAGCAAAGTGAATGCCACGTTCACTGAGGCATCCAACATACAACTCAAATTATCAGGTAGGTTCAGAATTTGATGTTAAAAAAGATGCTCTTTTAGCTTTTTTTCATCTGGTCAGCGTTGTTGTATTTTCCACTAAACACAAAATAAAACAAACACCTTGTTTTTTTCACTGTTCTCCTGAAATTCTCTTTCTCCGCAGTCAATTTCTATGCAGTCACCCATCTGTCTTTCCCCTCACATTTCAAATAAATATTGAGTAACTTGTTTTTCATCACACACGGTTGGATGGTATTGATGTGTTGTACTCAGAAGGTAATACTGAAGTGGCAATTGAAGTGTGTACAGACATTTTAAAAACAATACCCTTGAAAGGCTCTATTATTCAGTAGTGAGCATCTTCTTTAAAACAATATCGTCTTGCTAACGCCATGGCATAAAATAAGCAGAGATAACTAGAAACCTTAGAAAATGAGGCATGTCTTTTAATTAATACAGCGCATGACTTTCTGCAAATCCGGCTGTGAAGTTCTGGCGTAGCCTCTGATCAGTTCTATTTGAAAAGAGCATTATCAGCTACCAGTACTTTTTAAGGTCAGTAGCACAGGGAGAACTTGAATACCAGGTGGCCATAGAGCAAACTTCACTGCACTATCAATATTTGCCGTAGCAATATGCTTATCTGATGTCAGTAAAATCCAATTCTTTCCAATTCAAGGCAATTCCATAGAAGGAATTCTATCTGTATTCAGAATTACCAGAATACTGTATGAAAAGACAAATGTTCTTGCCCATTTATGTATGAAATTAAAGATCTTTGCATCCTGCGAATATGATGTGGGCAAAGCATCAGTCAAATGAGGTCCTGTTATTGCAGCACGTTAAATCTTGTGTTTTCCAGGTTATAAAATTCTGCTATTACAAGATGTTTTCTAAAATCTGAAGCAGTATATTAGTTTTGAAAGGGATGTTTGAACAAACTAGCCGAAAAGATGTTTAAAAGGCGTGTCCTACCTCCTTTATATTCATAGGTGTTTACAAGAAAGAAGAAGCCCATTTACTGTTGAAAGTTTTTCAGATTAAAGGACCTAGTGACATTTTTGTAAGCAAGTTTGAAAATGACAACTGGGCTCTAGATGGTTATGTAAGTATGCTACGGATAAAGCTTACTGAGTTCAAGGTCTGAAGTAATGTGTGATTCTCTATAAAACTCCATCCAACTTTTTACATTACAAATACAGAATGCCTCTCTTGATGTCGGTGTGGACATCATGTTATTTTACTTTTGAAAAGTATGTATAGAAAGTTCTGTCTGCCACACGCACGTAAAAATAGATGGGGTTTGGATTGGCATATTTTGCCATGCTTTTGCCCTATTTTCATGATGAAAGTTTTACTTTTACCAAGCCATAAAAGGATATTATTTTAATTAGTTCACTGTAATAAAATTACATTTAGTGTTGAAGAAAAGGAGACGTCTTTTGCTCTTTGCAATTCTTTGCTCCTTGTGATGGTTCTATAGGAAATGAGTTGTAATCTGACAATTGATTTGATTTCTCTATTCATCTACTAATTCAATTATCTGTATTCCAGTTGAAGGTTTTTAAAACCTAATGGTACACCTGCTTGTTTCAATGATTTTAAAGTCATTCAAAGTGTTACTTTGAATCTCTGTTTAACACCATTGTAAACTTAAAATTGTACATACATACACATAGAGATTTCATTACTATTTTAAAGATAATTTTAAAACTCTGGGCTTCATTTTTCTACTCTAAGTCAGAAAAACAAAGGGTTAAACCTTATCTATTTGTTTAACAAATCTTCTTTGTCTGTTTCAACATATTCTAGGTATCCTCAGGGCTTGAAAGAGGTGTTTTCACCTATCAAGGTGATATACACGGAAAAGACTTTGGAAAATTTATGCTCCAAAGACAAGGTAACAGCATTCATAGAGCTTTAATATCTATGAGGTATTTGGGTATTGCAAGAGTGAGCTCAGCAAATTATGCGGCTAGCGAGGTGAAGTCAGCAGGTTTATTTCATGCCCTTGCTGTTGTAAAAAATATTTGCATATTTGAAGTAGAGAGTTCACATCCTAATTTAATTCTGCTTAACATGTTACTGTCTCTTGTTTTCTAGTACAACAGCCTAGGACTACAGGATGCTCTTAAAACCAGTCCTCTTCCATCTATTCATTCATGACTTGGATGAGGGATTAGGGGGCACTGTCAGCAAGTTTGCTAATGACACAAAGCTGGGTGGTGTCACCAACACCTCAGCAGACTGTGCTGCCACTCAGCAAGACCTGGACAGGCTGGAGAGCTGGGCACTGGCTGTGTTCCTGTGTGACTTGGTCTAGGTGATCCTGCTGTGGCAGGGGGATTGGACTGGATGATCTTTTGATGTCCCTTCCTATCCCTGATGAATCTATGATTCTAAGAAGATGGACATTTGCATGTCCTAATTGTTAAACTACCATGGAGTGGTCAAAGCATGTGAAGCACTGGGCAAAGAGGAGACAACCCAGCCAGTATCCCTATAGCAGACAGTGTCTATGTTGTATAAATGGCCTTGGTTCCTTTAACTTCATTGGTTTTGTGTCAAATGCCCTTTATAGTTCAGCTCGATGTCCTTTGTGTTTGTTTGCTGTGGATTTGTTCCTCTTGGCCACCTCTCCAATTGCTGTATATGTTTAATCACAAGGTGTAGAAACCTCACTCTCCGAAGCCTCAGCCCAAGAGCTGTCAATTACTGAAGACAAATACAATGTCAGTCTGTAAAGTGCTGTGTTGTGCAGGTTATTTGTCCGCCTGTACTTTCAAGTAATTCTTAAAACTGTAATATCTAAGCTGCTGCTTCTTTCTGATTTTAACAAGCGTGCTCCGAAAGCAGAGCATCAAGATTTGTTCAAACCTCTGTTTGTTTTAGCATCCTTTGACAAGTCAAATCAGAGAGGGTATGGTTTGATGGTTTTATTAGGTGTGTCTAGGTATTTTGTGTGGGGTTTAGTGTTTCTTTTTCTCAAGCCAGGCGAAAAACTATACAGAGTTAGACACCTACTTAATGAAAGTTTGGATCCGTGTGTTTTAGCAGTGAAATTAATAGCTCATGCAAGTAAATGAAAAACAAACAGAATGGAGATTAAACAATTACAGCATTCTCCAGTGGATGTATTCCACACTGGGGGAAAGCAGGGTATCCATATAATGATTTAACATTGCAATGTGAGACCTCACTTTGTATATATGCACTGAAGACAGGAGTGTCCAAGTTAGAGAAAGTTAGGGCTGATGGCCTCTCAGATTCATCTTTGACACCTTAACAGAGAGTTTATTGCAAGTGCTAAATCAGAATCATTAGGGAACGGAAGGGACTGATCTGCTAACCACCCCTCCTCTAGGACCCCCAGGTCCCTTTCTCCTCCAGTGCTCTCCAACGGGTCAGTCCCTACCCCATCCCAGTCCCTGGGGTTATTCTTGCCCAGACGCCAGACTCTCCGCTGACCCTTGTTGTACCTCATTAAGTTTCTCTCTCTGAATAATAGTTATGTGGTTGCTATTTGAACACTGATTTTCTGAGGGTCGCTTGTTCTCTATTGAAGAACATGCAGCTAAAAAGAAACAGCAAATTTCCAGCCAACACAGGTCATAGTATCTGTTCATATCTTCTCGTATTCAGCGAGAACTCTATTTGTTTTCTAAATCTATTCTGTACATTAATTTTCCACTATGGTGATAATCTTGTACATCCTCCAGTGAAGACTTTACATATTTCCATTTCTTCAAGAAGTTAAATTATTTGCTGCCTTTACATTAATCCAGAAGTTTGCATGAGTTATGCGTGTACTGACGCATGCATAATGTAAGATGAAATCCTTCACCTGCAAGCATACTTCAAAGAACTGCGTTTATTGATAAACACTTGGCTGAGTGTGAAAGACCAATCTATTTGAAGAAGAATTCCCTGTCACACAATAATAAAGACCATGCTCAGTGGGTACATTCAGACTTGGAACTTAATGACACGAAAACAGAAAGACCTTCTAAGTAGTATTTATCCTCTTTCAGAAGCAGTCCTGTTTGTGTTTGTAGCCTTAGAGAATAACCCAAAGGGCAAAGCAATCTCTGTTATCAGTCTGCCAAGAGAATTAGAACTGTATTTGAGCCTGCTTAAGGGGCCCAGGTTGTGACACCGAATTACTTAAACTGGTTTGCCAAGTAATACGTCAGTGCGGGCGGCTTTCTGTTTGTTTTGCTATGTTTTAATAACTACGGTTTAATGTCACTAAGGACTGCGGGTCCACGGCTGTGTTCAGTGTCTGTAATTGCTGAGTGCCTGTATCTCACTGCTGCAGTGGTAGAAGAATGTGAATTCTAAAGTCTCGGTCTAGTACACTCCAGTCTGGACTCTCCTTTTAAAGTGGATAAAGAGGTGGCTCGAAGAGGAAAGACTCACTTCTCCAAATTATTATCTTTGTGTGTTTATTTCCCCTGGTGAAATACAATGACTGACTTAATTTTCCTTAACCATCAGATGGAAAACCTGTGAGTCTTATTTCTTCTCTTTCTGTTTCTTTTCAGGTCCTTTAAATGCAGACACGGACGTTTCCAATCACCATTACGGTACAAACAGCAGTTCTGTTGCAGCTGCCATCCTGGTACCATTCTTTGCTCTTATATTATCAGGGTTTGCATTTTACCTCTACAAACACAGGTAATGGAAATGGTTATTGTTTATTCAATTACTTCATAAGCTTTGTTTTTGAGAAGTGTAACTAGAGAGTGGCAATGCTAAAGCTATGAAGAATATCTTTGCTCCAGAGAGACAATACTGCCAAGCATCCCTGGGAAAGTGTGCAGTGCAGGGCAGGACTTAGTGGTGAGCAATTAGAAAAAGAAAGTAATCTCAAGCTTATTTCATTAGGCTGAATCAGGATGAATCACAGAATTACTGAGGCTGGAAAAGACCTCGGAGATCATCAAGCAAAAACTATCACCTGACACCAGCACATGGGCTAGATCAGGGAACTAAGTGCCATATCCAGTCTTTTCTTAAACAACTCCAGGGATGGGGACTCCACCACTGCCCTGGGCAGTCTATTCCGGTATCTAACCACCCTTTCCATGAGGAATATCCAACCTAACCCTCCCTTAGCACAGCTTCAGGCTAGACAAACTGAACGTAGACGAACTGAAGTCCATCGCTGATGAACTGACCTGTCTACCTCCCTCAATATTAGATGGTTTGGGAATAAGAAATTGCAGTGCTGCTCGAGCTTCTGAACTCACACTGAAGTGATGTATGCTCTGAAATGCACCGTAGCCTTCTGTTGGAAACACTGCTTAGGAAGAGCTGAACACTCTGTCTCAGAACATCCTTCCTGCTTCCTCACATAGCTCCAATCGGGGGATCCACAGTTTTATTGAGGAGTTACATTGTTGTATTGTCATCATAAGATAATTAATTAATCATGTATGTAAGGAAACTTCAGGTCACTTTTGTTCTCTTCAAAACAAAGGGGATTTCATAGGGAAGAGAACAGAGTCTGTGACTTTTTAAAGGCTCTTTCTTGAAATTACCATAATGAGCAGAAAAGCAGCATGACATTTTCACAATGTTAGGATAGCAGTTATCGTTCCTGTAGAGGCTGTCTACATCAGAGAGCTAATATCACATAATTAGAACCAGGGTTGTTTTGGATAGTTCTCTTTTCACCTCTGTACCTCTTAACGGACAGATAGGGATGGTTCAAGAAGGACACAGAGCTGCTGGAGGATGTCCAGTGTAGAGCAAAAAAGGAAGTATAACAGCTCCCTGATGAGGAAAGGCTGAGGGAGCTGGGGCTCTTGAGCTTGGAGAAGAGGAGGCTGAGGGGTGACCTCATTCCTGTCTCTGAATCTGTGAGAGGTGGGTGTCAGGAGGATGGAGCCAGGCTCTTCTCAAGGTCATCTGGTGACAGGACAAGGGGCACTGGGTGCCAGCTGGAACAGAGGAGGGTCCATCTCAATCTCAGCAGGACCTTCTTCCCAGGGAGGGTCCCAGAGCACTGGCACAGGCTGCCCAGGGGAGTTGTGGAGTCTCCTTCTCTGGAGACTTTCCAGATCCACCTGGATGTGTTCTTGTGTGGTCTAGGTGATGCTGCTGTGGCAGGGGGATTGGACTGGATGATCGTTTGAGGTCCTTTCTGATCCCTAATGATTCTGTGATTCTGTGATTTGTGCAGAGTTGTGCAACGTGTGTTCAACAGGGCAGCAACATTATCGATAACACTTGCAATACCTGCACAATGTGTATTTTTAAGAGTTACTAATAGTAATTTCCTATCTTTTTTTTTCCCAGAACAAGACCAAAAGTGCAGTATAATGGGTACGCTGGACATGAAAACAGTAATGGACAGGCTTCATTTGAAAATCCCATGTATGACACAAACTTAAAACCCACAGAGGCAAAGGCTGTGAGGTTTGATACGACTCTAAACACAGTTTGTACAGTGGTATAGCCTTCAGTGCCCAATATGACTGATTCATAGCCATACCTCTGATGGACAAGCAGTAATTCCTTTGGTGCCATATACCAGTTTCCCTTTCTCTCTTGGCTTTGCTGCTGTAATCTTTAACATCTTCTGTCAGCCTACATGCAGCTAAGTTTTCTGGTAAAAAAAATGTGTCAGTCTTCTGGGGATCAGACGAAGAATATTTTTTCATCTTAAAGTTGGATCAAAATGCCTGGCTGCATCTGCTTCAAATCAAGGCACACTTAAGGAAGACTGCCGAGTCACGCCAGTTTGTCATATTTAATGCCTCAGACTTTCATATTTGTATGTGGCTGGATGCCTTTCAATGCATTCTTCTGGGCACTCGGATGAATCCTTTGAGTACTGTGACAAATGATAGCACCACAGATTGTCCCCGGGAATATTCTGAATAAATAAAGCTCTCTTGAAGAAGAAGACAACCTTCCTTGAGGTTGCATCCACCTGCAAATGCTTTAACCATTGAGCTCTTAACGAAAATTGAAGAAACGTGTAGTGTATCTCATCCACAGGGCAGTTCTAACGATTTCCCCATTGACCGTTACATCGCAAAATGTTAATGCACAATTGTTTTGCACTAGAGTGTTACGGATGACCGAGTAAGATACTGGTAAAAACATACAGGGTCCCTACACACTGTCCATTGTATATAGACATCCACTCCCTCTTTGCCAAGCAAAACGTTCTACAATAAATTCACATGAAACGTTCAACCCTGAGCCCCGTGCTTAGCACCGGTTAAAATCTTGTGCGACAGAGGACAATATTTCTTTTGTCAATTTTTGACTGAATTTCTTTGTAAACATGATTACGAATCGCTGGAGACTTTCAGCCAGAACAAGAGCCTATTTCTAAGAAATTTTCATTGCCAGTATTGTTTTCTTCTGAAATCAGTCATCAATCACCATTGTCAGTATCATACTATTTAACAGCAGGGGGGTTAGCAGCTATTGCTGCTTGCCATGTACAAATGTGAATAGTAATTTATTTTAGATAGCTCATAAAGCCTGAGAGCCTGTGCTCATAATACAGTCTTCCCTTTTGCATTTTTTTCCTTTCTTTCCTGTAATATGACATCAGTTTCTGAAGTTACACGGAACTAAAACACATTACAGTAGCATATATATATAAACCCAGTACCAACTGTCTATAACAAGCTGTCATTCGGTTTCTACTCTGAACAAAGAGATGTATTCCACTCTCCTTGCTTTCCCGTTCTCTTCAGACTTTTTTTAAACACATTGCTTACTGCCTTTGTACTGACACAGTTTGAAAGAGGAGGCTTGACGTTTGTAAATAGGAATGATTGAGTAAATCATTAACATTTACTTAGAATTAGAGGTTCTATTGAATGAAAACCAACAAACAAAAACAATGCCATTGGGCATTGAATGAATGAAATTGAATTATCGGGAAATAACGAAGCAAAATCCGATTATAGTCATACGTGTCGAGCTCGGAAAGTTTTCTTTTCTTTAAAATTCAAGGTTGTCGTTTGTTGTTTCATTTTCTGAATTTGGAATTGTCCTGATGTCCAATTCTTGTCAAAAGCCTATAGAAAAGTGCACTCCATATGTGTGTAGGTTTGGCCGTTACCACGAAACAAAAAGGCGACGTTAAGACCGATAAATAGCAAGGGTTTCAGCAAATGTTGCAGAACACAAAGCAAATTGCAGAGGTAACCACTGGTCAGCTTAACAACTCCGTTAGGTGAAAAATACCAGCAATATAATAGAGTAGTGGAGGGCCTCCAGCTGTTACATTCTTCATATGAGCAAGAAACTCTGAAGAAAATATAATAAATAATATTTTCAGTCAGTTCCTTGTTCATGTTGTTAGTAGTACTTGGGTTCCTTTTTTTCCTCCACCCCGTTTGTGGCTGAGGTTTTTGTGCACTCTGTTTCATTCGTCTGTCACATCCCAGAGCCCTTTCCATTTCCTGCAAAAAGAACAAAGTCATCAGATCAAAGTCATCATCCTCATCCTTCCCCACATAGAGGAAGTCCCTCTGCACAGTAAGAGCTCCCGTAGGAAGAGTGGACCAGGGAAGGAAGATGGGGTGTGATCTAACCCTTTGACAGGTGTTCAAAACTGGCATGTCTGCTTTGGAAGTCATTCTGTAGTGGCAATGAAACAAAAGCTGGAGTACTGAAAACAAGCCAAGTGGCTGTTACTGATGTTTTCTACTCCTACCCTCGGTACATTCTTCAGTGCCCTGGCTCGTTATGGCCACTGAAGAGCAGGAAAGGTCCCAGACCAATAAAAACTTGAATTCTTTGCTCTTTTGCGGTTGAAAGCCCAGCTCCTGTGAATCCTTTCAAAGGAGACTGGTTTTTTTCTGAGTTGAGTGTTCTTGAATCAGGGACACTCGACATCGGGGCACACCGGCAAATTACCCTAAAACGTTTGTTTAGAGTGTTAATTAGAGAAAGCTCTGGTAGTTGATCAGTCCTGTCCACATCCTCCAAACGCCTTTCCTTCTCCGCTATGTTTAAGTCTTCTGTTCAGCTTGGATCTCTTTCCCCAGACGTTATTTCACAGAGGGCTGTGTACGCATGCACTTGCCTACGGTGCTTCATCCGAATAAGTCTCTCAACATGTCGTGCAGTCACTAGGTCATGGCAGCCAGGAAATCTGCTTTCTGAGATATATGCAGAAGACGTTTCCCCCAGTGTCGACCAGATCATTCCGACAGGCTAATAATACATGCTCTATGTTTTTTTTAAAACAAAACAGGTTATGTGCTTCAAAGCTGTTAAAAACTGCTGCTTGTATCACACATCTTGCCTTTCTCCAGGCTAGCTGCAATAATTTTTTTTCTTGTGTAAAATATTTTGTAAACAAATAAAAGCTGTTTAAAAAAAAACAAAACAAAAAAATTACAAAAAAAAAAGAAAGAATAAAAAAGGTGGGGATGGGGGGGTGGGGGTTTTGGGAAAAGAACACCGGCATTATGATCAAGTCAATCGGATTTTCATTCCCAGTATTTCATTCTGCCATTTCACTACATGCTGCTGTGACATGAAGTAGGTGCAAAAGAACTTTTTGTACAGAGATATATTTTTTATGAAGAATTTGTAAAATTATTAAATATGCTGTACTTTTTTGATTAATGTAGGTAAATTGTTAAAAATAAATGTTTTTACAATACAAAACAAAGAAACAATTGTAATTTTCCCAATAATGTAAGATTGACCATCTTGATCTGATTTTTTCAGTTCTGCTCCTATTAAACGTGTACGACTATCAAAGTGGCCTGTTCAAAATAAACACTATCCTCTTCGGCAAAACAAAACGAAAACGGAACAACTATGAAAGATTGTAATATAGCCTGTGCAATGCCACCTACCTTGAAATTAAAATCAAGAGTTCGAATTAAATATTTGATTTTAGATTTTCAGCTTTTGTGTGACCTATTCTTATCAGCTTTTTTACCTTCTATTTACTTTTCTGCTTTTAAATCTCACGTGTTAATTTTTCATTACGTTAGATTGGCCTGTAGAGTCTGAAGCTTCTCATATTAAGTTCCCGAGTGTTATGTAGCAGGTGCTGTCTACTGAGATGAGATCTGCCTCCTCTTACCCTTTATTTACTCTTTTGGATTTGAAAGTGGGATTTAAGCTCCCGGGTCATTTGGTTCTTTTACAAAAATAACCTGTTTGTTCTTCCACAAGCCTGTGTAATCCCTGGAGAAGTGATGGATTGCATGGAGCCAGAGGTATTTCCAGGTTTGAAATTTGCAGTTACCTAGAGGTCCTTAATTCTACTGAAATGACAGTGCTTACACACATAAGAGAGAGACATATACTAGCATTTTCAGCATCGAGGCCTGAAGGGCTCAACTTTCAATTGTCATTATTTTGCTCTGTATTGATGATAAAGATTTAGTTGTTTTATTGACCTGTAGACAGCATAAGAAAGAATGAGTCAGGCTTCAAGAACCTTCTACCCATTTTTCCTCTGTGCTATGGGATTGTGGTTCACTTCTAAAGGTAATTAAGGTGCATGCATGTCCTTATTTCCTTTCTCATCTTCACAGTCTGTCGTCCTGGCAATATGGTATCACAGACTGTTGCTAAAAGTTCTCCTCTCAGAATGATCTGACTTTCCTTCTGACACTGAGCTCTAAGCTATAATCACTAAAACTATCGATGCAGATGTTGAGGTGTTATCTGACCGGGTGTCCCAGTTCTTATCACGGTCTGACACGGACTAAACCAGTGAACGCTTGTTCTTTTCACTACTGCCAAACGTCAAAGCCAGCTTTCAAGAACTCTCTGCTTATAATTTACTGGAAGATGTAGCGAGGAATATTTATTGATTTTCTATACAACTTTCATAGAAAATATCTTTTCTCCTATGTGTTGAGAGTGGAGGCGTATGAGGCGTTCTCAGTTGAACCTGTATAGAATAAAACTGGCCACTACTAGGTCTGTAGCAGCAGTGAGGTCGTGAACAGTATCAAAGGGACAGCGCATCTATCGGTATGACTTACTGATGGAAACGCTGCTGTTAAAGCTGATTTTATTTTAAATGCAAATAAACGACATGAAATGCATGACCAGCTGCTCTAGCACCACTGCTAACTCACAACCACCGGGGCTTGAATGCGTAAGGCTCGATGGTTGAGAGAACAGAGGTCAGAAGGTGGAAGAGGTCTTCTGTAGAGTACTGCTTTAAATAAATTGATTAAATGGCTTTGAAGCAATTATTGGCTGTGCAGAAAAAGAACAAAAGGGAGTAATGCTTTGGGGATCCATCGCAGAGGTCTTTACTTCAGTGAAGCAGAATTGCTGTTTCAAACCCGTGTCAATCACAGCGCTTGTAAGACAAAACCCTTCCCATCAAAGGGTGCAGGATTAGAGCCTGGAGCTCACTGTGGCCAATAAAAAAATCAAACCATGGCTAGTTATAGGAACTTTATGTATGGTATAAGGGAGTAGAAGAACTGCTTAACGAGTTAGACGTGTCTTTATTGATGTAAAGTTATAATTATTTTAAATTACAGACATATGAGGTCAATAGAAATGTTAAATGTGTCTGGTGCCCAGCCTCAGGAGAACCTGGATTCAGTTTGTCAGGGTTAACTTGCAGGTGTGTTTGTTGCTTGGTAAAAGTTTCAGCATCAAGTTATGTGTCAACAGTCCATGGAGAAATGATGGGAGAAGTAATACTTTGCAGGTGAGATCCACAGAAGCCAGCAAACTGAATGAAGACAGTCACACTCATGAATTAGAGATACTAAGGTGAGAGGAATTCTTAAGTATCTCACTTTTGGACTGAGGATCCTAAAACTTTCCACTAGGATTCCTAACAGAAAACACACACAGAATAGTGCAGAATCGTTTTGGTTAGAAGAGACCTTTAAGTCCAAGCGTTGACTGATCACTACCAGGTTTGAAACTAAATCATGCTCCTCAACACTGCATCTACGTGTCTTTTAAACACTTGCAGGGACTAGGACTCCACCACCTTCCTGGGTAACCTTGTTGGTCAAGAAACTCTTCCGAATACTCAATCTGAACTTCCCCTTTCTTCTTTTTGCTGGGAAGCTCCAAAACACAAGGTAGGTAGCGCTCCTTTTCTCTCTTACACCAAATCATGCACTGGTTAGAGCAGTCAAAGGTGTGGAAGGTCACAGTTCAAATAGTTTCTTCAGCCTAAGGGGAAAAGAGAGGGTGTTAGTCCTAAAGAAGATTGCTGCAGACGCTCCAGCTGTTCAAAGTAGGTGCTGGGAAATCATCATCTCCTTCTCCCTATAGTGCATTATTTGACCCACTAAAATGTTCCAAGAACTCCTTTTGGTTCATGCCTTGCAGACTAAACTTGCCGACAGCATTCTTAGTTTGAGAATCCTTTTAGAACCATGATCTGGGTAACTTGTCACTAAAGGAATTTGTGTGCCTGGTAGTTTTTTACAGGAGGAAACACTGAAGTTGGGTTGAAAATCAAACAGCAGCTGGAGGAGAGCTTTGAAGATATAAATTTTAATTAAGAAATAGCTGTCTCTCAACCAGACAATAGGGAATTATTGCTGAAAAAGGAAACGCTGGGAAAAGTCCTTGGGTCTGCTGCTACACCTGAGGCTGTTCAACAGTGAACTGTAACTATGGATAACGTGTTCTAGTGAAGATAATAGAAGCAAGGATGATAAATGAGAATGAAAAAAACTTTGCAGCACCATTTGGTCTGGTTGGTAATTTAAGTCTGCATAAACAAAGTGGTTTTAACATCATGATGATCATCTAAGATGATCTAGATGTCAGATATTTAGGGTTGGTTGGTTTTAGGTTGGACTGGATGATCTTTAAGGTCTTTTCCAGCCTCATCAGTACTGTGATACCGTGATCATCTCAAAAATAATTAAAAGAAGCAATAGACATTGTGACCAACTTCATAAAGCAAGTATTAGAACCTAAAAGGTAGGGTTTACAAGCAATTTAACTGTGATGCTGCAGTAAAACATGAGGCATTGAATCACTGGATATAAAAGAGATGTCCTGAATAGGAATAGAGAAAGGACTTCTAGTCTCAGGGAATGTGAAGCTGTATGAGGTTCTGCATGTGTCTCCGACATTGACTTTGGAAGTAGGATGCCAGGAAAAGAAAGAGAGCATACAACAACATATAAATGTGATTTACAGTCTACAGTAAATAATTCCAGCAAGAGGTTTAAAGCTGTTCAATCAAGAAGCTCAATTTTGTGGGATTACTAAACTGCCCTTTCATTTAAGGCAAAAGGTGTGAAAGAAACCTTGGTAGATTTGAAATTGTAGGAAGACAAATTAAAATGGAAAGCTAGGCACCTCTGTGTGGAGTAAATAAACCTGTGAATTAATGTAAAAGAAAAAAAAATGGGTCTCTTATCTCTTAATTCCATTAATTTAACCCTAGATGGTTAAGATGGATGTTAGTTCTACGTTACAGATCTAGTAGTTCATTTATGCTTCAGCTCTCTTAATGCAAATAAACAGAGCAAGCAAAATGCTAATTAACACAACCTGGGATCTACATAAAAAAAAAAGGACTTGATCTGACTTTCACAAACTTCATTGCCAGGAGAAAACAATGCATCTGCCACTCACTCTACTGAGTTGTGTCAGGAGTAGCAGATTAAACACAGTGGCACTGTGTGGCCACATCTACGCTCCGCTGTTCTTACTGATTCAAAACTACACTAACACTAACAACTGAGCAGATCGCTAGCTTATACTTGTGAAATACTTGGGGCAGTACTAGGTGGCATAGGCTGAAGCATACTAGAGGCAATTCTTCCTCTGTTAAAGAACAAACGAACGCTGGCCTGCATTCAGGAACATTCTGTCACTGCTGTATTTTCTAGTATAAAAGAAGTCTTACAGCCTTGAGAGGCTCTATTGTTCATCGAGAACGCTCATCAAAAAAATCTAGTGCTACCCTGTTATAAAGACGAATAGCCATCACAGTTGGCATCTGTGAATAAAATAGAATAGATGCTGCACATTTGATGAGGACTCGCCTTTCGTTGTGGGATAAATGGCCAGAATGTGCCCAACACACTGAAGTTTTTAAAATATTTAGTAGAAGATCATGCACTCAGCCTGGAAAAGTAACAAAGCTGAAGTATAGGATGAGTGGAGCACTTCTCATTCTAGCACAGCTCTAGGTAAGCCCAAAATCCAGATACGGGCTACTGAAGCATTTGAAGGAAGTCTTGAAGGGAGACCTAAGTCTGTGTCTCCATGTTTATGCTATCTGAATACAAGCTGTTGGGGCAGTGGGAAGGCAATCCTGGACTTAGCATAGGTCTACTGAAGTACTTCAGTAACACTTTCCCTCTACATGTGTTCTCCATCCCTATAATCTCCATATAACTAGGTTAAACAATTCCATAGTCCATCCTGAAGGAAAAGCCTTAACAGTATTGCATCTCATGTCCATGCAGTTAAATTTTCCAACCCCCTACAATAAAGCCAGATATATGCCAGACACTGTCTGTTGAGAAGCATCCTGGACATTGTCTCTTAATGTCATGGGATGATCTCTGACTCTCTTTAAATGCTCGATGTGATTTCACTTCCGATCCCTTGTGATTCTTTATTTATCTAACATTAATCATTCATCTTTTTCTCCATAATTTTTCTGTCTCATTGTATTTTGCATCGTGATTGGAAACCTCCTCTCCAACACAGAAACAACAGGTTAGTTAACTCTGAGAAGCCTCCATATGCGCAGTTTTTCTATGTCATAGTTTTTCTAACACAATTTAAATCCCCCAAAATGCAGGAATGCTGCTGCCATGGGCATCAGAGAATAAATTATCCTCCACAAACTTACTATTTGGGGGGTGTTTATAAGATAATACTGCTCAAATTACTTTGGAAGCAAGAGTCTTGTGTTCCTGTGATGGGGGGTGTGTGTGTAAGATTTGAAAAGCTTGGGAAGCCATTGTATTAGGGAAAGCGGTAATGGAGCATGTCTTTGGGAATACTGACAACTGCTGCTGCTGGTTTTATTACTGAGAGTGTAATTTAAGATCTAATGGAAATATCAGCGTTCTGGGGATGTATCTGTCAACGTCAGATCCAGAAGCAGTTCTGTTCATTGTACTGCAGGAGTACAATCTGAACTCGTGGCTGTGAGAGTGCGAACACTACCTCTAAATCTCATACACAGTACTCAAGCTCAGTGTTTTGAAACAGAGCAACTTAAATCTGTGGACCTAAATACCTTGTATCCTTATATCCCTAGATGTGAGGTCTAGCTAGTAAAAACAAAGCTTTCCTTCCTTTGAATCCCATACAGGAATGGACATGTCAGGTCAAGAGAGGTTCTTCCCCTCTACTCTGCACTAGTGAGGCCACATCTGGAGTATTGTGCATAGTTCTGGGTATCCAGCGTAGAGCAACGAAGATGATGAAGGAAGGAGAGCAGCTCCCTGATGAGGAAAGGCTGAGGGAGCTGGGGCTCTTGAGCTTGGAGGAGGCTGAGGGGAGACCTCATTGCTGTCTCTAAATGTGTGAGGGGTGGGTGTCAGGAGGATGGAGCCAGGCTCTTCTCAAGGTCATCTGACGATAGGACAAGGGGTGTCAGCTGGAACAGAGGAGGTTCCATCTAAGTATCAGTAGGAACTTCTTCACAGTGAGGGTAACAGAGCATTGGACCAGGCTGCCCAGGGGGTCTGTGGAGTCTCCTTCTCTGGGGATGTTCAAAACCTGCCTGGACAACACTGAGCTCTCACTGCCTGCTTCTGGGGGGTGGATAGTTCTGGATTTGCATATATTTTTCCACAAGAGATGTCTTGGCCCCATTTAAGTGAGCGATTCCTCTTTCCATGAGAAATTTCCCCTTTGGTGCTTGTGTGCACGTTTTGGGTCATCTTTCTCAAAAAGAATATTCACAAGACCCAGGAATTTGTCGTGCAGTACTATATTCCTTCTGACATGCACACATCTAATTTACTTTGCTCTGTTGGAAGACTGGCTAATTTTTCAGTGGTATAAATCACCACTTGGGGTTTCTGCTTGTTTTCAGGTGTCCCTGTGACATTATTTCTGCTCAATATGAAGACAGCGGGTATCTGTTGCAAATCATGCAGATACTTCCCCTGCAAGCTGCTGCCTTATTGTTCTTTCTAAACTTTCTCCTCTGGGACTTCACAGAAAGCTGTGAATTATCCGTAGGTTAGCGACACTATGGTTTATACATGCAGCCAGAGGAACCCTTCCTGCTGTACGCACAGAATACATTACAGCCCTCATTAGTGGAGCTCAAAATAAAAGACTCTCTGTTCATAAGCAAAGATTTCCTTTTCTGTGCTGCCGGGTAGTTTTCAGAATTCCATTTGCTTTGGGGACGTATCCTAATAATGATTTTTCTAGCTGTCCTTCTCCCTCTGCTGTTTGATCTCCTGATAATGTACCCATGTCATCATTTTGTGGTGCAGAGGAGGTATGGCTTTGATTTTTCCTTAGTTCTGGTGGTTGCCTTTCATCATCTGTGAGAGTGCTATTCCACCACATCGGTGGTTTCTCAGGAGTAGTGCTTCCCTTAACTCTTTTAGCCATGATAACTGCCTTGATAACAACTATTTTGACCTGAACTGTTTTACTGATATTGACCTTGCTCTGGTCAAACACCAGATCCTTTTTCATCTTCTTTTTATATTCTTGCTGGGCTCTATGAAGAGAAACTATTTCCTTTTGCAAAATTATCAAGATTTTGCCAGCATCCTTTTCTCATCCAGTTAGGTCAGCAGGTCCCTGTCAGAGGTGACTAAAAACAGTCACTGATTTCTCTTCTTCTGCAGCTTTCTCTTCCCTGACAGTCACCAGAGAAGTGAAGAGCAGTCTGATCTCTATTCACATGCTGAACTCAATTTCATTCGTGTTGAATGGTACTGAATAG